>JAWDJE010000004.1:118200000-118245000 GCA_035047345.1 Bradypodion ventrale
CCTTAGATATACAATCAAATCCTCTTAACCCTTTTGGTGACTCATCTCTCAAGATATGATTAAAGTACAAAAAAGTTCTTCATATAATTTCAAGGACACAATGCATTTAAACTCCAGTCATGAATTCTGTCTCTCTCTCTTTTTTATGACAAACTCAGTAATCTGATAAAAAGTGTTGTAGAGAATTGGTTTGTGTTGCTAGATGCAAGTCAATATTTTATTAGATCCTGTACATTCAGGCCCTGAGAGGAATAGGGTGCTTCTGTGACTATTTGGTTCATGTTGCTTCTTTCATATTATTGCACGAGACGTATGTAAACAAGCTCCAGGAGAGGATTTTACAAGTTTAACTGGCCACTTCCTTTACAGTTGGTTCATTGATAGCTTCTTTATTTTCTGAATGTCCCACATGGGGAAAAGAAAGTCACAAGTATTTATTTCTTGTTTCAGGTTATTTGGAAATAGCGGTGCTTGCAGTGCCTGTGGGCAGTCAATTCCTGCTAGTGAGTTGGTTATGAGGGCACAAGGGAATGTCTATCATCTTAAGGTAGGAGAGACTGTCTTTTGGGGGCTTCTCCCCTCTGACCCCTCCCTATTTGGATTCTGTACTTGTATGTGTGTTTTTTAAATACAATGGGTATCTTGTTCATAAATGGTCTTAATTATAAACGAGACTTGTTTTCTATGGTGCATATGCTGACCCAAATGCATATTGCTGCCCTTCTGAAAACTACTGAATTCTAACAGGTGCAACATTCTGTATTTGGAGAAACTGATATAACCTCTTTGTTGTAACTCAGGTGCACAATCATTTTGCCATTTTAAACTCCCAACATTTAACCTTGCTTTTTTCCCCCATCAATTGCAGTGTTTTACATGCTCCACCTGCCGGAACCGCCTGGTCCCCGGAGACAGGTTTCACTACATCAATGGCAGTTTATTCTGTGAACATGATAGACCTACAGCTCTCATCAACGGCCATTTGAATTCACTTCAGAGCAATCCACTACTGCCAGACCAGAAGGTGAATACTGTACTGACAGTCTGCTCATAGGCCTTTACTAGAACTGAACCCAAGTATATTTTCTTTTCAGCCTAATGCCAAATACTTTTTCAAATGATTTCATGTAACTGAATGCATATAACAGGATGCAGCTTTAAATACAGAGGTGGTTGTGATTGTAAAATGGCTCCAGTTCAGTGTGAGGCCAAACTGTGCAAATTGAGCAATAAGCATGCTTTTGCTATTTGTTTGGCAATATGTTTTGCCAGGTTTTTTGCTGCTATGGGTGCCTACTAGTCTCTTTAGAAAAGGTACATGCACAGGTGTAGCATCCTGGACTCAGATATACTAGCTCTACAGGAGTGCTTTTTGAGGGCATAGCTCTAGTGTTAGAAAATTTGTTACGTTTTTGCTCACTGGCCTGAGATGTTTGTATTTTCTAAAAGTGCCTTTGCTTCCTGTTGGCTCCATTCAGTCACATGTTACGTTTCTTAGGGTTTTTTTGTGCTAATATTTAATGTGGTTTACTACATTAGCAGAGTAAGAAACAATTTTGATCAACAGTTGTTTTGTACCTCTCTGCAACTGGATAGCTCTTAGATCTATTTTAATCTCCCTAATAGTTCCTGTAGCAGCTATACGAGTGCATTTTGATAACTGTTATGCCTAATTTATAATAATTACTGTCAACCTTCAGTTATGGGAATGTTCATTCCACAGTGGTCCAGAAAACACTGAATGCACAAGTCTTGCACATAATTTTATTCGCATCATATTTCATACTGATTATGTATTGATGACATTGATTCATTTACTCTTTACAGCGCCACTTGCATGGATATTAAATTATTGACCACAGATGAATTTTAATTTCAAATTGGTGATGGATTTTTCCATCAGCTCTGATAGTATATTTGACTTTTTCATCATTAACCCAAGCAATCACACAGCACTGAGTTATTACATTGAAACAAAGTGCACACTTCACTTGGTAATTCTTTATGGATTTACAATAGGAACTTCATTAATGTCTGTACTAAGGATAGCAAAAAGAAACATTTATCTGTAAAAGTTTTGCAGATTTTTTTTTATTTAAAAAAACCCCTTCATCCTTGAGCAACTCATGAATTCTGCAGCACTGAAGAGAATCTTAATTTTTGAGTGCCTTTATACTGTAAATACATTCAGGAGAACAGAAACTTTGTTTCTCAATACAGGTAGTACAATTTAAAATGTTGAAAGTTGCCACTTATTTCTTATGCATTTTAGTTAAAAGTGAGTTTAATGAGGCACATTCTAAAATAAACCAACTTGGGGTGACAGACTCTTAAATAGTGATTTGGAATCGAATAACCTTATAGCCTGAGTGTTAGCTTGTATTCTTTAAAAGAGAAAATTTCTCTCACAATCTTCTACATTTTGGAAGCTCAGCTTTTTACATTTAACCATTTATTGTGTATTTGTGAAAGCTGGGTGTGTTTGGTGAATTTTTTCTCTGTTTGTGCTTCAGCAATAGTATAGTCATGTTAGCTGCTACAGTAGAAGGAGGAGGAGAAAAGTGAAATGGAAACATGTATCCAGGAATTGCAAAGCTGCATCCATTTTGTTTGTACAGTAGTTCATTGTTGAGGAAGAGTTTGCTTAAAGGAAGGTGTTATTTCTCCTATGGCCATTAGCACATTACTGTTGTATTATTAGAGATTGGTAAAGAGATTTTAGCAGAAAGATTGGATGGAACCAAACTTTTATAGCATGGTAGGTGATGTAATACTTCCACAAATAAGAGTAAGGTGAGCTTGGTAGTATAGTAGGTTAAACCCCCTCTTTTCCTGGCTGTAGTTGACTATGATTCCAGTATCATAAGAATAAGTATATAATAAGTATATAATTCTTATTATACTTATTATAATAAGAATCAAGTGGTTTCTGTTCCCTTTGCTATTATGTGCTGTTTGGGGACGTCACCCAGGAGGAAATAGTTTAGACGTTGGATGCTGTATCTGATTCATAGTAAAGTGGTCTTTCTCCCACTGATATACCAGAAGCTCTTGCCAAATTAGCCTGTTGGTTGTCTCTGTGCTACACAGCTAACATCAGCCTCTCTGCTCCATTGTCAGCAAATATCCTCTTCTCATGACCTTAATGTTTGATTTTGCTTCTTTCCTGTGTTGCTGTTTTACTAAATGCAGAAGAAAATCCCAGTGATGTACCCGGTAGCTGCTGTCTTTAAAGCCAAAAGACCATATTCTGGTTTAGCACCATCTTTTAGAAGATCAGTAACTTGGCATGAGCAAGGTAGTTGGTAGACTAATGAGTTGGGGCTCACTGGTTTACTAGTTAGGAGTTTCTGTGTGGTGATCAGATGATGAGCACCTTTGTCCCTTTTGTTTACATAAGGCAGTCATTCTATATAGTAGTATGATATTTGTAGTTTCAGTAAATAGGCTGGGGTACACAGCCTCCTTGAGGATTGTGGTAGTTTGGACCACAATCAGGTGTATCCTGGTAATGGCAACCTTATGTTGCTGACTAATTTTTCTCACATTGGGTCAGGCAAAAGGAACTGCAGAATGAACTCACCGAAAGGTGCCTTCATTTTGGTATTTTCACATCTAGCCTAGCTTTTGGGGACACGAAAGGAGCCTCATTTGGGCATTCTCTAAGTGGCTCAAGTGGCTAAGACGCTGACTGGGAAGCGGAAGGTCAGCAGTTCGATTCCCGAGTACTGCAGGACGGAAATGAGCTCCCGTCTTCATCCCAACTCCTGCCAACCTAGCAGTTCGAAAGCAAGAAATTGCAAGTAGATAAATAGGGACCACTTCGTTGGGAAGGTAACAGCACTCCGTGCACTCCGGTGTCTAGTCATGCCTGCCACATGACCACGGAAACGTCTGCAGAAGCAGACAGCGCTGGCTCTTCGGCTTAGAAACAGAGATGAGCACTGCACCCTAGAGTCGGATACGACTGGCTTTCGAGCAAGGGAAACCTTTATCTTTACCTAAGTGGAGTTTCTCCCGCAAAAATCTTTTCAACCCAGAATAATTTCTGACACAAAATTAGGAGGGCTTTTGCACAACTTCATGTCATTCGCCAATTACGCCCACTCCTGGGCCTTGCTTATGGTCACACATGCTCTGGTCACCTCCAGATGGGGTTATTGTAATGCGCTCTACATGGGGCTGCCCTTGATGACCATCCGGAGGCTGCAGCTGGTCATGTACTGATGGGGTGCAGGCGTTATGCCTGTGCCTCACCTCTGCTACGGGAGGGTTGTCAGTGTGCCTCCAGGTGCAATTCAAGGTGCTGGTTATTACCTTTAAAGCCCTACATGGCAGTAGGCCAGGATACTTAAGAGACCGCATCACCCCAAGGACATCTGCCCATCCCACTAGAGCAGACCGGAGGGGCTCTTTAAAAATACCAACTCTAGCACTAGTAAAAGAGCCTTTCCAGTATCCGTTCTGGCCCTAAGGAACCTCCTGCCAGTTGAACTGCATCTCCAGACAGAGCTGCTGCCCTTCAGGAAAGAGCTGAAAACCTGGCTGGCAGGGCAGGTGTGGAGAGGGAGAAACCACACCTCCCCCAGCTCATTTAGAGCAGGATCACTCATGCTTTTAAAAGTTTTTAACTAGATTTTTAATCGGTGTGGGTGGGAGGTAGTTTTCAGTGTTTTTAGGAATTTTAAGGGTTTCTATAGTTTAAACGTTGGGGATTATGTACGCCATCCAGAGTCGCATGTCAGTTGGGGCAGCTATAAAAAATAAACAAATACTTATGGAAGAAGAGAAAGAAGTACTGTATTTGCTGGCATATAAGACCCACTTCCCCCCTTAAAATACACTGGAGAAATAGTGGGCTATTTTGGTAATAACGGGATGCGTCTTATACTCCGATGCATCTTATACGCCGGTAAATATGGTAAATAGGCTACAGTAGCATATCTCAATAGTCCTCCACCCATTATCAGTCTTTCTCTCTCTCTCTCTCTTTTAACATGGTTTACCTTTTCCTTTCATTCATGGTGATTAGAACATTGACTCAGCTCCAGCTCCTACACCTTTAAATAAAGCATGAGTTGGATTACGTTTTGCCATTCTGTGTCTTGCAAAGAATCTTCTGGTTTACATATCGCTCAACAATTCCCTTGTACTTACATAATTGGTATTGTCTGTGTCCACAGTAGAGGACACTTGATGCTCATTTATTAAATATGCTTGCTGGCTGCTCCCTAATCTTTGTTCTGGACAGACAAATTACCTTTCTCACACTGAGCATCAGCTCTGGGGAATTAAACCTCCAAGCTTCCACCACTTTAATTAGCTTGAAAGTGGGGGGGGGGGGGTTGCAGCTACTAATAGACCTTAGGCTTTTAGTAACTTAGATAAAGGGTAAGAAAAAAATCTTCATAGGAAGCTCAAAATGTCATTTAAAAACCATAAAAATCTAATATATTATTTTATTTTGGTAATTGCAAACAGATTGCATTTGAGAACTGTCGATCGTTTCCCTTTTATCTGTAGAAGTTAGCTTTCTGTCTAGCTAGGCATTTTTAATTATCACAATTCATTAACTCATCACTATGGAGGCACATGTTTGACTTCATATATTGCAGAGTTTATGTAACATTAACTAACATAGCAGATGAGGAATCTTAAATGGGAAGAAAATATTCCAAAATGTCTAAATTTAGCATTTGTGCTATGCAGCATGTTAACTAGCGTTGCCTAGGGGAAGACATCTTATTTGCTTTAGTCAGAATTTTTCGGAATTTAGAAGATCCTCTTACTTGGTGTTTTAAAGGCAAGGCATTTTATTTTATTCCTGTCAAAAAAAATGCATCTTTTGTTAATGAAAAAACAAAAACGAAAAACAACAGAAGCTTTTATTTGTTTTCTTCCTTTATAATAGAATATCTTGCTGTCAGAACTACAGAAAATATTTTTTTGGGATCTGTTTTTCCATTTGAACCTCTTTCGGGATTTGGATGAGTATTGCAGAAAAATGTTTAATCGAGTCACAGTTGGAAACTAATTTAATAAAATAAGTGAATAAAGAGGAAGTGAAATTAGTCACACGTTCTGCTCAAATCAAGAACTTTTAGCTAAGATGCCCATTTTTTATTTCTTACAGGTCTGCTAAAACATCAGAGTACAGCAGAATGCGTGCCTTCATCTCAAACTTTGTTCATCACAGATGGATCCCATGTCTCCAGTAGACAAGTCACCTTTGTAGCTAGCATCAATGCCAGCTCCACATGCCATTGCACCTTCTTTACTCTTGGTTGCCCTTCCCACATTTTATTGGTGTATTAAAATGACTGAAGATGAACATTATTGATAAGGACTCCATGAATCTGGGCTAATGGGAGACTAGAGAAAATAATAAATAAATAATAATAAAGACACAAAACCAACAAAACCAGAGGAGAACAACTTTGGGTAGGGAGGGGTGGGGGAAAATGACTAATGAAGCTAATTAAAATAAGCTTTCGGGTCTGCTTTCTACCCTCATTAACAATTAGCAGGGC
Organism: Bradypodion ventrale; assembly: GCA_035047345.1. Classification (NCBI taxonomy): domain Eukaryota; kingdom Metazoa; phylum Chordata; class Lepidosauria; order Squamata; family Chamaeleonidae; genus Bradypodion; species Bradypodion ventrale. The sequence goes on from JAWDJE010000004.1 coordinate 118,206,531, forward strand.
GCTGGCCAGAATTTGTACCCTGTGTTTTACCTTAACAACATTCTCTTTGCTCCTTTGTATATTTAAGTGTTGTAAGGAAATGTGTTTCAGAACTCAAATATGAGGTAAAAGAAAGGTGGGGTTCTTGTGATAATTCTATCACATACACTTTTATTGTATCTCTGTAAAATACAATGTATTATGTATGCATGTAAGTGTGTTTTGTCCTAATGTTGCTACTTTCCATGACACAAAAAAATAAGGAAAAGGAAGAAGAACAAGCTCGTAGCAGCTACTGTGTAGAAATTTTCATCTACTCCTAATTTGCTGAATGAAGAGGGGGGTGGGAAATCTTTTATTTGTGATACTTGCAGAGACATTTGCTCTAGTATGGTGTATTTAAATAATAAAAACTTAAAATGAAAACATTCTTAATAGAGTTTGGACTTCAGTACAAAGTGGAAAAGTTTTCCCAAGAAATGAAATGTAACTGTCAGTTTTCAGAGCATATTCATTTTTTAAAAAATTGGCTCTACTACTTTCTAATAGTTTTGTGGCAATAAAAAATTAATTTCAACAGGATTTTACATAATCAATCACTTTCAGTATAGATGTCATAAAGCAATGGTCAAGATTCTCTTGGGTGGAATTATCTAGGCCTGTAAAACAGGAGTGAAAGTATTTGACAGTGGCAGTTTGCTATTGATTAAAGGCTTCCTTTTGTGGTTTCTGGGTGCATCTGACTTTGTCACATTGTTTGCAAGCTGTGTGCACACTGAAATCATGCAAGGAAGCTTTTAATTAACAGCAACGTGTCACTGCTGATTATGTCATTCTTCTTGCACAGGCGTAGCTGCACAACAGGATTTCAGCCAGTTTCATTAGTTAAGCCCATCAGGTGGTTTATTTTGTGTTGTCTTCATCTAAGTCATCTAAACTTGATAACAGTAGGAAATGTGAATGTTTGTTTTCTACTTTGCTATGGACAATCCATTTTATGTAAATTCAGGGGCTGTATCTAGGAGTTAGTGTAACTTCCGAGCTGTCTGACTAAAAAGATTTAACACTTGGATTTACAGCATAGTACAGGGTTCTTAAGAGATACATTTCTCCTCAAATCTTTGTGTGTGTGGCATATTGTGCTTGGAAGAGGGACCCTGGTTCCTATGCCTTGTGTTTCTGCCCAGTGCCCACCCAGTACATGCAGTTTGATGCAATTGTTGAAAAGTTTTACTGAACAGTTGTCAGGAAAAGAGTGAAAGATGCAAACAAAACTGTTGTAATCTTACAGACAATGTATGTGTATTATTAGAAATGTGGAGCAAAAGATGGCGTTCAATATACAAGACAAAGCTGTATACAAACCTTGTGTAACAGATCACACTCAAATATTTTAGATGGTAAGCAATAGAAACTGGAATTACCAGAGAGAAAATGTATGAGCTGATGGCCAGTTAGTAGGAAGGGCTTTATTCTATGTATTTTCACAGAAAGAAATGGTGTCGATTTGAAAGATCAGGATCCTCAATTCAAGTACAATGCCAAGATCAAATGCAAGTACCCCCAAGCACTCATAAATATTTATAGAGGCAGGGGGGACAAGTTTGGACTTTGTTTAACGTGCCCTCAGTTTCAGAATGTGCAAATATTAAACTGCCCTGTGGAAGTACTTCTTCTTGTGGAGGCAGAAGAGGCAGCTCTGAAGTGAAATCCTTACTACAATGCAGGAAGCTAAATTTGTTGTCCAGTGTGACGCAAATGCATATGCTGAACAAGTATGTAATGAGGGGTCTCAAAATCAGGTAAAATAGGGTAATGGCTTATTTTTTGAAACAATGTTCAGATGCTCCATGGGAATGTCTGTGATATGATGAGGGTTAGCAAATATAGAAGACTTTTTCATTCTTGAAAAAACTTTGATCTGAACATTGGTGGAATGTATAATATTGGAGGAAACAGCTGAGTGAACTAAGGTTTACGTGAAAGAACTGTACAGCACATAACGTAACTTCCTAGTCTGATTAAGAATCTTTCAGTGGTGTCTCCTATCAATCTGCTAGTCAGTTAGTTTCGAGTGATCCTGATCCAGGGCATTTGAGATAGCATAGAGAAAGCTAATGTTCTTAATGTGTTACAGGGAAACTGTAGCCTCTGAAATGAGGAATACCCAACTTTTAGATGATTGCTGGCAAAATACTAGCTGTATATACTTCAGTGTTAAAATAGACTATTTTTAGTAAACTTTTCAAAGAAAAATAAAAAACCTTCAGAACTTAAAAGTGAGGGCATATTTAAATGGAAAGTGCCCGTTATATTGGAGTCCAACTGGTTTTCAGACACTTCTAAAGGAAGATTACGTATTACTTAAGCTTTGGTTGTCCTGTTACCTCCCTGACATTGTATTTGTAGCGGCCATAGTTTGCTTTTACAGTAAAACCCCTACTTACAAAAAAAGTCCATTCTGTAGGCTTTTCCTTAAATCAGTCTTTATGCAACTCGAAGTAACCCCATAGGAAAAAAATTGTTTTACATAACAAAACAAACCCATAGGAAAAATAAAATTTTTATGTAAATCGAAGCAAACCCATAGGGAAATGATTTTTTACGTAACTCAAAGCAAACTCATAGGGAAAAGAATCTTTATGTAACTCAAAGCAAACCTATGGGAAATCGTATAAATCGGGACATGGTTGTAGCACAAAATCATTATGCAAATCAAATTTTATGTAACTCGAGGCTTGTAAGTCAGGGTTTTACTGTACTTCTAAACTGGGAAACAGTTTCTAACTATAGTGTGACTTGTTGGCATGTGACAGTAATTTCCAAAAATATAGAGGTGTTAGTTTGTTTCAGCATATTGGTACAACTGAAGGAGGGGAAAAGTGGGAGGTATACCAGCCAACCGAGGACATAATATTGTAGCACATGAAGAATAACTGGTTCATTACTGTGAGCTTTCATGGTTCAAGATCCACTTCTTCAAGGTTGCTTGTATCGTGCCTGTTGTATTTATATATAGCCTCATGTTTGAGAACAATAAGCAGAGAACATAGTATGCGCACACTATGGCTTAAATCTTTTCCCTGCACAGTGGGAGTAATATTATTGGCAGTAGCAAGTTGCCATTGACTAAAGGCTTCCTTTTATGGTTTTGTGGTTCATACGGTTTGCAAACAACACAATGAAATTGCTACTTTCCAATATTGCAAAATGAAACCTTTAAGCAATCTGACACTGATGTCATTCCCTTTGTGCAAGCAAATCACACCAAGTAGTATTTGAGCCCTTGTGCCTCAGGAAGGTAATCTTGATTCATAAAAACTCGCAATGAAACAAATTTGTTAAAAATGCTATGATACTTTGTCATTGCTTTTCTTCTTTAAGAAAAGCACTGGGATATCCACTGTGGTGCAATTGAGAAACTAGGGCTCAGGAGGTCTGCTCAGCCATGGAAGCTCATTGGAGGTGTGGAACTGGTATTCCTTAAATATCTCACTTTCCTTGAAAAAGCCTGTTAAGGCTCACAATAAGTTGGTTCTAACTTGACATTGCATAACATCAACAACTTACAGTTTTGTCTCAAAACTGGAAGCTTGGGGAGTGAAAGAATTTGAGCACAGTGAATACGGCAACTCCATCGTACACTGCTCAACTTGCTATCCTCTCAACAGACATAAAACACTAGGTTACACATCTCACACAGTGATTTTCTTAACTGCTAAACAACTTATATACATGGTTCTGTGTCAAACCCTAAAGAGCAAGCACTAAAGCAATTTTAGATGGTTCCAGAGGTGAACCTTGACCGTATTCTCCTAACATGTTTGAGCTGTAAAAGTTCTGGGAATTACGCTGTCTGAATTCTGTCGGGGAGATCTAAGACAGGAGTATAAAGCCTGTGGATTAGTGCTGTTGCAGATATCCCTTTAAAATTCATTCTTTCCTTATATGAGTGATCATCCTGCTGCTGTTAAAGCTGAACATGCCAGGTTTACAGTTGTCTAATATAACCTAGAAGTACTAAGATGATGGCTAATAATTTTCAGTAAGTAATATAGTGTGGCATTTAGCGATGAAGAGGCTGAAGTTCATTAAAGACTTTAAATAAACTATTATGCGACTGGTTCTTAAAGCAGAGCTACCTATTTAATAGCAAGCTTAAAAGCATTTCTTAAGTTGCAGACCTATAAGATTACAAATGTCACTCATGTTAGCATAATCCACATGCAAGTGATGAAGCCTTTGCTTTGATGTGCTAAATTGGAGGAGCACTGATGGAGCTATGAATATACAATAGAACATATTTAACCAGTATTCTTGCCTGGGGTAAAACACTCTTGAAACTGGAGGCATATCAAACAATAAAATTGCTTTTAATGGTGGTAGGGTTTATAGAGTTGGGGGACGGGGGGGGGGGGCGGGAGGAGGATTGTGCTAAAAAGATGTTAAAATGTGAGAAAGGTGGTGGTGGATTTCCCCACCCATTGGCTGGATAGCTCAGTGAGATAGGTGTCTGGCTGCAGAACAAGAGGTTGGGAGTTCAATTCTACACTAAGCTTTCCAAGAAAGCAGCCATCTTGCGGGGCCTTGGGCATGCTGCATAGCTCCACAAGGCTCCTCAGAAAAAGGGAGTAGTAAGGTACCTCTGATTACTTTCTACTTAGAAAACCCTGAAAGGGGTTACCATAAGTGAATTTACATGCTACACAACCCCTGACTACTATCTTGCAAGCAGAGGAAGAAGGAGAGAAACACATTCTGTACTTCTAGTCCTAATATGTTTCATACTTTTAGGCCAGAGGTGCTCAAACGATGGACTGCAGGCTGAATCTGACCTGCGCTATCTGCGCTGCTCCCCAAAGCAGAAGTAAAATGCACCCATGCATGTGCAAAATACCGTAAAGCACCCGCGGTTGTCATAAACGTGTTTACAACAGCTGCAGGTGCTTTTACACCAGCATTTTGTGCACGTGTGGGCACATTTTACTTCTGCTTCTAGTGGGAGGAACCATGTGATTGGCCTGCTCAACTACATGACCGGCCCACAACCCAAAAAGTTTGGGCACCCCTGCTTTAGGCTTTACATACTGTCATTCAGCAGTCGCTTAATTTCAAAAACATGTAGTTGATTAAAATTAATGTGAAACAGCAGCATGAACTAATTCAGTTTATTGTGGCTAGGGGTGTACTGGCAGTTTGGGAGTAAAGGGCTGCTGCTCTTTGTGACAGACGCATAGCCAACCTCCCTAAGGAAAGCCCAAAAATGCAGGCGGTGGGATTGGCCCATATTAACGAATATGAAGGAGATCCTCTATAAGGGTACTGGTTCTTAATTTCCTGTGCAAGACCTCAGCACTCTGAAACACTTTGCATTGCATAGAAAAAGTTACAAAATTTACTGCTCCTGGAATTGCACTTGAGTTTATGAGGGTGGCAGATGATCCTAGTTCTTGTACTCACCAAGTTCTGGGGCTTCACTCCATCACTGACAGTTAAAATCATTTTGCAACAGAAGTATCTAATTTATAGATGATAGATCAGCTGCTTTCTAGTTATGAGAGCTCAACATTATACTGGGCACTGGAGTATTGGTTTTCTAAACCAAATTCAGTGTACGATGAAACAGTTCACTCCCAGTCTTTTCTCATTCCTTTCAGCATCTCCTGCAGTTTTTTGTAACATAATGGAAAGAAGCAAAGTAAAACTTGCATGTACTGCACAGAGGGTATGTGATCCTGAGGACAATTTTCAGAGTGTGTGTCATGTTAATGGCTGGAATTGATGGACTGGCTGGGACAATCAACAAACCCTGGTTGCCTGGTCAAGGGCTCTAACCACCATGACTTTTCCTGTAGGGTCATTGGTACTTTATACCTTAAGCGATTCCTTACTCCTATGTTGTTAGGGGATTAAACAATGCTTTGTGACATTGTCTGTGTCTATTGGCACTGGTGAGTTACACTGCTTAGCAGTTAAGTTGAAAATGCTAACTCCTTAATCCTACCCAAAGTTAACTGTGGGTTAACTTCATATTTACTGATTACTTATTCCTTCAACATTCCTGCATTGAGCAAGGGGTTAAACTTGATGGCTTCCTGGGTTCTTTCCAACTCCATTATTCTATGATTCTATGAAAATGGTTAGAAACGATGACATGCTTAGTGCCTGGGGAAAAACCATATAATATTATGAGAGAAATGGGACTAGAGGGTTGAGGGGGTATTTATGGTTCTTGATGCCAAGAGCTTTGGTATGGAACGACCTTGGCTAGGCCTCCCTTAACCCTGTGGAATGTGACGTTCTAGATTTCTGTTGTCTTCTTTCCTTTTCAGGTGTGTGCCTGATTTGTTAGTCTGACTAAGCCTCGGGAAAATTTATTACAGCTAACTGGCAATTTGTTGCCATGAAACTGCAATTAAAGTATTACTGAGCAGCCATTTTAGATTAACACACTTTCAGAGAATAGGGAAGTGCCGAAACAGCTCTTATTGTCTTTGCAAAATCTGAGCTCTGCATAACCATAAAAACTTTGACACGTTCACCTACCTCTTTTATCGTGAAAGAATTTGAGCTCTCAATGAAACAGGATGATCTCATCAGAAGCACATGAAACAGCCAAGACAAGTCTGGACTGATATATATTTCTTTCTCTAGTTCAACCTAAAGTGAATAAAGTTATTACCATGTTTGGGTGATGGTGCAGATTGGGAGGAGCGGGGGGAGAGTTCCTTTGCTTAACTCTACAGAGGAATGGGCATGCCTTCTAAAAAGAATGTTTTTGGCTTCAAACTGGCTATTTAAATGGACTGCAAGCTGTGGGCTCTGACACCAGGAGATGTACTGTACAGCACGCCCTGACTTGTTACAGCTTTGTGAGCAGCTCTCGTTTTCTCCATTTAATCACAGTTTAAACCAGGGATGCCCAAACCATGGCCTGTGGGCTGGATATGGCCCCTGAAGCCAATTCATCAAGCCTGCGCTGCCCTCATTACTCCCAAAAGCGGAAGTAAAACACGTCTCTGGGCATATTTTACTTCCGCTTTTGGGAGCAATGAAGGTAGTGTGGGCCAGATGAATTGCTGTCAGGGAGCCAGATCCAGGCCATGAGCCATAGTTTGGGCACCCCTAGTTTAGGCACAGAAAATGGCAGCCTAAAAATATATTTCATCCTGTTGCAAAACATATCTGTTGCAAAACAGATTGCAAGGCACATTTTACTTCCGCTTCCAGTGGGAGGAACCACGTGATCGGCCCGCTGAACCACATGACTGGCCTGCTGAACAATATGACCAGCCTGCGGCCCGAAAAGTTTGGGCACTCCTGGTTTAAACGGAATGCAATAACTGAGCTAAGCTACTGCCCACTAAGAGATGGCTACTTTCGTATGTACAGTAATACCTTGGATAATGTTTGCACCACACAAAGCTAAAACCGCATAACGTTAAGGAATCTGGAAAAAAAATTGCATCGCACAACGTTAAAATCCTATGGAATGTATCACATAACGTTCACTGAAGTTTGTGCCAGTTACAATGTATCTCTGGAGTTTTAACGTTATGCGATTAATCCCATAGGATTTTAACGTCATGCAATACATGTATCACATAATGTTACAAATTGGATAATGCTAAGACTTGTGGAACCAAGTTTTAGTGTTATCCGGGGTATTACTGTATTTAAAATGTGCAAGATGTTTTTTTGTTTTTAAATGTAAACCATACTGCCTGTTGTACTCTTCCACTCTCATCTGTAAAAGTACTTTGGCACCTTGGTCCAAAACACATTGGCTTGGAAATAAATTCTATTGCAGTGACATGCTTCCAGGCAAGTGATCAGGACTGTAGCGCCAGCTAAAACTGCAATGTAAATTAGCCAAACCCCTGACATTTTTTATTTTTATGTTTGCCTTACCTGGTTCATGGGCTTGCTTGCTAGTGTGATATGTTCTCCAGCTGTCAGATTCTAGCTCCTGTAAGAAAGCCCTTGGATGTGACATTAGTACTTGGGGATGGTGGGAGTTGGAATTCAGCAGCAGCTGAAGGGCCACAGGTTCTCCCCATGGCTTACAGATTTTAGCTGCTAGTAAAAACATTGACTTAAGCATAATGCAGAGCATACCTGTCAAGTATCCCAGATTGGCAGGGATTTCTTGTATTTCTCTGCTCGTTCCTCCCCTTTCCCACTGCCATCCCATATTTGAATTGTGGGGAAAGGGTTTACTGCGCATGCGCGCCCATTGCAAATGGGCTCTATGCATGTGCAGAGAAGTTCTGCGCATGTCCAGAGGGGTTCTGCACATGTGCAGATGAGTTGTTGTGGCGCATGCACACCCGGGCCAGAGCAGTTCCCATATTTTTCAGGAGCCGCGCTTGACGGGTATGATGCAGAGCTGTGCTAAAACTACTGCCTTGCTTCACTTTCTAGCTGTGGCCTATTAGATTTAGAGCAATCATCTTAAAACTAAGATGTCTAGAACAGACTAGAAAACAAATAATAATGGTATGCCATCACTTATGGTGATCTAATCCTGAATTTTCTAGGTAGAGAATACTTAGAAGTGGCTTACCATTCCCTTCTTCTGGGGGTACCCTGGGGTTGCGCAGCATGCCCGTAACTGCACAGGCTGGCATTTCTTCCAGGAGGCGCAATGGGGAATTGAACTCCCAGCCAGATACCTAAGCTACTGAGTTATCCAGCCAGTCAGAAAGCATATAGCATGGTGAAACTAATGAGTTTGCCTCTCTTTGTCTGTTGTTGCAATCTTAGCATATTGGCGTTCTTTTCAGAACTTCTACAACTGAAATCTAGTTCTAAAATTCTTAAGAAACTTGAGAGATATCCTCTGCAGCCAGCCTCAGAAGTACAGCCTGGCTGACAAGGTAATGAAAGAAGGCATTTGATGTAGCCATACTGCATCATAACTGATGTTAATGTGAGATATCCTTCTGCCCACAGCTGGATGAAACCAAAGCTTCCCAGAAAATATACGTAGAAAAGCATATTTCCCAAATATTTTCTTTTTACCTAATTATGACATACTGTCAATGACTCAACGCCAAGTGTCAGGTAGTGGTTAACTAACCTGACCACCCTAATGACCTTGGGTGGTGAAGTTCACAGAGAAGGGTCATGGTCCCCATGTGGATTAAATCCCACTTGAATCCATCTTGATGGAGAGCAGCAGCTTCATCAATACTGGCCTGGGGCTGAGGAGGACTTTGCGTGCTAAAAGAGCTCAGGACCAGAAAGTGACTTGTGGAACTGGACCAATGGTACTGGTGTCATGCTGCGATGCAGAAGGCAGACGAAAGGCCACTGCATTATATTCTCAGGACAGTCTTCATGGCTGATTGCCATGAGGATCGCCATTATTCAGATTCGAAAATGGCAGAAGAAGGAGAAGAAATATATGACATGGGATTATGACTTTTTCTTTATTCTCTATTATTAATTGGCTCACAAGGTTTTCTTCACATAAACTTTGAGCATAAGATTTGTAGGCACCTTCTGATAGCTTCTGGTATAGCTTTAAGATGTCAAGTAATTAGGGTCACATAGGTTGGGCTTTATAATTAAGGCTATCATTTGGGCACAGGTTTGGTTTTAAAAAAGAGTCTCAGGAAGGTGACCAAGGGACTGACAAAAGAAACAGAAGCATTAAAGGAATAGAATTGTCTTGGGTATTGCAGCATGACTGGCATGACTGGGCGTAAGGAGAGCTATATGTAAGCCTCAATTATGGGGTGGGGGAGGGATGTTGAACAAAGAGCAAAGAGATTCTGAAAGGATGTCTATGGTTCAAGTGTGGGCCTTGAACCATAAAATGTGCCTCGGTCATGTACCTCACTGAACCACCTTGAGGCTGTTAAGCTGTCTCAGGAAGAGGTGTAGCTACAAAGGTGAAGAAAGTAAATAAGACAAAGATTAGGTTGCAATACCAATTAAAAGTTCAAGAGAGTAAGTCCCACTAAACAGGGCTTACATCTTGCTTGTTATTCACAAGATGAAGTACATTTACATTATGGAAAAATAAAATATCCTCTTTACGGAGAAGGAGAAAGGTAAAAGGTAAATGGAAATCCAAGCATTAGAAGGGGAGAAAGTACGAGAAACCAACCAAAAGATCTCTAGACAGGGTCGAGGGTTAGGGGCAAACTACCTAAATATCAATTCTGAGGTACAGGGGGAACTAAACATAAGCAGGTGGCATGTTTCCTGTGAATAGATATCACACCAGCTCCCTTGAACTATCAGTTTATGGGGCATGCAGTTTGTGGTTGCTGCAGAGCAACAATTATGAGTAAATCTTGGATTGCGTCCAAATAGACTGCACACATCTTTACCACACAGTCATGATATCTTTCTCTGAATATTCCCTTTTATTTATCAACTGCATAAAATTTTGGTGTGGGTAGACATGCTGGAATCCTAGTCTACATATATTCAAAATAGGAGGGAAAGAACAGAAACGGAACACCGTATCTTTCAGTTATGCTACTGTTGTTTTCTGGCCTGGTGGAACATAAATTGGTACTGTTGTCACCCACTCTGCAAAGGCAGAAACCAGCTATATCCCTTGTAAACACTAGAGACAGGCCTTAATAACATGAGTGGCCATCTAACAGTTGGTTAGGTAAAGTTAAAGGTTGTGCTTGCTCGAAAGCCGGTTGTATCCGACTCTAGGGATTGGTGATCATCTCCATTTATAGCCAAAGAGCCGGCACTGTCTGCATCTGCAGATGATTCTGTGGACATGTGGCAGGCATGACTAGACTCCGGAGTGCAAGGAATGCTGTTTACCTTCCCACCGAAGTGGTACCTATTTATCTACTTGCAATTTATTGCTTTCAAACTTCTAGGTTGGCAGGAGCTGGGACACTCTATGATATGGTCACTGAATCGCTTTAAGGATGGTGATATATTTTTCTTTCTGGAGATTTGACCACTCTTGGCTTCTGGACCCTTGCGGGGATGATGTCCGGGAATAAAGGTAAGTGTGAATGGCGCATTACGGGATAGGCTGCACGTGTGTGGACACACATTCTGCACACGCATGAGCACATCCCATTCCTATAGGTATAGATAGCAATAGTGTTGTGTTTCTCAATCTTGGGCCCACAGGTGTTCTTGGACTTCATTTCCCAGAAGCCCTGATCAGCAGGTGTGCTGACTTGGGCTTCTAATAATCAAAGTCCAAGACCACCTGGGGGCCCAAGATTGAGAAACACTTAACACTATTGCTATTCTTTATATTAACATCCCATATGTATGCTGAGCTCGCTTTCACTGCGTTGAAACTTGGTGTCGGTGGATGGAAAATAGTAATTTAATTTGATTTTTCTTTCTTCCTGGAAGGTGTGTGTGTGTGTGTGTGTGTTTGTGTTTGTGTGCCATATTATGGGGAAATTATCAAAAATCACCTCCCTCTTCCTTCTTCCATTGGGAATCTTCTTCTTGGATCTATGCTGCTTTTGTATTCACAGAAGCACAATTCAACATCCAAGCCAGTACATTTCCAAGGAAATCTCTCATTCTGGTAGCGAACAGAATACAACACACTTATGCTCAGTAATAAAGCTGTATTGTGTTCTTGGAAGGCATTTTGGACCACCGTATGTCAGCTATATGACAAAAAAGGCAGGTATATGCAACCTATGAGACAATCACATTGACCTAAAATCTCAACTGCTAATGCAAGTTCCTTGTACATCCTTACATTAATATAGACAACCTAAAGCAGTGCAGCCAATTGCTGTGATCCTGTCAACAGCTGGTTTTCATTGTGAGTTATGGAACACAAACAATGGGCGATTGTGGAGTAGACAAATGGGATGGTAATTTTCTCAGTTTTCTATTTCTGCATCATGGGCGGCCAATATTGTTCCATGTAAATATCTGCATTTCATTGGAAGAATTAGAAAAGGATACTTTTGTGTATGAGAAACTTTAAAATTTATAAACTACACAGTAGCAAAGACTCCAAACAGGTACCAGGCCCATTTATCCCATTTGGTAACGAAAGTGTCAAATTGCTTCGAGTAGATAAATACATACCACTTTGGTGGGACCATGGAAATGTCTGCAGAAGCAGACAGCGTTGGCACTTCGACTATGAAACAGAGATGAGCACTGGACCCTAGAGTTGGATACGACTGGCTTTTGAGCAAGGGTGACTTTTACTTATATTAACAATGTCTTCTTCTTGTTGTGCCATATCCGAATCTAAATATTTGTGATCCTCATGGCGATTAGCCATGAAGACTGTCCTGAAAATATAATGCAGTGGCCTTCCATCTGCCTTCCACATCGCAGCATGACCCCCATACCACTGATCCAGTTCCGTTAGTCATTTTCTGGTCCTGAGCCCTTTTGGCACACAAAGTCCTCATCAGCCCCAGGCCAATATTGATGAAGCTGCTGCCCTCCATCAAGATGGACTCAAGTGGGATTTAATTCACTTGAGGGCCATCACCCTTCCCTGTGGACTTCTGCACCCAAGCCGTTAGTCCTCAGGGTTGTCAGGTTAGTTAACCGCTGCCTGACACTCAGCCTTGAGTTATTGGCACTATGGTCTACTCTGTTACCATAGCAGGATAAGCTGGCCAGATAGGTTATTAACGACAGTGGTGCTTTAAAATGGATCACCAAAAAGTGGGAGATTTTTTTGTAAAAAGCTGCATCAATTGCAATTAGTTTCTGACCTCCCCAGAGATGACAGCTAACTAGATATTTGTGTACAGTAGATGGCATCTTTCAAAATTATAACTCTTGATTCATTGCTAAGTTTCTTCTGAAGGCAGGTGGGGAGGGGATCATTTCAAATGAACCACGATTCATATTTGTTGCTTTAAGGAAAGTATTCACAGGGGCATTTAAATGAAACAGATCTTACTTTTAATTGCATCCAAACAGGAAGCAGAGCTGGTTCCTCTTCCCTCCTCATTTTCTGTTTAATTGTTATGGCTCAAAAGGAGGCTGAAAATTAGCAGCTCAATTACGGAAATTGGCTCAATGGTATGCTTTATTAAAATACAGAATGATAACCCTACCCTCAGCTATGCTTTAAGACAGGGCTGCCCAAACTGTGGCCCAGGGGCTGGATTCGACCCCCAGGCCATAGTGACTAGCTCCCTGAACCATGTGACCGGCCTCCAGCTCGAAAAGTTTGGGCCCCCCTGCTTAAGAAGAGGAAATGTCACTTCTTTCATACTATGTATCAAACATTATTTCCCCTCTATTAAAACATCATTAAATTGTTGCTTGGTTGCACCTCTCAGTTTTTGGATTCATTTGTGCAAAGTGTAGCAGGATTATTGGGGCATAGTGACAGGAACTGGTGGAGAGTAAGCAATACTACAGATTCATTTGGGTCCAGCGCTTCTGAGAATTAAAAGAAACATGTGGATGATTGGGAATTCTTGTAGATGTGAGTTGGTCTCTCTGGACTCTAGAATAATCTTCCATCTTCTCTTCTGCCATACTATTGCACTGATTTTTCCATTAAGAAGGGGGGGTCTTTCTTTATTTTTCTCTGAAGGAGATGGGAATAGGATAGGAGACAGTATCTTGGATCCTGCCTTTCAAAGTGTCAGTCCATCTATCTAGCCCAAGGGTTCCCAACCTAAGGCCGTGGGCCAGATCTGGCCCACGGTGCCATTTCATGTGGGCCCCCACCCCCTCCAAGGGCATTCGAGAAACAAAATGACCTCCCCCATCCTGCAAGCAGGGCAAAAGGACTGTCCGGCCCTTGAATAGGGTTGCCATATGTCCCAGAAAACCAGGAATTTCCCGGATTTTGATTGTCCCAGCCGGTTCTGTAAAAATCATTGAAAAGTCCCGGATTTGCAAAGTTTCAAACCAAGGAGCATGCTCTTAGTTTGAAAAAAAAAATCTCACTTTTTTCTTGCTGCCTTATGCAACAGTCAGCATCTGTAGCAGCAGCCACAACAGCTTGGTGGCTGAAGAAGAAGAAGAAGGAGGAGATTGGGTTGATCATTATGGCCTGATCATCGGTAAGCAGAGGTCCCCAGCGGAAGTTGGGGGGCTTCACTGAACCCACCTCCCAGCTGACAGGCAGCTTGGTGATGGGATAAATTGAAGGTCTCTGAAAGGAGAATGAGGAAAAGGAGGGTTGTATGGGGGGAGAGGAGGACAAAGGCACTCGAGTAGGTCTCCTCAACATCCCCATCCAATGCATGCACAGTTTAAAGAATGCAATGATGTCACATGTCCGCCACGCTCTTTGCAGCCCCCCCCACCGGACTTGGACATCCGGGTAGTTAGGGGGACGTGGCCAGCCCTCTTTAAAAGGGGTGGCCACGAGGCAGCCGAGCTGCCATTTTGCAAAGCGACAGAGAGGAGAAGTTTTTCCCCACTTGCTCCGTCGCTCTTCGCTTCAGCCGGGAAGCCTCTTTGGGCAGCAGTTTTTCTTCGCTCTTTTTCTCAGGCTTCCCAGCGATTCGTGGCAATGCCTTCCAAAAAGAAGGTGATGGCGAATTCGGTTTGCCCTTCCAGGAGGCGTCAGCCGGGTCGGAGGACCGCGACTGCGCCCCCTCAGCAGGCCCCCTTCCCGGGGGCGCCCACCGGGACCGGTGGGATGGGGTCGATTGCTCCTTGGCCTGAGACTGGGCAGCCCCAGGCCGGCCCGGCGGGGGCCATGGCCCCCGGCCCGCAATTAGTGGCCATTGGATCGGGCCAGGCGGGTGGGCATGCCCAGGCTGGGCCTTCGGACCTTGCCCCGCGGCTTCCAGCGGTGGGCTTCAACCAGGGGGGTTGGCTGGGTTCCCTTCCCTGGCAGGGCATGCCCCCGGTACCTCAGGGGCCGGTGGTTGGGGCATGGCCATATTCGGGCCCCAGTGTCCAGATGCCTGGCCCGGCCCCTGCTACCAGTGGGCCGGTCGGCCCTATGACCCCATCTGCGTTGGGGGCTCTGTAAATGTTGATGCCCTACTGGCCCGCGTAGCGGCCCTAGAGGCATCTTTGAGGATAGTCAATCCATCCGGGGCACCTTCTGGTTTACAGGTCAACGCAACGGCCGCCGGTTCTCGGCAGGCAGCCAACCGGGTCGAGCTGCCTGAGGCATGTGGGTCAGCGACAGCTGCGACCTCCCAGCTCCCCACGCAGCTGATGCCGCCAGCAGGTAGTGGTCAGGCTCCATCTACGAGCTCGGTTGCGGTCGCGAGCTCCGACGCCCGCAGTGGGCCGGAACCCCCAGTGGGGGCGGCCCATGGGGGTGCAACTTGTGAGTATCCAGTTCAAGCTAGTGCACCCACACCACAACCCACAACGGGGGGAGGCGTACAGTGGCCGTGGCCTCGCCTGGTTGGGCCGGCGGGACAGCCGCCGCCGGCCCATTCGGGGACAGCTTTGCCACTCCAAGGCCCCACTTGGGGCGGGGGACCCTATGCTACAGGGAACCTACTGGGGGTGGCGGGGCTGGTTCGGGCCCATTTCATGGTGCCCAGCGCTGCCAATGTTCCGGTGTCGGCTTTTCCGACAGCAGGGTATTCTTTACCCCTTGGGGATCATCTGGCCCAGGCCACCAAGGAAAAGATCTGGCGGGGGGAGTATGTGGACATTTTCTCCCTCCTGAATAGGGAACCCACCAAAGAGGAGAGGGAGGGGCAGGATGAGAAGGACAAGGAGCAGTCACATCGTCGTAAGCCGCCACGCACGTGGGCCAACTGGTTACCCGCATACCTCATATACATGGCGGTGTACCTTAGGGCCCGGCCTGACCTGGTCATTCCGATGGTCCAGTATTTGGACAACATATACAGGGCAATGGTTGATTTCCCTGGTCCGTCGTGGTTGGCTTACGATGAAGAATTCCGTATGAGAGTGCCCCTACACCCAGAGATGAGGTGGGATGAGCCCTGCCAGAAGCTGTGGCTTCTGTACATGACCCCCACGCGCCCTGCGCCGGGGGAGAGGTACCATTGTGGACATGCGGTCCAGCGAGCTGCTCCAGCACAGGCACCCCGCCAGGTGGCGGGGCAGGGGGTTCCAGCCCGCCTGCTGTGTTGGAGCTTCTCGGCCAATGGTTCATGCAATAGGAAGCAGTGCCGATACAGGCACGAGTGTCCCTCTTGTGCTGGCCCCCATGCCGCCTCTGCGTGTCCGCGGGCAGGCGGACTGCGGGGCAGAGGTAGAGGTGGACAGGGAGCGGGCAGAACTGCCACGGAGGGAGCTGGTCAAGCAAAAGGCCCCCTCCCCAATTAATGTGGACATGTTGGAGCGTTGGCTCACGGTGTACCCGAGGAGGGCAGATGCAGCTTACCTGATTGAGGGTTTCCAGCAGGGGTTTCGCATTCCTTTCACAGGGGACAGGTCCCCCCAAGATGCCCCCAACCTGTTGTCACTCAGGGGCAGGGAGGATGTGGCTGCCGTGAGCATTGCTAAGGAGGTTAATGCTGACAGGGTCGCTGGCCCTTTCCCTGTCCCACCATTTCCCAATCTCAAGGTTTCCCCTTTGGGGTTAGTGCCCAAGAAGTCACCGGGGGAATTTCGCTTGATACACCACTTGTCTTACCCGGCCGGCCGTTCGGTCAATGATGCTATCCCTGATGACCTTTGTTCGGTTAGGTATACATCTTTTGACCAGGCCCTGCGCATGGTGCGCTCTTGTGGCCCGGGTGCACTGCTGGCAAAGTGTGACATTAAGTCTGCGTTCCGTCTCCTGCTGGTGCACCCGGGTGACTTTGAGTTGCTGGGTTTCAAGTTCCGGGGTGAATTTTATTTTGACAAGGCCATGCCTTTTGGCTGTTCCATTTCATGCTCGGCATTTGAGCGCTTCAGCACATTCCTGCAGTGGGCCTTTGTTCGCAGGTCGGGGTCTCGGTCTGTAGCCCACTACCTTGATGATTTCTTATTCGGGGGTGAACGGGGCTGGGACACGTGCACGCGTCTCCTAAATACATTTCAGACGCTAATGAAGGAACTTGGTGTCCCTTTAGCGCCCGAAAAGACCGAGGGCCCATCAACCAAGCTCACATTCCTGGGGGTGGAGATCGACACGGTTGTGCAGGCATCCAGGTTACCTGTTGATAAGGTTTCGTGGATCACTGCACTGATCTTGGACTTGCTGGCCAAACGCAAGGTGTCCCTTCGGGAGCTTCAGGTGTTACATGGTCACCTCAATTTCGCTTGCAGGGTGGTCGCACCTGGCAGAGCCTTTGCTCGACGCTTGTGCGACACCATGACTGGCTTGGCCAGGCCCCACCACAGGGTCCGACTGAACAAGGGCATGAGGGCAGATATGCTCATCTGGCTCCAGTTCCTGAGGGAATTCAACGGGGTATCATTTTGGAGGTCCGACCTTCTGGTTTCCCCTCGTTTTCAGGTTCAGTCGGATGCATCGGGGTCCCTGGGTTATGGGATTTACTTCGAAGGGAAGTGGGCCTACGGCAGATGGCCGCCAGCCTGGTGGGGCACGGATCGTTTGCGGGATCTCACGTACCTGGAATTTTTTCCCATTCTGGGAGCTTTGATGCTATGGGGCGAGGAGTGGGCCAATTCGGTTGTCCATTTCTGGTGCGACAATGCGGCGGTTGTCCACATTGTCAACTCACAGACGTCGAAATCTCCCAGGGTTATGGGGCTGGTCCGCCAGTTTGTGTTGCGCAGCCTACGCCTCAATGTGCTTTTCAGGGCTCGACATGTTCCAGGTATTAATAACGATATCGCTGACGCTTTGTCCCGCCTGCAGATCCCCCGGTTCCGTGCCTTGGCCCCGGACGCAGAGGAATTTCCCTCGCCACTCCCGGACGAGATATGGACGCTTGGCAAGGAGAGGTGAACCGGGCGATCGGCATGTCGCTGGCGCCCCGCACGCGTAAGGCGTATAACCATGCATTCAGTACTTTCCTGGCCTTTTGTGCCCGATTCCAGCTACCTGAAAGTTGGCCCATCCCAGTGGCTCACATCCTCCAATTTATGGTTTACTTACATGCCCAGGGCCTAGCTCCCCGCACCATAGCATCCAGGCTGTCAACGCTGGCATTTATGGCCAAGGTGGGTGGTTATGCTGACAGCACAAATGATTTCCGCATACGACATGTTTTGGAAGGGTGGGTGCGGGAGCGTGGGTGCAGCCCGGACGACCGCCACCCGATTTCTCTATGGGTACTTACCCACCTTGCACAGGGCTGGCATGACCTGTGTTTTGACAGGTATGAGGCAGCCCTGTTTCATGCGGCTACAACGGTGGCCTTTTTTGGAGCGCTCCGCATCAGTGAGCTGGTGCTACTGTCTAAGGCGGATGCGAGTCGTAGGGCACTGGAACTCGAAGATGTCTATGTTTCCAATGATTGGGCTCAGTTGAGCATACGCTCCTCTAAGGTTGATCAGCACGGTGTAGGCAGTGGTGTAAGACTGCTACGATGTTCCATGGCAAACATCTGTCCGGTTGGTGCCCTACAGGAGTTCCTTGCACTACGTGGTACGCACCCTGGCCCATTTTTCTGTCACCAAGATGGGTCTCCCCTTACTAAATTTCAATTTTGGAAGGTGACCGGTAAGGCACTAGCCAGTGCTGGCCTCCCTGGGGCTCGCTACGGCATCCATTCATTCAGGATAGGGGCGGCTTCCACTGCAGCGGCGTTTGGGTACTCTGGGGCTGAGATACGCAACATGGGAAGGTGGGGATCACAATGTTTTCAGTTATATGTTCGCCCTCTTCAACCGTGAGTACCAGTTAAGTCACTGCCCTGTTTCCTTTTTTCCTTGACAGACCCTGGGTGTCGTCTTACACCGGTGACAGTATGGCTGGTGGGCCACAGCTATGTGCACAGGGCAGCGCAGTTTGCTGCGGCGACAGAGTGGGGACCCCGACTGGGACTGGGTGCATCCGCAAGTCTCAGGTGGTACGGTAAGCGCGAAATGTTATGGCGGGAACTGTTGCCATTCCTTTTCTCCATCAGGAATGCTGACCCACCTGATGTCCTGATTATACACCTTGGGGGTAATGATTTGGGACAGGTCACGGGCTTATCGCTGAAGCATGCGATTTGCGGTGACCTGGCCTACTTGCATTATGTGTGGCCTGCCACAACCCTGCTTTGGTCGGACATGATACCGCGGCACGCTTACAGGGGAGGGTTTAACCTCCAGGCCCTTGATCGGGCTCGGCGCTCGGTGAACAGGGCTATTGCCCGGTTCTTTCTGGACAAGGGTTGGGGGCGCGTCATACGACACCCCACCATCAGTCTACAAAATTATGAGCTTTACACAGGGGATGGGGTCCATCTGTCGCCGGGAGGTATGGACCTCTTGTTGGGAGATTGGCGAGCAGGCCTGTTGACCGAGCTGACGGTCTGGGGGGGGGCGTGAGCCTTTATTGAAGCCTCCCCGTGTGGCGGGTAGCACTGGTAAGGTAAACATTTATGACCAACAGGTATCCAGCAGGTTCGCAATTGACTGGACAACACTAGACAGGCACAAGTTGGTTAACGTTGTCCGGTCAAGGATGAACCAGGCAATGGGGTGATGGCATGAGCTAGGCAGCATGCATCACCCCGTTATTTTACGGATACGCGTCAGAGGGTGGGGTCAGTAGTTAGATTATTGACTACGGTCAACAATTTGTTTGTTGTCAACAAACAAATTGATACAAATGGATACATTGTAACCAATTGCCGTTGGCAATTTTGGGAAGAACCTTACCAGTGTTACTTCGGCCTGCTTGCCTTAAGAATTATAATTGGTTGAATACCAATCGAAATTTATAATTCGGACTAGGGCATGAATCAATAAATGTGGCCCAATGCCGTTATCCACTTTCACTAGTGTCTGAGTCCTTTATTGGGGGGTGCGCCTGCAATGCAAGCGCGGTGCCAAAATGGCCACCGCGCTCTTTGCAGCCCCCCCCGGACTTGGACATCCGGGTAGTTAGGGGGCGTGGCCAGCCCTCTTTAAAAGGGGTGGCCACGAGGCAGCCGAGCTGCCATTTTGCAAAGCGACGGAGAGGAGAAGTTTTTCCCCTCCACCCCCTCCCTAGTTAACAGTGTGATATTTTGGTCACTTCGGGGCCGGGTGGGAATTTTTGGCTGGGACCTACAATTGGCCTTCAGGTCCTGGCTTTTTTGCCCATCCCACACTGTTGCTATGGTTTGATACAGGGGTTCTTGCTGTTCTGTTGCTGACTTTGGTCACATGGGCGGGTAGCACTGGTAAGGTAAACATTTATGACCCACAGGTATCCGGCAGGTTCGCAATTGACTGGACAACACTAGACAGGCACAAGTTGGTTAACATTGTCCGGTCAACGATGAACCAGGCAATGGGGTGATGGCACGAGCTAGGCAGCATGCATCACCCCGTTATTTTACGGATACGCGTCAGAGGGTGGGGTCAGTAGTTAGATTATTGACTACGGTCAACAATTTGTTTGTTGTCAACAAACAAATTGATACAAATGGATACATTGTAACCAATTGTCGTTGGCAATTTTGGGAAGAACCTTACCAGTGTTACTTCGGCCTGCTTGCCTTAAGAATTATAATTGGTTGAATACCAATCGAAATTTATAATTCGGACTAGGGCATGAATCAATAAATGTGGCCCAATGCCGTTATCCACTTTCACTAGTGTCTGAGTCCTTTATTGGGGGGTGCGCCTGCAATGAAAGGTTTGCCTTGGATTCTGAAAGACATCATTCTATCATTTTTGATGTTGTATTCCATTACTGCTTTCCTCACTCTTTTGTTGACAATTATGGCTATTCCATTTTTTCTGAGGTTTTCTTGCCCACAGTAGTAGATATGATGGTTTTCAGAGCTGAATTCACCCATCCCTGTCCATTTTAATTCACTGATGCCCAGGATGTCAATGCTTATTCTTTCCATCTCGTTTTTTTACCACTTCCTGTTTTCCTTGATTCATAGACCTCACATTCCATATCCCTATGCAGTATTGTTCCCTGCAACACTGTATTTCTCCTCCCCCTTTCGTATCCCTCCCCCTTTTCAGATCTGCTGTGCTGAGCATCCTCTTGTTTTGCCTTTTGTTTTGGTCCATAGGGTTCTCTTGGCAAACTTTGTGGCGTGCCTTGCCGGTCTCTACGCCAGTCTTTTCCCATCACACATGTTATCACAGTTTAAACAGTTTTAAAACAAAGTATTATCATGCACAATATCACAGTTTATCACATAGTATCAAAGTAAAAGTTGAACTAATTAATGAAAGGGAAAGAAAGAAAG
This sequence comes from Bradypodion ventrale, assembly GCA_035047345.1. Classification (NCBI taxonomy): domain Eukaryota; kingdom Metazoa; phylum Chordata; class Lepidosauria; order Squamata; family Chamaeleonidae; genus Bradypodion; species Bradypodion ventrale. Next base: position 118,227,707 of record JAWDJE010000004.1, read on the forward strand.
AAAAAGTCCACTATATCAAGTCTCTATGTAAGTCAGTTTCTTGTACAGTCACTATGTCAGTTGCCATAAGCCATCTATGTTTAGTCAACTATATTATTTCAGTTCAATTACTTATCCTTTGTATGCACGCAGCAGCTCTTGCCTCCCTTCGGCCGCATGGAGTTGGTCAAAGGTGCCGGCTCGGGCCTTGCTGTGATGGTGGTTGTGGATGGTATCTCCTGGGGGTGGTCGGGGGTCTCCTGAGGTGTCCTTCTCTCTGGCCCCAGGTCTTTGTATGGGGAGGGAGTGGCAAGATCCTTTACTCAACTCCCCCTTGGGCCTCTCTGGATGGCAAATGGGCAGTAGAGCTGGGCCTTCCTGAAGCCTTTTCTTCCTCTCCAGGCCCAGGCAGACTGGTAGCTGAATTATATTTCAGCACTGGTGACAAGTGACCAGGTTAAACACTGGCTAGTATCCTCCACCATGCATGGGAGAGCAGAACTGACGCCACCTCCTGAAGCAGTTAACTCGTTCTGCTGATTGGCAGGTGTGTCTCTAGGACCATGATGGTGAACCTTGGCACTCCAGAGGTTCTTGGACTTCAATTCCCAGAAGCCCAAGCACCCTGTGAATCCACACAAATGGGTTTACTGTGATTCATCCGGCCTGTGCTGCCCTCGTCGCTCCCTGAAGCGGAAGTAAAATGCACCCGTATGGGCGTGTTTTACTTTCACTTCCAGGATGAATCACAGTAAACCCATTCGTGTGGATTTGCAGGGTGCTTGGGCTTCTGGGAAGTGAAGTCCAAGAACATCTGGAGTGCCAAGGTTCGCCATCATGGATGTAGGATGCTCTTCAACATTTTATTTCGGAGATCCACACTAAACCATTCCCCTCAGCAGGTGCCTCAGGATTAACAGGAGGCTGTGTCCTGCCTTTCTGTGACAATGGAGAGGAGGGCAAGAAGGAACATGAACTGGGAATTGGCAGGTGTTCTACCCTTTGTTCACAAGGGTTTTCATTGGTATCAGAATTTCCTGTTTTAGATTTCAGAGGAGAAGGGATCCAAATAGATTTTGTTTACGATTAAGCGGTGCAAAAGCTGTGCATTTTAAAAATGTATATAGGAGTTATATAAATTTCATTACAGTAGCAATGTTACCAATGCACATAAGACTTCTTGAAAAGAAGGGGATTTGTGCTCTGCTGTAGATATCATTTAATTATTTACAACAATACTATGTAGAATTGTATAGAGTGATAGAAGATTCTGACGTACATTACACATAGCCTGCTGAATGCAAGGCCAACTCCCACAGCTTTCTCTTAATGCTACCTCAGATTTGTTAACATAGTAGTGAAAAGTTCAGCCCACTCCCCCAACTGCCTTAATTCTTCTTAACCACAGCTATGACATTGTAATGATTTTGTGTTATGGTTGTTAAGGAGTCTTCTTAGGAAGCAGAATAAAGTGGTAGAACAGCTTTGTAAATAAGTCCACAAAAGTCACCAGTTTATGATCATTATTGAAGTCCTGTGGCCAGTAATAACCGTTCACTCAGGCCACAATGCTGGAGATGCCCTCTCCAACCTAAATGCAAGCAAGGGCCTTAGTGAGACTGGTTGAAAATCTCCTTTTACCAAGCTGACAAGCAAAGGGCTAGCTGGTGTTATGAAACAGATTCCCCTTCCTCCATAGTCATCATGGAAGTTTGATGGAGAGAAAGACAGTTTCTTCCCTGCCAGTTTCCTCTCTTGCCTGCATGAATTTCTTTAACAGCTGAGTGTGAAATTCAAGGCTGTGATAGAATCCTAGTAACAAAGAATGGACTGTTCCATGTCATGGTGCAGATGAGGAATGCTGCTTTTCAAACTGTTTTCCTCTATTAAAAATACTTAATGTCTGAAAAAGTAGAACATCAAAGTCTGGAGGTAGATTCTGTTCTGTGTTAGTTTCTTAGTTACATACATACTTTTATTTATGGTCCATGACCAGCATAACAAGAACACAGAAAGCATAAACATCACATCCTAAGCTAGTTAGTTAATGAACAGGTTTTTTTCCTGCAAAAATGTTGGTTTCCTATTTTTATTTGACCTCTAGATTTCTTTGCCCAATTTCCTGTTTATTCTACTGTGTATGCATAGGAGGAACCTTTGCCCAGCAGACTATCTTGGTTTGTTTGCTTTAAAACTGAGTATTTTATCTTTCTACATAGTATTCAATATGATTTTGCTGGTTGCCTGTGAAACTAATTCTAACAACATATACCTAGCAGGTCAACTAGGAGGTCCATTTAGTGTTAGTGTTACCTAGTTCACACCATCAAAAACTGATGGGACTACAGTCATAACTAGCTTTCTTCTTTAATTTTGATGGAACATAATTTCACCTAACTGACTTGGGACCCAGTTTGTTGATTATAAAGCTCTATCTCTCAAACTACCATCGATTCCTCCATATTTACAGTAGCAATCACCTTTCCCATAATACGACAGTGGTACCTTATACAATGATTTTAATCTGTTCCACAGGCCTCGTTGTTGTATGAAACAATTGCTATACAATGTATGCATCGTATAGCGATTTTCCTTAAGGGATGCATCATACAATGATTTTTTTGCTAAGTGGTTTTTCCCATTGAAAAATTGTTGTACGATTTTTTCCATAGGGGAAATTGTTATGCGGGACACCATTTCCCCCAAAAACCTAATTGTTATGCAATTTCGTTGCTATACTGATCGATTGTTGTATGAGGTTCCACTGTATTTCATTAATCAGTTGGTGAAATAAATCCAGCCATAAATTCAGGAACTTATATCCTATCCTTCTAGGATAGAAGGATATCTTGGGGTATAACTAGCAATTGTACCAAGTAATGAAATGCATCAAATTACATAACAACAATATCATGATAAAAACAGAGACATTAAAGATGTGTAGGCTATGCCAAAATTCAGCCCTCCTCATTCGTTTTCGTGTCAGAGATTTCTCTGGGTTGAAAGGATTTTTTCAGGGACACCTGAATGAGGCTCCTTTCATGTCCCTTTCAGCCCTCCTGAAACAGAAACAGTGCTGCAGTAGAGGTGAGTGGACTTGTTGGATTGGAGAAAGATTTCTGGCTACTGTTGGATAGCACCTTAGGATGTACTATAAACCTTTACTTCTGAAGTAAAGTGGCAAACAGTCCCCAACTTCAGAGCTATCCACAGAAGAGTGATGGTGGTGGTGGAAGGGGGTTTAAAAGGAAGCTCTGCTGTGATGTATATAATATGAATATATCTGGCATTGCTGAGAGACAAGCATTCCTTGTCTCATTTGAAGCATGAGGTCTCAGCCAAGTCGATGTCTGGATTGCAGGAAGTATGGGTGGACTATACCTGGGTTGCTCTTGTGGTAGCTTCTTGTGTGTGTGTATTTTAGCTGATCACAGCAAGGAAAGGCAGCACCTGTTGTGCATAAAACAGGTGCATGTCTGTACAGTGCTCGATACAGGCAGTGGCTTGATTTCAAATTCTCCTCCTTGCTGAGCAAAATAATTAGAGCAAGGGCAATCCATCACTTCTTAGTCTAAATATATTTTCATTTGGTTTGCACGTGAATGTTTATATATCGCTCAGCCTATATATATTTAGAATATGTGATACGACATTACAGCAAACGATAAATCCTACATGCTTACTATATCTGTGTTATTTGCTGCAACATTAAGCTCAGTAAGAATTTTATATGTATCTTGTTCCAAAGCAAAATAAATTGAAGAATTGATGCACAGTTATAAACAAATGCATAACTTTCCTGCACAGTGTAGTGAAGGTGGCAGCTTGTAAGAAGGGATTTTTATTTTTTGGGAAACAATTATAAGCATTCACTAGGATAAATCATTTTAATGATATTTTTAAAGGATCTTTTCAACAGGCAGAGGAGTTGTATGTGATCCACATGAATGGATCTGCTGCTTTTATTCCTGTTTTTATTGTTCCAAAATTCTAGATTGCATCGTATAGATACTTAACTGGGAGTATTGGATTCCATCAGAGCAAACATGCCTAAGATCACATTGTTAATGGCTGTTAATAGCAAAATAAAATCTTGCTCTTTGATTTAGAAGAAGGCATCCTGGCTTCACCCTCATTTAAGTGGCTTTTGTGGATTATCTTATTTCATTGCATTCAATAAGGCACTACCAGGGCTGCCAATTCAGTGCGCTGATGTGATACATAGAGAAAGCTCAAGATGTGCTCTTAAATACTCTAAGCTTATTCAAGGCTCTGACATGAGGCGGTTTTAGACATCAGCTGTGTTGGCAGTTCTGAAGAACTGATAGCGTACCAATGCATTTACAGGTAAAGCGAGGAGATCCAGTGTGAAATTGAAATAGCAGGAGCAAGACTAGTATACAACTTTTTATTGATGAAATGCAGGGAGAAGATATTTTAGGTTAGATGTATTAATCCTATAATAACTTGAAATATAGTCAGCCAGCGACTGCAGCAGAATATGAAGAAGGAGGTACAGATTTCAGGTTGGAGTGTTCAAGCTTTCCCAGTTCATTAAAGAATGAATCAATCAGGCAGACAAACACTAGGCTTGATATCCAAAGGGCTGGAAATTGTAAATAGGATTCAGACATTATTTAAAAGTTGCAGATGGTCCTTTTTCCATGGTGAGGGCGGTATAACTTGACAACCTAGTCCTCCAGGTGATTGTTTTTCACCTTTTTAGAGCCAGTAAAATGTGTTATAAATATGAAAGGAGAAAGTGACTTGGCTCAATATGAAAAATTTAAAAACCAGGGAGAGACTTCGCTACGGGCCATATAAAGGTGATGTGTAATATATATCTAAACAAAATGCGTACACACAAATATTTTTGTTTTATGTTTCCTAAATTGAGATTTTTCTTTTTTTCATTTTCTGGCAGACAGAAAGGCAGAAGGCTTCTGCCTACAGGATTACTTTTTTCTTTCTCCTCTGCCCTATTCTGCAGGCAGCTGGCAATGGTAATTAACTCATTACTATTAATTTTTGCCAGTTCTTGTTGTACAAGTGATGTTATTTTTTCCAACTTTATTTAAAAAATGGAAATAACCCATATTCGGTGTTGGCACTTTCTGTATGCCTCTCACAAAATGGATGCATAAAAAGGCAGAAGCTGAGGCACTAAACACAGCCTATTTCTAACATCTAGAGAGAGTTCACTACTTTGTAAATCATTGCACATTGACATTAGGAATGAGGAGTGCAAGATGACTATCTCAAGTACTGCATGGAGGGAAAATTCTGGCTTCAGTGTGGTTATAAAGAGAAGCAAGAGCCATGAAGTGCTCTTGATTTTAAAAATAAAGCCGCATCTTAGCCCTTTTCTCCAAGATCTGATTTGTATGGTAAAAGCAGAATGAGGATACCCTCACCTAAAGTGACAGAAGGTCTTGAGTGTCTACAGTTGTTTGTAAGGACATGTACACATATATTTACACATCAGCCTCTTCACCATCTTACACTGAAGATATGGATTAAAAGTTCAGCCATTGGTGCATAGAGCAACCACCAGCCCTTTCCTTTGTGTATTTATTGTAGGTAGTCATTATTTGAGAACAGGGATTTTTTTATAAAAAAATCTAGGATACCATTATCTGGAGGAGTCTAGGTTTCACCTAAGCAAGTGATAGCTAACCTTGGCACTCCAGGTGTTATTGGACATCAATTACCAGAAGTCCAAGTCAGAACTCCTGCTGATCAGGGCTTCTGGGAACTGAAGTTCAAGAACACCTGGAGTGCCAAGGTTAGCCATCAGGGACCTATGGGATCAATCTATCCACAGGTCTACCAGCTAGATCTGAAATATATTTATAAGCCTAGTGCTTTAGATGAGTACTAGAGATGAAGTGGAAGTTCTTATTGTTTGAGAGAAAAATAATACCGAAAATTTACTCCTTGCTTTGGTGGTTTCAAAGTAATGGTTTTGTAAGAGCTCATCTGCTCAGAAATCATTTCTTGAAGTGATTTTAGTGTGTAGACTATTCAGGTTTGGTAAGAGCAATCTGTAGATTGTGCTGCAATGGACCAGCTTTAGACCTCAGAGTATAGCTCTGTGATGGCAAACCTTGGCACTCTGGATGTTCTTGGACTTCAATTCACTGAAGCCCAAGTCCCTGTGAATCCATACAAATAGATTTACTGCACATACGTGCAGTAAACCCATTCATGTGGATTCACAGGGACTTGGGCTTCTGGGAACTGAAGTATAAGAACAGTGCATACGTGTAGTAAACCCATGTGTGTGGATTCACAGAGACTTGGGCTTCTGGGAATTGAAGTTCAAGAACAGCTGGAGTGCCAAGGTTCACCATCACTATAGCTTGTATTTTAAAAGACATTTTGATGGACTACATTGAATTTTAAATACTACATCGTACATTACAATCAGCCTGACCCGGGGCTGCCAGCATCAATGTCAGCAGGAAGCCTGTATATACCTTTCAGAGAAGACATGGCTCAGAGTCAGTGTCCAGAGGGGGCAGGGATGGTTTTAAAAGATACTGCTAATACAGTATTCATTTTCAAAAAATATTATCTGACAGTATAACCATATGCATATGAAGAAATACAACCCATCTATTTCAGTGGGGCTTACTTCCAGATAATTTAATATAGAAAGCTAGGAATATTAAACATTGATCCAAGATAAAATACTGTCTGTGGAAGATGTTCAGGCATCTTCATCCATTACTTTCAGCAGAAGCATGTTGTGCCATGGTGGAATAACCACAGAGATTCCATTTCCTGTGTGCCATATTTCAAAACTTGGTGCATGGATGGAAACTTGCTCATAGGAATCCAAAGTGAAGGCCTAGGGGAAAGGTGGTCTGTGAAGTACATGTGACCTATGATTCATTGTTTATGTAGAGATCTCAACAGGAGAAGAAACAACATCAGATAATCACAACATGAAGTGAGTAGAAAGAACCAGTTTCTGAGCCACTACTCTTTACACATAAAATGGGTTCATGCTACGTTGACCTGTGTTTCTCAATATTGACTCTCCAGAAGTTGTTGCACCATATTTTACAGCAACTGTTAACATTGGTCATGCTGATTGGGTTTTTTGAGAGTTGATCCAATAGCACCAGGGACACAAGTTTTAGAACCATTGATTTACAAGAAAACACCAGAGGAAAAGAAGTGAGCAAAGTCCATCACCAGTACCAATGCTGAACTCAGAAATGTTACTTTTTTAAAAAAAGTACCAGAATCCCACAGGCAGAATGGTCAAAGGTGATCTTTTAGATGCGATTGGCCTTCATTTCACATCAGCCCTACCCTGCCTACAAAATGACATGGGATGCTGGAAGCTGTAATTCATCAACTTCTGGAAGACCAAAGGTTTCTCAGACCTGCTGTAGTGCCAAATAATGCTTTTTAAAAAGCCTAGAAAAAAGGTCAATGTTCTGTAGTTTCCAGGTGAAGCAATGACTGCCAGCTTCAGTTTGGTCAAGAAAACCAAAATATGTATCTCATCTCTTGCTGCTGCTATGATTGTCCTAGAACCGTGATGGTGAACCTTGGCACTCTGGATGTTCTTGGACTTCAATTCCCAGAAGCCCAAGCCCCCATGAATCCACACGAAGGGGTTTGCTGCTATTCATCTGGCCCACGCCACCCCTGCCGCTCCTGGAAGCGGAAGTAAAATGCGCCCATATGGGATTCGAGTCACCTGCGCTGCTCTCCTCCATCCCCTGCCTCCGTGGGATAAGAAGACAATGTGCCCGATGCCTGCGGGACCTCGCGGCTGTCTCTCCCTGGCTCCGTAACCGCCTGGCTATTTAGCTGAGTGACTTTGTTCTCTGTATTTGAGTGCTCATATTTATTAGTGTAATTTTCTATCTTTTGTACTTTAATATTTTAGTATTGCTTCTTATTTTTGCATATTTATTATTTATGTATTGTCATTTATATGCTATCCTGTTGTTAAACCGCTTTGAGTTGTCTCACGATGAGTAAAGCAGTATATAAATTAATAATAATAATAATAATAATAATAATAATAATAATAATAATAATAATAATAATAATAATAATAATAATAACAACAACAACAAATTGAAGTCCAAGAACATCTGGAGTGCCAAGGTTCGCAATCACGGTCCTAGACTAAATTTGACTACTCATATTTAGCATCAGGTGCAATGCTGGAGAATTTCAGCTTGGAATTCAAGGCATATTTGATACCATTGGAGTGAGACAATCCTTTAGCTGGGTAATAACTTCCCTTTTGGGACTCTTTTTCTATAATGAGAGTCTAAATCTTCATCAGCCACATTTAAGTGCTGATAAGGTACTCACTAGGAGCCTCCCACCCTTATTCATGCTAAGTACTTCCTCACCCTGCCAGTTCAAGGGGGTTTCTTGTAGAGTGATGAGCTAGCTGCCTATGGACAGGAAGTACGCTGCAGCCTGTTCTGATGTGCACTTTCTTTCTTTCTTTCCTTCCTTCCTTCTGTCCGTCCATCCATCCTTCCTTCCTTCCTTCCATCCATCCATCCATCCTTCCTTCCTTCCTTCTGAACAACTTTATCAAGACAGACGGAACCACAGCACGATCTGTTCAAATGTTTTTTTTCTTCTTTTCATTGTCTTGAAGACAAATCTTAAAATAGAATACATTCTAATCCCCCTTGACCCGCTTTGCTGTATGTTATTTTGGACTAATGAAAGCCTGTTTTGAATATACTTATCTGGGCGGGCGAACTTTATGACAAGAGATCAGAATAATCTGTACAAAGGGTACATTAAACGTCTTTCAAAGGTCCTGTTTAAATCCACAACACAGAGAAGCTAAAGCTGAAATTACACCAGGTTTTATGCAGCTCCTTTCTCCTTCATTCTGCTATGATATCTCAGCAGCGACACAGGAGTTGTACTCTTACAGTAATGATACACAAAGATGCTGTAAAGAAGATGTCATGCCATTTTATGTCAAGATTGAAGATATTTTATTTATTTATTTATATTCATATTTATATAGGCGCCCAATTTACAAAGACTCTGGGCAGCATACAATCTTAAAACCCTTAAAAAAACAACAACATTAAAACAAATTACCTTCTAAAACCCCCACACATTAAAAAGTGGAGATTACTTTGATATTAAACCAACCAGCAGGTGGGGGTCATAACTTCTTCAGGACCCCACACCTGCCCTGCCAGCCATGTTTTCAGATCTTTTCTGAATGGCAGCAATTCCGTCTGCAGCCTTAGTTCCACTGGCAGGAGGTTCCATAGGGCCGGAGTGGACACAGAGAAGGCCCTCCTTCTTGTGCTAGAGAGACGGGTCCCTCTGGCAAATGGTACAAGCAGAGAGCCCCTCCGGTCTGCTCTGGTTGGACAGACAGACATTCTTGGGGCTATGCAGTCTCTTAGGTATCGTGGCCCACTACCATATAGGGCTTTAAAGGTCATTACCAGCACCTTGAATTGCTCCAGTAGGCAAATTGGAAGCCAGTGCAGCTCCCGAAGCAGTGGTGAGGCACGAGCATAATGCCCACACCCCATCACCACCAGAGCAGCCGCATTCTGGACCAACTGCAGCCTCCGGATGGTCGTCAAGGGCAGCCCCATGTAGAGCGCATTGCAATAATCTAGTCTAGAGGTGACCAGAGCATGAGTGACCATGAGTAAGGAGTCCCAGGCTAGGAGCGGGCGCAATTGGCGAATCACCCGAAGTTGAGCAAAAGCCCTCCTGGCCATGGCCAGTACCTGATCTTCAAGCAGCAGTCGTGAGTCCAGGAGGACCCCCAAGTTGCACACTGGATCTGTCTAGCCCCATCCAAAACCAATGATGGAATCTCCCGAGATAACACCGGGCCCCTAATCCATAGCCACTCAATCTTGCCAGGGTTCAGTTGTAATCCGTTGTCCCCTATCGAGACCCCAACAGCCGCCAGGCACTCGGACAGGACTTTGACAGCATCACTGGGATCACCACGAGACGAGATGTACACTTGGGTGTCATCTGTGTACTGATGGTACCACGCCCCGTGCCAATTGATGATCTCACCCAGAAGTTTCATGTAGATATTAAATAGGAGAGGAGACAGCACCGAGCCCTGAGGCACCCCATATTGGAGTGACCGAGGGCTGGATGTCTCACTTTCCAACCACACTGACTGGGTACGGCCCTTCAGGAATGAGGAAAACCATGACAACACAGTGCCCTGGATCCCCAATCCTTGGAGCCGTTCCAGAAGGATACCATGGTTGACGGTATCAAAAGCTACTGAGAAGTCAAGGAAATTAATATTAATATTTGAAATTAATATTTTCATGATATCAAGTGAGATGCTCAAATTATTACCTTCTCAGTTTAAACTTTCTTATAAAGTATGTTCCTAGTTTTTGCAGGCCTATAAATATAGAAAATGACCTTATAATGTGTCAGTCTTTTGGTCCACTTCATTCAGTATTATCTCTATGGACAAGTGATGGCTGTTCAGGATCTTAGATTGCAGTTTTTTTAGTCTTATTTGGAGATGCAAATATCTTTTTAGAGTGCACAGCTTATGCTTCCACTGAACTATGTACAGCACCCTCACTCCAAGAAGTCAAATTTCTGATTACTACCATCTTGATCTAATTCTTTCTGTTCTATAATTCACTAGCTTTTTTTGCCTTAAGCCAGGCAGGTTTTTTGTGTGTGTTGATGTGTGGGGTTATTTTGGGGAGTACACACCACACTCAACGCAACCACATGCACAACACAACTACACACACACGCAACCACACACGGGCGCACAACCACACACACAACTCAACCACACACACAACACAACCACACACACACATTCAATACACACACAACACAACCACACACAGAACCATGCACACACAATATATATACACACTGCACACATAACACAACCAAACACACACTCAATACACACACACACATACACAACAAAACCACACACAGCACAACCACACACACACCACACACATACTCATTGCACACACACAAGACAACCACACTCACAACACAACCACTCACAACACAATACACACATGTGCCGTAGCTCCGTGGGGAGAGGAAGGGCTCCTCCTCCTCCTGCTGAAGCCTCGGCGACCACACGCACGCACGCACGCACGCACACACACACGCACGCACGCACGCACATTTGCCAAAGCTGTGCAAACCTCGGCGAAGACATCCAAAAGGACATGCTGGGGAAAGGCCCAGCTGGCAAAAGGTAAGTGGGGCAGCGCAAGGGACAGGGTTTGGGGGGGCAAGGTGGCGGGGTAGGCATGATTCCTCGGCCCGTTCCTCCCCTCAGTTCCTCTCCCCCACCCCACTTACCTTTTGCCGGCTGGGCCTTTCCCTGTCACGGCCTTGCACTGGGACGCTCATTGGCCTGTCCTCTGTCTCTGCCAGCATCGAGGCCTTCACCGGTGGGGCGGAGGGCACCAAACGCTGGCAGCCCAGCCAGCAAATGATGTGGATGGAAGTTGTTGGCACGTTGGCGGGTTTTTTTTACCACGCGTGCTGGCTGCCCCGCCTCCTCCACGCTCATGCCCTTCAGTCTCATTGGCTGAGGGGTGGTGTGGCATGGAGGACGCTGGGCCTTGTAGTTTTTTTTCTGGTCGCGTTCATGGGGTGGTTGCACCACTCGCGGCTGGCGGACCCTTGTGGCGATGCTCCAAGAGTGTTCAGGTAAGTGTTGGCGGCTCGGTTCGGGATAGTAGGGATGGGTGTGGACGCGCATGGTTAACACACCTTCTTATAGGTAAAGATAGAATGTTCATGCCATTTCAGATTCTTGAGCTGGGGTACACAGAAAGAGCCTCAACGATTATGGCATTTTCAAACCTGGTATTGGCAACCTTGTGTTGCTAGCTAATCCTTCTCATACTAGGTCAGGTGAAAGGAACTCCAGAACCAAAAGGTGCTTTCATTTTGGCAGTTTCACATCTGGCCTAGACACAGAAGAAGAAGATACTTGAGCTTAGAAGGACAGTGGTAATAGTTCCAGTACAGCTACATCTAATCAGCCACCACTATCTTTCTCAAACATCCTAGGCACAAGAACAGCAAACCATCCCCATATCTTCTAGCAATACACAATTAGTGCTACTCAACCATGGTTCCTACCTCCAGAGACATTCAGCAATAAACAACAATAAATGTCCAATATAGTCACAGCCATGGAACTGGGTACATTTGATAAATCAGGTTTTGTTTTAGCAGTTCCTCCAAGTTTGCGCTTGTCTGTACCAAAAAATAGAAGTGAAATTTGTCCTTAGCTATTCCTAGAAGAAGGCAGATGCATGCACTCAGAAAACGTACACTTAGGCTCTCACCCTGACCCCTGATACTCCCCATTCTCCAAGCAAAACTCTTTTAGCTAAGTCTTGTCCAATACATTTTGGTGTCTGAGGCAAAGGAGGTCATGGCCTTTCCCATTTCACTGAGAAAAGCAACTTGGGCTAGTGGACAAATCATACTTCAATATTAACAACCAAGATGGTTAATTGGAGGTGAAGGACAGGTCTGTGGCGCACACAGAGCTCTGATCCTCTGAAGAGGGAATAGCTAGAGCTGGCTTCTAGAGACTGTGGTCCTCCAGACTATGCTTTAGGCCAGGGGTGCCTAAACCTTTTGGGCTGCGGGCCAGTCACATGGTTCAGGGGGCTGGTCACTATGGCCTGGGGCCTGGATCTGGCCCCCAATGCCAATTCACCCAACTCACAAAGCCCTCGTCATTCCCGGAAGTGGAAGTAAAATGGACGGGCGCATTTTACTTCCGCTTCCAGAAGTGATGAGGGTTTTGTGGGCCAGATGAATTGACATCAGGGGCCAGATCTGGCCCCCAGGCCATAGTTTGAGCACCCCTGCTTTAGGCAGTTGCTTCACTGTGCCTGTCTAAGACACACTGAAGAAAATCTAATTTACTTGGCCTTCCCCACCAAGAACCATCCTCATTCTCCATTGTGACCATAGACATGTTGTTAATTTCCAGATCTAATAATCTCCTGTCCATGTTAGCTAGGGCCTGATAGGCATTAGAGTCCAATGACATCTTGAGGGGAAGCTTGGCTACACTGCTATAGTCCTATTAAGATCACAAGGGAAAGAGATCCTAGCATGAAGGCATTTCCTTGACTTTTACACCCTGAGATAAAAAAACAAGGCAGAGCCTCCACATTCATATTTTTGTCCTTTTTGTCCTGGATTTTCCCATGGCCTCTGATAACTTATTCTCCTCTTCCATTCCTACACCACAGATCATTAACTGTTTAGTCTTATTCATGCAGGCTTCCTTATTTCTACACTTTTTAGCACTCTTACCTCTTAGGAGTTTGACTAACTCACTTTTCTGCACCTCAGTTTACCTCATTAGGCTCTTCCTGCCATTAGTGGTTATGTGGGATTTTTTTCAGTATTAGAGAAAATGACCTCTCACATGCTTCAGAGAAGACTGTCAGTTAGCCTTCTATGTTGCCAATTGCATTTTCCAAGTCACTGGAAGTTCATGAGTCTTCCAAGACACCATGTAAGCTTATCTGATCAGTACCAGAGGTTTCATCATTGCTACCATCTCTGCAAAACCTGTTAACACAGTAGAATATAAATAACTCCATTTACATATATTAACCCACTGATCTCATGGACATATGTGGCCGGAATGGTACATGGATTGGGTCAGACCAAAGAAAGTGAGATGAAATTTCCCTAACTGGCAACTGTACTAAATTTATTCTCCCGTCACAATTGTCAGTTATGTTCTCCTTACAAAACGTTGATACTAATACTTAAATTTTTGAACAAGGGTTGTTTTTAAAAGATTGATTAATCCTATGAGTATTGATTGATTGATTGATTGATGGATTACATTTTTGTAGAGATAAAAATAAAGTTTCAGAAACTAGGCAAAATTATTTAATGTGCATATATGATGTTGTAGTGTTGTTGTTGATTAGTCACACAGTCAAGCCATGATCTCGGTTTTTTTAATGTTGAGTTTCAAGCCAGCTTTTGCACTCTCCTTTTTCACCCTGATCAAGAGGCTCTTTAGATCTTCTTCACTTTTTTCCATTAGGGTGATGTGATTTGCACATCTCAGGTTGTTGATATTTCTCCTGGCAGTCTTAATCCAGCCTTGCATTGCTCATGATGTACTCTGCATATATGTTAAATAAACAGAGTGACAATATATAACCTTGTTGTACTTCTTTTTGTATTCTAAACCAAACAGTTGCTCCATATCCAGTCCTAACTGTTGCTTCTTGATCTGCATACAGGTTTCTCAGAAGTCAGGTAAGATGGTCTGGTGCTCCCACCTCTTTGAAGACTTGCTACAGTTTGTTGTGATCCACACAATTGAAGGCTTTGGTATAGTTGATGAAACATAAGTAGACATTTTTCTGGTACTCCCTTGCTTTCTCCATGAACCAGCAAATATTGGCAATTGGTCTCTAGTTCCCTTGCCTCTTCAGAACACAGTTTGTACTTCTGGAAGTTCTCGATCCATGTACTGCTGAAGCCTAGCTTGTAGGACCTTGAGCATGACTTTTTAGCGTGTGAGAGGAGAGCAATTGTACAATAGTTTGAACATTTTTTGGCTTTGTCATTATTTGGAATTGGAACGTAAGATGATCTTTCCCAATCCCGTGCCCTTTGCTGCATTTTCCAAATTTGCTGGCATATTGAATGCAACACTTTAATGGCATCATCTCTTGGGGCAGTGGTGGCAAACCTCTGGCATGAGTGCCGGAGGTGGCACTCAGAGCCCTCTCTGTGGACACATGTGCCATCGCTCCAACACAGTGGGGACATGTGCCATCGCCCCAACAGGCCATGCCCACCATGTCACATGGCCACGCCCACAGTGTAGTAGAATTTTTTTTATGCCCACCACTGGATATAATTGTGTGTGCGTGCACGCACACACATTCATGTGTTTGCAAAATCTTACAGACATTTGTAAGAAGGATTTTTTTATGTATTCATCATCATGTTAAAGCACTAGATTATTAGTTTTATAAAACACCTAGAGATGTATGTGTGGGAAGGAGGAATACTTCATAATTGGGAGAATTTGTTTGCCAAATGAAATACCTTGCAAATGACTCAAGTGTGAAAATGGTGAAAAGAGTTTATTACAGGAAAACCAACTGTCATTCCTAAGGTTTGCTTCATTAAGAACGTGCCAGTTGAGCTGCCTCCATACAAATGCTAAGAACGGGTTGTAAGTCACAGCCTACGTAAAGGTAAAGGTCTCCCTTTAAAGTCAGTTGTATCCAACTCTAGGCTTCAGTGCTCACCTCTGTTTACAGCCAAAGAGCCAGTGCTGTCTGCATCTTCAGAAGTTTCCGTGGACATGTGGCAGGCATGACTTAATGGCAAAGTGCATGGAACACTGTTTACTTTCCCACTGAAGTGGTATCTATTTAGTATGGTAAAGGTCACCCTTGCTCGAAAGCCAATCGTATCCAACTCTAGGGTTCAGTGATCATCTCTGTTTCAAAGCCGAAGAGCCAGCTGTGCCTGCTTCTGCAGACTAGACACCGGAGCACACGGTACGCTGTTTACCTTCCCACTGAAGTGGTCCCTATTTATCTACTTGCAATTTCTGGCTTTCAAACTGCTAGGTTGGCAGGAGCTGGGGCAGAAATGGGAGCTCACTCTGTCATGCAGCACTCAGGTATGAATTGCTGACCTGCCAACCTTTCAGTCATTAAGCTCAGTGTCTTAATCACTAAGCCACTGCAGCCTCAAAGTCACAGCCTAGTATCATGTTAAGATGAAAGTAAAGGTAAAAGTAAAGGTTTCCCTTGCTCGAAAGCCAGTTGTATCCGACTCTAGGGTTCAGTGCTTATCCCTGTTTCAAACCCGAAGAGCCAGCGCTGTCTGTTTTTGCAGACATTTCCGTGGTCATGTGGCAGGCATGATTAAACATCGGAGAGCCCAAAACGCTGTTACCTTACCACCAAAGTGGTCCCTATTTATCTACTTGCAATTTCTTGCTTTCGAACTGCTAGGTAGCTCTGTGGAATAATGACTGAAGGCATTCAGGTCATTGTAAGAATCACAGGTTAAGAGCAACAACCTGTTTAGTTCAAACATGTTTGTGGAATCTTGGTTTAACAAGGAACTGGATGTGCAAATCTATTTTATTGCGTATGCACTAGTTACATCTGAGCTTGACTATCTTCACACTCTTTAAGTAGGCTTGCCTACAACAACAGCTTTAAAATTTCATTTTGTTTGCAATACAAAATGCCTGCATGCCAGTAAAAGTCTAGAGTTTTGTAACACACAATACCTAAAGCAATGAAAGAGTCTCAAAATGTGAAATGGCCTGAGTTCTTGGAGGGCCTGGCTGTGAGTGAATTTATGTGACAAATCACAAAAGACTCTTTAAAACAAGCAGGAAATGCTTTTTTGAAAGGAAAAAAATAAATATTTTTAAAGGGTCTCTGCAGCCCTTCATACCAAATTCTGGCACTGGATTGGCCATGATAGGTGCAGAAAATTGTAGTCAACAACAAGTTCCAGAAGAATGATTGGCCCAAGGTTTGCTATAGTTGCTCTCTGTAAAGGGTTTCTTTATGTTATGTAAAAGTAATGTTTTAGCCTGATAGTAAGATTAGATTGATTAATAAATGAGAAAGATGGAGCCTTCTCAGTTGTGGCCTCCAAGCAATGCTATTCCCGTTAGTAATGTATGGATGTGAGAGCTGGATCATAAGGAAGGCTGAGCGCAGAAGAATAGATGCCTTTGACATGTGGTGCTGGAGGAGAATTTTGAGAGTGTCCTGGACAGCAAAGAGATAAAACAGGTTGATCTTAAAATAAATCAACCCTGACTGCTCCTTGGAAGGTCAAATATTGAAGATGAAGTTAAAGTACTTTGGACATCAAATGAGAAGAGAGGATTCACTTGAGAAAGCCTTGATGCTGGGAAAGGTCGAGGGCAAAAGAAGAAGGGGGCAACAGAAGATGAGATGGGTAGATGGCATTGGTGACACAATGGGCACAAAGCTGGGTGGGCTGAGGAGGATGGTGAAAGATAGGGGTGCCTGGTGTACGGTGGTCCATGGGGTCGCAAAGGGTCGGAATCGACTGTGCGACTGAACAACAACAAAAATATACAGTAGTGTTTCCCAGCATTTGTTTTTTGGACTTCAATTCCCAGAAGCCTAAGTCAATTCTCCAAAGCAATGATCAGCCACATTGGGAACCACTGCTCCACAGCAAGGGACTACAAATAGGTCTTATTAATAGATCTGGGTGCATTTAACTAATCAAAGCAAAAAAAA
>JAWDJE010000004.1:118250000-118525000 GCA_035047345.1 Bradypodion ventrale
AAATATAAGTTATCTTTATTTTTTATTTTTAAAAATTACTTTGCATTTCTTGATGTTATATGTCGACAAGTATATCACTTAACATGGATATCAGTTTGATTTATTTTATACCAAAGCAAAAGAAGCTTAAATTCCATTCCATGATGGCCAATGTCTGATTATTTTAATTCTGGCCAGTCAGTCAGTCTATCTTTGTATATTCAAAAATAGAAAAAAATTGTCTAGAGCAGTGGTTCCCAATGTCGGGCCCAGGACCCACAGGGGAATTTCCATTCCCAGAAGCGTAAGCCATTACATTGGCTGATCAGTGCTTTGGGCAATTGACTTAGGCTTCTGGGAATTAAAGTCCAAAAACCAAAGGTTGGGAAACACTGGTTTAGAGAGACTCTTTTTGTTTTAGCATTAGTGTATCATATTGTTTTCTATCATGGCAACTGAAACAGCTTTACACCTGACACAGATGCACCTAATAATCTCAGATAGAGTGACATCTTTTGTAGCTGCTTTTTCCATATTTTATTATCTTATTTGCACACAGGGGCTTGGTTGTTGCATCTGCAACAGAAGCCTGAGCTCTTTGAAACTTTTATTTCTTGACAAGTTTCTAAAATCAGCCAGCCAGCATTGACACTGGTTGTGTTGGCTGTTGGATTCCAATACAGTAGTTGCAGTCCAAAAAAGTAACTTATTGAGTCCCAAATGAAATATCTCTTACTTCTAGATGTTAGGAACAAACAACACAGGAGAACTACTGCCTTGCTAATAAAGATCTAGGTTACTAATGCAGAAAACAGCCTAGTGATGCTTGTTCACACTGTACTTTGAGAGAGATATCCCACAACCTGCCCACGGTGACCAAATGTGACCAAATTAATCTGAAACACAGAACACATCAGTTGATGAAGCCCAAAATCCAAATAAACTCATACCAAATAGCATCAGCCCCAGATTAACCTTGTTGTTGTTCAGTCGCACAGTCGATTCCGACCCTTTGCGACCCTATGGACCATCGTTCTCCAGGCGCCTCTGTCCTCCACCATCCCCCTCAGTCCTCCCAGTTCTGTGCCCATTGTGTCTACAATACCATCTATCCATCTCATCCTTGGCCTCCCCCTTCTTCTTTTGCCCTCCACCTTTCCCAACATCACGGCCTTCTCAAGTGAATCCTCCCTTCTCATTTGATGCCCAAAGTACTTTAGCCTCATCTTTACTATTTGACCTTCCAATGAGCAGTCAGTGTTGATTTCTTCTAAGATTGACCTATTTGTTCTCCTCGCTGTCCAAGGTACCCTCAAAACTCTCCTCCAACACCACATTTCAAAGGCATCTATTCTTCTGCGTTCAGCTTTCCTAATTGTCCAGCTCTCACATCCGTACATTACCACTGGGAATTGCTTTGACTATTCTAATTTTTGTTTTCAAGGTGATGTCTCTGCTTTTCACTATGTTCCCCAGGTTTCTCATGGCTTGTCTCCCTAGAATCAGCCGCCTCTTTATTTCATGGCTGCAATCCCCATCTGCAGTGATCTTGATACACATCAAACCCTAAACCCTTACATTCCATCTAGTTCAGTACCAAATGAGCCCAACAAAGCAAAGCAAAACAGATTGATACAAACCGATTAGTGGAAAAGAGCAAATAATTTTCCTTGGGCTTGCAGGACAAAACATGGTATGGAGAACCCATAACTCTACTGCCCTGCTTCCCTCCAATATGCAAATTATGCTATGCAATCTCAGTTTTGTGTTCATAGAAGCTGGGCATGCAACTGCCCTTGCAGCCTGTCTCACTTGAATGATTGGGTTGGGGCTTAAACCTCTTTTCAAATCAAGGAAATGCTGGGAATTATTTGAGAAGATGCAAATCGATCCTCCCCTAAATTAGTAAAGGTTTCCCTTGCTCGAAAGCCAGTCGTATCTGACTCTAGGGTGCAGTGCTCATCTCTGTTTATAAGCCGAGGAGCCAGCGTTGTCTGCTTCTGCAGACATTTCTGTGGTCATGTGGCAGGCATGACTAGACACCGGAGTGCACGGAACGCTGTTTCCTTCCCACCAAAATGGTCCCTATTTATCTACTTGCAATTTCTTGCTTTTGAACTGCTAGGTTGGCAGGAGCTTGGACGAAGACGGGAGCTAATTTCCGTCCTGCAGTACTCGGGAATCCAACTGCTGACCTTCCGCTTCCCAGTCAGCGTCTTAGCAACTTGAGCCCTAAATTAGATTTGACTAAATTCATAGGCTGTATTCTTCCCTTGCTTTGGACACCTCTCTTGGTAGCAGCTGTTAAATCCCCCCCAAACAGGTTGCTATTTTTGCTATCTGTGAGGCGATGGATGAGTTTGGTTACATTTCATCTTGTGAAGGCAGAGAAGGAAATTGCTTGAAAATCATCTGCACTTCAATGTCTGGCTGATATTTGTTCAAGATGAAAACTCGTTCAATGGTGATTTTTATATTGCAAACTGGATTACATGGGGTGATATTCAGCTTTTAAAAGCCTATAGTGGCATTGTTTCCAGACTCTAGCAAGGAGTATTGATGGGAATGCCATCTCCTAAATGACTTCTCTACAGGTGTATTTGTTGTCCCACATTATCCTTTGGCACTGCAATATGAGACGGATGCAATAAGTCTGTAATAACACAAAGTTTCACTAAAGGCCACTTTGTAAATTACTTTCCCACCCTCCCCCTAACATGGAGATTAATCTCTATGTGGGGAAATGCAGGTGAGTGTTGCTAACAGACCAATCTTCTCAGAGTCTACTTAGGACTTACTCTTGGTAAATGTATGTAGGATTGTGTGTTGAAGGGAAGAACTGCAATTGGCAAATATGTTAAGAGCAGAGCAAGGGTGGAAGGGCCATGAATACTGGCCCTGTCCACTGATTCTTTTTCATACTGGTGAGGACATCCAAGTTCATACCTGTCAAGTTTTGGTTGTAGAAATAAGGGAAATTTTCTGGGCACGGGCGTTCATGCATGCGCACCACTGCCTCTGATGGGCGTGCATGCACAGTAACCCCTTTTCAGGGCATTTACGCATGCACACTGCTGCCTCTGATGGGCACACATGTGCAGTAACCCCTTTTTCTGGCTGTTCTAATACGGGAAGACAGCGGGAAAGAGGGTTGAATTACGGTATTTCCCAACAAAAATGGGAGACTTGACAACTATGCATCCAAGACCTTTTAACTACCTCCCTTCGAGTTTGCCAGAGTTCTCACCTTATAAGAGGAATGCCTCCTGCCTACCTTCATCTGTATGGAACTTTCAGATTTATCTCATTACACCCAGCATAAAACTGAAGTACTGTATATGTTGCCCAGGAAAATGCTTATTCCTCAGCAGATGTGCATAGACTCAGGCTGCTACTTTGTCTTCCTGAAAGCAGTAGAAGCTGGTGCCCCCTGTAGTTGGGTGGGGTAGAAGTCATAGTGGCCAATGGTAAGTAGATGGATATGAAGAATAACATCAGCAATCCAAGTCAAGGGTAGAATACAGACAAGATCCCTCTATGCATTGCTGTCACCTGGCCTCCGGGTGCTTTTCCTGTTAGTCCATCTAAAAAATGGGAACAGTAAATAGGTTGTCTTGTGAGGACATGGAACTGCTGTGGCCAAGCGAATTCCAAGCATTCAGACAAGCTTTTTGATATATAGTGAAATGCAGCTGGATGTAAACAGAACTGGTGGAATGTTTGTGCTTGACTTTCTTTCTGAAAAGTGCCCTCTTTGACTTTAAAGGGCAGTTCTGTTAATTGTATCTCTCTGCCTAAATTATGCCAGGTAATACATTTCCTGAATAAGAAAATTGTGTGGAGGCTGAAGTTTTTCTTTTTCTTTTGGTGTTCCTGAAAGAGTTGACACGGGCAAACATCATCACAGTTTTGTTTTGTGTCCAAGAAAAGTATTATACCAACACTGCATGCTAATTCTTCTTTTCCTCCTCCTCCCCTCTTATTCTTCCTCTTCTTTGTCCTTTTCCTCATTATCTTTTAAGAAAATGAACACAGACCTGCAGACATACCTGTAAAAACAGTGAAAGTCACATGGTACAGTAACAACACAGGTTTTGAAATAGCAAAGAAAAACGAACACACAGAATGAAAAAGGCTGTTTAAAATCAATTGCAATGTGCTGCTTTGGAGCCTGATCATATGAACCACTGCATAAGCGACATGAACTACTTGCCCAGTTTGAGCTGTAACGGCCCATGAGATTGCTGATCACATTGTCAGTGAAACTGATGCATAAGTATGAGCTGCCCTTCTCCCATTTTTATGGTCATGGTTAAAAAAAAAAACAACACTTTCAGAGAAGCAGCATGTAATTCTCTTCTAATACAAATAACGCTAAGCCATATGGCTCCTTATTTAGGAGTTTTACTGCAGAATAATATTTTATGGATTAGACACCACATAGGATGTGTTTCTGTGTAAGGGAGATCAGGGTCAAAGCAAAGAATGTGTAGGTACAAAAACACCCAAAACTTTTGTAGCTTCTAACCATCCTGTTCTTTTCTTGCATCTTTATATGAGGAATGCCATGTCCAAAAACTGTCCATCATAGTAAACCAGTTAGTTGTTAAAATGCCACATTATTTATTTTAAATACATATTTATTACTTGAATAGTACTTGTATACTGCTTAGCATGCATAACAACTACAATAGACCGATGCTGGGCAGAATCCTATTATATATGGCAGCACAAATGCAGGGGTATTTAAATTACAGCAGTTAATTGCCACTAATTAAGAAGCTGATGTTTGCATTCCTGTTGTGTGCCAAGACACACGACTGGTTCACAATGTAGAATATAAGTATTGAATACTTAACTATTGAACCCAAATTATAGGAAAACAGATTTCAGTTGAATATCAAGGTGTGTGTGTGTGTGTGTGTGTGTGTGTGTGTGTGTGTGTGTGTAGAGACTTACTGTTTGTTAAATCTGTGTGATCTGTTGGATTCTGGCCAACCTTAGACTGTTTTATAACAATTTAGAGGACAATTTATTTATTTTTATTTATTTTATTTCTTAGATTTGTATCGCTGTCCCATTTGCCGGGGCGACTCTGGGCGGCTTACAACAACACATATCACAAACCCAACATAAAAACAACCCCATAGAAATAATCATAAAAAGTCTCAGGTTAAAATCACTAAAACCTTAAAAAGTCCTTAAAAAGTCCTCTACCTCCAGTTCCCCTTTAAAGCTAGCTAGAACTAGGGCAAGGAAGCTAAAAAACCCACCCTGGACAGCCCATATACCAACCAATTGGGGCAGGGGCTGCCACACCTTGTGAGCTAGCCATGTTTTAGGTCCTTTTCTAAAAGGCAATTACTCTGTCTAGAGGTGCAACTCAATTGGTAAGAGGCTCCACAGGGGAGGAGCAGATACAGAGAAGGCGCTCCTTCTAGTGCCCGAGAGACGAGCCTCTCTGGCAGATGGAACCCTTAGGGAGCCCCTCCGATCTGCTCTGGTGGGACGGGCCAATGTCCTTGGGGTGATGTGGTCTTTAAGGCGATGCGGTCTTTCTCACTCAAATACAGTAGCAGGAAATTTGAGAATGCTTAAAAGCAGCATAGTTATCTGTTACTGTTTGGATAAGTAAGTAGAGTATTACGTAGTCACAAAGTTACAGAAAAAAATAATCCAACAAATGGATATAACATTTTTATTACTTTAAAAAATTACTCCTAAAGAGCATCTTAGGGCATTTTTGAGCCATTTTTGACATAATTTTTCTATTGCCTAATTAATTTTAACTGGTGAGGGACATATTCTTTGTTTTTTGTCTTTTGTACTTTTGGAAAGGTTTGGCAATATCATAATTGGCCACTAAAGGGAGTCAAAGAGTATTTCCCTAAATTCCTCAGAGCCGCTAATGAGGACCATGCATTCTGGTAATTAAAATTAACACAAGGAACTTCTTGTACAATTGGAATAGTAATAATGGCAACAGAAGGCTGGCTGCCAGAATGAATGAGTCATACCAGAAGTTCTTTTTTTTTAACAATAACATTCCAAGCTCTCAATTTTCAGTCACAACCATTTTTTAAAAAGAAGCACACAGATCTTCTACCTCACTTCCATTTTAGCCCCACAACAATTCTGTGAAGTCATTCCAGCTGGAGAGAAAACAACCGATTCAAATTGTTTCCCAGTAACCTTCATGACTGAGTAGGAATTAATAGTCTAACCCAGGGATTCTCAACCTGTGGCCCATGGGCCAGGTGTGGCCCACAGCACCATTTCATGTGGCCCACCACCACCTCCATCACACATGTGGTGGAGGAAGGGCAGAATGCCCATCTGACCCCCGAAGCTGTCTGAGGGAGTGTGGCCCGGCCCCCATCTTAAAAAAAGGTTGAGAACTCCTGGTCTAACCATTATGCCAAATACATTGAGATACAGATCTGCAGTGAATTCTCTGCCACAAATGCCCAGCTTGACAAGTAGCTCCATATATGATGTAGTGAATAAATTTGGATCATCAGCTGCATTCATTTTACCAGTGGTTATCACTCACTTTGTATCCGTGTGAGTAGCGTATGCACACCAGTCACAATGCTGTATAATGCTGTAATTCAGTGTAAAACAAATCATCATGTTAAAGATTTAGGGCATATGAATCTGATTCTTTTCATTTTGGTAAGAGAAACAGGGAAAATGCATATGGATCAGTTGGATGGACTCATATTTCTGCATTCTGAGACGTTTTCTTGGTTGTTTTTGAGAGGAACAGAGAGATGTTGTTAAAGATAACAAACTTAGCATGTTGAGTGAAAGGTGTAAACAATATATTGGGGGACTGTTAACAGGATGCAGTCATAACAAGCCATCCAAATTTCCATAAATAACACACCAACCCATTTAACAACTAATTTATTATTCCAATTCTGACCTCCAAATTACTCAAAACAAGCTGCTCAGAGCACACGCACATGTAAGACCTACTAATCTAAAACAGCCTTCAAAGTCTGCATCCAAATCAAATCTATTGGCCTATTGTGGAGCAATCAGTTTGCTATTATAACAAAAAAAAATTAGGGCAGGAAAAATAAACCTTCGGCAATGAAATCAGCCATATGAAGGAAATGTCTCTGGCAAAAATCACAGCCTGTACACTGAATTAGGCGGCTAAAACAGCAGGCAGTCATTAATGATTGGGGCTACCGTTTTGATTATATCCTCATAACAAGTTAGAATTTGCAAGATGTATGGTTGGAAGGAATTAGAGATCCTGGAGAGAAAAGATACCTAGGCTTTGCTACCTAAAGGCTTAATGTAGCAAGGATGCTGCCAGATTTTGAATACAAGTGATTGCTTGATCCACCTCCTCTTTAGAAGCTTAGACTGCACGCTTTAGCATCATACCAGAAATGAAAACCTTTCCAATCTAATTATTTTACAATCTTGGGTTAATTTTTCACAATACTGTATATAAATATAGTGAAAACATATTTTAAAATGCCCTCTCAAATGCTGTGTTTTTGGACTCTTTAGGTTGTCAAGTAGCCGGACAAAGCAGTGTTAAAAATTCAACGGCTCTAATTACTAGTCGAGCTGTATAAAAACCTCTGAATAAATGTCAGTGGAGGAGATAAGCTCTTATCTTAATCTAATGGCTCCACAGACTTAATTTGTCAGGCTGGCCTGGTTGATGAAAAACAGGTTTCTATTCTCTAGCGTTCGGCAGCAACATCTTTCCAAATCTTTGAAGTTGGATAGCATACCAGCGGCGGCAGCCCAGCCCAGCAAAAAGTCTGGTGACCAAGCCAATTTAATTCTTGTTGTCCTATTACACTAATTAATGTTGCTCTGCCTACATGGGTGCAAGGGAGACAGAAAATGGAGCCAATTTATTTTTCGTTTTGTTACATTCTGGGCTAATTGCTCTCACCCCTTATTTCCCCTTCTCCACGAGTTAATCATTGTGGGTTCTTTTCAGCATCACAAAAGCCAGGTTTTAAACTTTAAAATGTAAATGAAGACCTCTTCAAGGAAATGGCCAGTGAGTCAACAAATAAATTTCCTGTATCCCAGAAGATAAGGAACAGTCACTTGGGTGAGTGGGTTTATTCTGGAAAGCAAGAGATGTGCTGGAGTCCAAAATGAGGGCGATACCCTTTGAATCCTTTCTTTAAAGAAGATTTTAACATATTTACAGCAAAGAACAAGCCAATGTCAGCACCATTCATACCAGGCAATTAACAAATGAAAGAAGTTGGCCTCTTAAGAGTTCCCATTGTTCCTATCAGATCGATTTTCTTAACGTTGTTCAGAGTAACTTTAGAGAGCTAGTTGCTGCATTTTGGACAAAATGGAAGCCCTGAAGAAAAAAAAAAGCCATGTATATTTTGAGGCATTTCTGGAATTAAAAACAATGGTGCCCACCCAGGATGTGGATTGGTGCCCATCAACCCTTTTAAAAAATTCTTTTTAAAACATTGGTGCCCATTTACTAGGAAAAGAGGAGGCCACCCAGAGCCCATGGCAGAGTAGGAAGGGCTGCATTTTGAAAGTAATTTATGATCTCTTTTATGTGGGTGTAGCTGCAGAACTTTCACTGGAATTATAAGGACATAAAAATAGTGTAATGGACTGAAGAATCAGACACATATCTTTTTTTTTTGGTAATTAATGACGTGAATTCACAACTGCTAAGCCAGTGGTGGGCTCCAGCAGGTTCGGGAGAACCGGTAGTAAAACTGGCTGGCCCCGCCCACTCCCCTGCCCCGCCCACCTCCTCCTCCTCCTCCTCTCACCCCACTAAGGACGCGACTCCAATATGCTTGCTGCTGGATCCCTGGAGTGGGGTGAGGCTGAGCCAGCAGTTACTCTGCTGCAGTTTCTCTTTAAAGGAAAATTAGAATGTCGAAGTGTGATTGCTAACTAATGGTCTGACAAAGTGGACTTGATCCACAAAAGTTTACATTAAAATACAGCAGTTTAACCAAGTCCACCCGCACCCAGTCACCTGGCCATGCCCACAGAGTTGGCCACACCCACAGAGTTGGCCACGCCCACAGTGTGGTATTAAAAGTTTTTGAAGCCCACCACTGTCTCAGCTACAACAGTTAAACCTACGAAAGAGCTTATGATGCTGGTTTCATCAGGGAAGGAAGAAGGCACAGCACAACTTTCCTATCATCAAGAGCCCCAATCAGCTTTTGCAAACTCAAGCCTGATGGGTTCCTTTATGAAGTCAATCCACCTCATGTTCTGTCTTACTCATCTCCAACTGCCTTCACTTTTTCCTAGCATTATTTTCTGTTCCATTGAATCTTCCCATGGAGTGCCTGAAGCAAGAAAGCCTCAATTTTTTCATTTTTGAATGTATATTGAAGATTGCCAGTCTGTGGAACACTATTTTGCTTTCCATATTATTTTTTGGCACATTCTTGTTAGGATTGTTACATTTTCTGTCTCTGTAGTTTGAAATAGTCCATCAATATCTCATCTACTCTTAGTGATTTACTTCTTGCAAGTACTTTTGAGAGCAGCTTTCATTTTACTTTTGGTCTTGCATCTCTTCTATATAGTTCTTCTATATATTATTTACACCTTTTATGTCATGCTGAAATAAACAGATAGTATGGTCACTTGTTGATCTTTCAGCATCCTTAATCTCGTTTTGAGTTTCAATTCCATTTATTGTATCCTTTGGAAGAGATATCTCTCCCCCCAATTTTTTTTATTGTTATCTTCTGTTTCTTTGCCCTGATTGTTGTAAAACTTCACTTTTTAAAATCTCTGTGTGATTGTTGCTGAAAAGTTGCATTCAGGAGTCTGTTTCTATCAGCTTCCACTTTTGCTTCATTCTGTCCTTAAAAATTTTAAGTGTTCCTTATGTCATCCATCAAGGATTTTCTTTTCTTTTGACTAATGGACTTGTCTTTGTACATTATTTCTTGATAACATCTCTGCTTTCAATCTACAGTTCTTCTGGTTCAGAGTCAAATGAGTTTAAGTAATGTGAATCTTTTGTTTAAATTCACCAGAAATGTTATTTCAGTTATGTTCTGGCATGATTATTTTAGTGTTCAACTTTAAATTTTGATATCTACAATTCATGGTCAGTACTACAATCTGCTCCTGTTCTTGTTTCGGCAGACAAAACACAACCTTTGCATTTACTTCTTCCAATTATGTAGCCTATTTAGTTTCTAAATTGGCCATCTGGTGATGACCATGTGTACATCCAACCCTTTGGTTGCCTGAAGCATGTATTGTAATAAACAGGCCGTTTGCGGATTCCCCATGCCCCACGGGGCATGGAACGGCCCGCCAGAGGCCACCGCGGTGAGAGACGCTCCCAGCCCGTGGGCTCTGCGGCTGCCAAATTAAGGGGGGTGAATAAAATATAGGGTTTGATTCACCCAATTACCGTGACCTGACCTACGACACTGCCAAGTAAGCAGATAGCTGACTCCTGTCAAACATTAAGTGTATAACCCATCTCCCGGCTCGGGGGAAATCCCTGGCGTAAATAAGCCATGTTTGTCCCTGCCTAATCCCTGAACAATGGGACTCCTAAGTCCATGTTTGCCCCAGTTAATTAACTTCCCTTTGAGGTGTTCCCCATTAACCCGGGTACATGGGTGAGGTAATTTTCCTGTCAGATGACAGCTTGCCACCATTGCTCTTTTCCCCCTATAAATGATGTTGCCTTTTCTCAATAAAGTACTGATCTGATCCTGTTTCCTTGCCTCGTGTCGTTACTTGATCAGTCCTCCTCCGGGCTCTCCGGCCCTCAGTGGCCCTAATTCCTTCATCTGGTGACCCCGACATGATTTACTCGTGAGTAAAGGGACCCCGGAGAGGTCTACTCGTGAGTAACGATACACGCGGTCCGGTTCTGCGCTTGAACCGCGACCAAAGTCAGCCCGGAGGACAGCGCGGCACTCTGGTCGGCAGCCAGCCGGACAGAGAGATGGCCAGCGGCGAGGCATTCCAAGGAGGCATTCCTACAGCTTGCTCCCAGCTTTCGGGGAGGCTTGCGCAAAGGGAAAATCGCGTTCCGCTCAGGGCAGGCTGTGAGCCCCTGACAGCGCAGAGGCCGCCGAGGGCCCGTGGCAGAAGGTCCACGCTCCGAGGTCTACCCCAGACACCCGACGCCCGAACCTGTTGCCTGCAAAGACGCGTCAACTCTCGTCCCGAGGAGGAAACTTCAGAGGACCATCGCAGGTAATATGGGGACTTGTTCTCATAGACCAAGTCCGTCCGCTAGCCAAAGAACTCATGAGGAAGAGTTCAGAATCCTGGCCAGGGTTTTTCAGTTACGATTTCACAGCAGGGAACTAGCGAGACTTTTGGCGTACCTCAGGGAACACTGCCTACTTTACCCAGAAGTAGGTACGTTAACCCTGCAGCTCTGGGATCAGATAGGAGACTGCATTCAGCAGCCCCCCAAAGCTCCAGGAGGGATAGTTCGTACTTGGAGGAAGTGTAGGAAGCTCTTAGAACAGATCGAGCCAGTCCGGATAGAGGCCAATGAACCCCCGTTAGAGAAGTCATCAGGCAGGCCAGTCGAGCCGACTGCGCCCACGGCACTCTATCCGTCAATCAGCTATCAGCATAGTAGCGCAGGGAGCCTTCCCGCGGTGACAGCTGCAGACGTCACCGAAGGAACGCAAGGAATGAGAAGCGCAGGCGCTTCTCTGACAGCTCCAGGTTCCCTAGTCGTGAAGAGTGCCCTTCAGCGCACAGCAGAGATAGAACTCAAAAAGGGGGAATTGTCAGCGGAAGAACTAGCTGAGCTTAGACAGATATGTCCAATCCGTATGGAGATGGATGCGATCACGGGCGCTCAACAGATCGTCCATTCCCCATTCCCGTACAAGCTTCTCATGGCTTTGCAGAAAGCAATCTCAGAGACAGGGCTCCAAAGCCGTTTTACCAGGGGCACGCTTCAGCAGGCGTGCGAAACCACCATGTGGATTCCTCATGACTGGAAAGCCGTCATGAGGATGATGCTAACCCCTAGCCAGTACATGATCTGGGACAGCGAGTATCGGCTCGAGGCTCAGGCCAGAGCCGCTAGGATGGGAGGCGCGGTAATTGCTGAACAGCTATATGGTTCAGGTGCCTTTGAGCCCATCAATGCTCAGATCGCCTTGCCTCTAGCCACCCTAGAGATGTCGGCCGAAGCCGCCTATAGGGCATACTTCAAGGTCCCAGCGACTGGCAAAACGGCCAAAAATTACACCGCTATTAAGCAGGGAGCCCAGGAGCCCTACATGGACTTCATCAATCGCCTGGAAGAAGCAATCACCAGGCAGATTGACAATGAGCAAGCCCAGCAAGAGCTCATGATTAAGCTAGCCAAGGACAACGCCAACTTGGACTGCCGTAAAGTTTTGCAGTCGCTAGGCAATCGTCCTGACTTGACCTTGACGGACATGATCCGAGCATGTGCTGACGTTGGCACAGATTCCTACAAAATGGGTCTGCTAGCGGCAGCCGTGCAAGGGGGTAGAAGATCTCATCCTAATGGAAAGACCAAAGGGGCATGTCACACTTGTGGCAAGGTCGGCCACTTCGCTAGGGAGTGCTGATCCAAGGGAGGCGGACAAAAGTCCGGCCATTCCAAGGCTCCGAATACCCTCTGTCCGAAGTGCAAGAAAGGCTATCATTGGGCCAGGTTTTGTCCGAGTTCGGGAAACCGGAATCCGGGCACGTCTCTGGCCCCAGTCCAAACAGAGGCTTCCTTCACCCAGATCCAGAACTCCCCAGACCTAGACTAGATTCTAGGCACATTCCAGGCACTGCGAGGGCACAGGCCAGCCCCAAGGGTAGCACAGGGCTAGAATTGGCTTGCCAGGCGGACGTTACATGCGATCTGCCAGGTACAGTCTATCTGGTCGATTCCCAGTACATGGGTCCCCTGCCCAGAGGCTTTTTAGGTTTAGTTTTGTCCCGTAGTGTAGCTGGTGCACGTGGAATTTTCATAATTCCAGGAGTCATTGACTCGAATTTTTCAGGCGTTCTCCAGGTGCAACTCTGGACACACCTGCCCCAGACCATTCACAAGGGAGACACCTTAGCGCAACTGATCATGGTTCCTTGTCACTCGTTGGCAGGCAGCCAGGGAAGGCTCAGTGACAGCGCAAGTGAGGCAGTGCAAGGATACCAGGTCTTAGCGACAGTGGAGACCAACATTGAGTGGAAGCAGCGCCCCGTTATCGAGGTATTTTTGAACAAAAGAGTGTTCTCAGGGTTACTCGATACCGGAGCGGATGTGAGCGTGGTAAGCAGGAGTCAGTGGCCGAGGGAGTGGGCCATTGAGCCGGTCTCCGATGTGTGGGGGGTAGGTGGAGTTCAGGAAGCATTCAGGAGCCGAGAGTGGGTGGAAGTCACAATCCCAAAGGCTGAGGGCACGGCGGTAATTCGGCCGCACATTCTTGACGTGCACGTCAACCTTTGGGGGCGAGACATTCTCCAGCAGTACGGTGCCACCCTTACCTTCGGGTAATGGCATTGCCACTTAAATGGCTCACCGATACTCCGGTCTGGGTAGAACAATGGCCAGTAGTCGGGGAGAAATTAGTTGCTCTCAAGCAGCTAGTGAAAGAACAGCTAGACGCGGGACACATAGAACAGTCCACAAGCCCCTGGAACTCGCCAATTTTTGTTATTAAGGAGAAGTCGGGGAAGTGGCGACTCCTCCACGATCTCAGAGAGATCAATAAATGTATTCAGCCGATGGGTCCGCTTCAGTGCGGCATCCCAAATCCTAATATGATTCCCGAGGGGTGGGAGATTCTAGTGGTAGATCTCAAGGATTGCTTTTATACAATCCCCTTAGACCCCAGGGACCGGGAAAGGTTTGCTTTTACAGTGCCGGTTGTGAACCACAGTGAGCCCACGCTCCGTTACGCGTGGAAATTTTTGCCACAGGGCATGCTCAATTCGCCCACCCTGTGCCAAATATATGTTCACAACGCGCTGGAAAAGTTTCGAGGCCTTTACCCACAAGCTATAGTTTGTCACTTCATGGACGACATCTTGGTCGCTATGCCGCAACTCGGCAGCGAAATGTTTTCTGACCTCCAGGCCAGCCTGGGGGACAAAGGTCTACTCATTGCCCCTGAGAAAGTGCAGAGAACCGAGCCCTTCTCATACTTGGGCCATCGGCTTCTCCGCTCTTTTGCAGCGCCAGTTTTGCCTCAGATAAACCTACAGGACTCAGTCACCCTCGTAGAGTTACAGCAGATTCTAGGAAACATTAATTGGGCCAGACCATACTTCCGATTGGATACGGATCTTCTAAAACCGCTCTTCTCGCTGCTAACTTTAGGTAAGCAGCCGGCAGACCGGATAAAAATCTCTCAAGACGCGCGCTTGGCGCTCGAGAAAGTGAACCAGGCTCTCAGCCAGAGGTGGGTGGATAGAATCGCCCAGGGGCCATATGCCCCGATCCTGAATTTGTACATCGTACGGTCAGGATCCATGTTCACTGGGGCTCTAGGAGTAGACTATTGTGGAGTGGGTGTATTTGCCTAACACATCTTCACGGAACATCGTTCCGCCCCAAGAGCTGGTCTCCGCGGTGGTCTACCGCGGCAGGCTGAGAGCTAGGGACATTTCAGGAAATGATTTGGCCAAAATTGTGGTTCCGTTCACCAAGGAACAAATTCACCAGTTGATGCAGCTAGGCGACTCGCTTCCGATAGCTTTGGAGGGTTTCACTGGAAGTTTAGCATACCATCTGCCGAAAGACCCTAGGCTTGTCTCGCTTCAGACAGGAACAGTCAGCTTGTTTGAATTGCTCTCGCTGGTCCCGCTTCAAGGGGCCAGAACAGTTTTCACAGACGGTGGTCGCACCTACGGTGTCCTGACCTGGCAGGAGGGCGAAGCTTGGCACACGCTGCTAACTCTTCCACAGAAGTCCGCGCAGCGGGCAGAGTTGGCAGCCGTGAACCTTGCCTTGCGCACCTTCGCCAAAGAACGGTTAAATATCATAACTGACAGTCTGTATGTAAGGAATTTGCTTCACAGTCTACCGGGAGCTTACATTACTCCCGCGATAGACAAAAATTTGCTTAGTTTGTTTCTCACCGCTCAATTTCATTTGCGAAACCGCACGGAACCGCTCTATATTGCCCACATTCGAAGTCACCAAGACCTACCGGGTCCCATTTCCGCGGGCAATAGCAGAGCGGCCGCGGCCGCAAAGGAAATTCAGCAACGTTCAGTGTTGGGAGTTTTTACTACTCCAATCCAAAGTCATGCATTTTTCCATCAAAATGCCAAAGCACTCGCCAGACAGTTCAATCTGCCTCTCTCCCAAGCCCAGGGCATAGTTCGCTCTTGTCAGCATTGTGCAGGGGCACCGGGGGGGCCCTCGTGGGGGGTTAACCCACGAGGGACAGAGGCCAACCAGGTGTGGCAGATGGATGTCACGCATGTGCCACAGTTTGGGAGATGGCAGTATATGCACGTTTGCATAGACACTTTTCCCCAGTTCGTTTGGGCCACGGCGCAGAAAGGGGAAACTGCTACCCATGTGGAGCAGCACCTCCTTTCCTGCATTGCTGCCATGGGCAAACCACGGCACGTGAAAACAGATAACGCCCCGTCCTACTGCTCTAGGCAGTTGGCCGCCTTCATGGCCACTTGGGACATCAAGCATACATTTGGCATTCCCTACAATCCGCAAGGGCAGGCGATTGTAGAGCGGGTCAATCGGACGCTAAAGTCCTATATTGACAAACAAACAGAAAGGGGGGAGCCACCAGCCCTCCCCAAGTTACAGGGAGAAGCACAGTTTTGTCTCAACAAGGTATTGTTCACTTACAATCACCTTAATGTTTTTTCGGATTGCACGCCGCAGGAGAGGCACTTCCGCCATTCGGAAGCTCTCCCGCGACCTATGGTCCGGTACCGAGTGCCACCAGACCCTTCTTGGAGGGGCCCGGTGCCGCTCATAACCTGGGGAAGAGGGTATGCTGCAGTTATGTTTCCTACAGGTGTCGTCTGGATTCCAGCCCGGTGTGTCAAGCCCCACTTGGAACCGCATGGCGTGGAACCAGGCCAGCCCGATCCCGATCCCGGAGATGGAGGACCTCGCTCTGACCGAGAAGACCCGCTGGAGGAAACGGCCGCCGATGCCCAAGATCACCTGGGGGATGGTCAAGACTCTTTGCTGTGACGCCCAGGACGCCGTTCAGCGCGAGGAGAAGGAGCCAACACCGGAGAACCTCACAGCTGCAGTTTTTGCCCAGATTCATGCCAACACAGCGGCGATCACCATCATCCTGACCCTTTCCCTGCTTTTGGGGGGAGGCGTTCAGGCTGCCCCAATCCAGGCCGACGGCTTGCCGCCTGGGGAAGATCTTTCTACACGAATGCAGTACAACTTGTGGGAAAGGTTGGCGGGTCTCGTCAACCAGTCCGATTTTTGCCTGAAGCAGGACATTGGTTCTGCATCTATCCTCAGCACCTGTCTCATCCCCGTGTGCCACACTCTGGACGCGCGCACCAAGGATGGCGACTGGTTGTTGAGGGCATTCTTTGGCCCACACACTCCCACCACCTTCTCAGCATACGCACGCTGGGGGGGATTGCGACTTGCACCAACCTTGCCGGCTGACGCCACCACTCTTCATACCCCTCGAGTGGCGATCAGCCCGGACGCTGCTTGTACCCGAATGACCGGCTGCACCTCAGGCGGTCAGACTCGGCGCCGCTGCCTTGACCCCGGCAGCGGCAACTGGACTTGTAACAAACCAGAGACACTCATTTCGCTGTACGCTCATGTCACCCTACCTTCAGGGTGGTTTTTCACCTGCAACCAGTTCACATGGAACTATATCCCTGCGAATCTGTCGGACTCAATGTGTTGTATCAGCCGTTTGACACTGTTACTTCCTACTAAGGACATGGTTGCCCCAAGTGCAAATGACACAAATGTATCAAATGTTGATGTTTCCCCACTCATACGGCACACACGCACAACCCAGTTAGACAGCTCTTGTGACAGCAGCTTTAGGGTAATGAGTCCCGCTGAGTATGTATCGCTAGCAGTCAGCCTTGTCGGCGTGCCAGGCTTGGCCGTCGGCAACGCGCGGAGGATTGGCCGCTTGGCTTGCGGTTTGGCTAAAGCCATTAACCATACCTCCACAGCGATAGCGCTCCTCAATCAGGAGCAGGCAGAACTTCGCCATGCCGTTCTCGACAATCGAGCGGCTATCGACTACCTCCTCTTGCTGCACCACCTGGGTTGCGAATCTTTTCATGGAATGTGTTGTTTCAATCTCACTGATAACTCCCGTAAGATCCAAAGCCAGATCACGGATCTCCACACCATAGTTGCAGGCATTACAGAAGGCTCCGCGTGGGGAGCTTGGTGGAGTTCCCTGTGGAATTGGATGTGGTCATGGATTCCCTGGGGGTGGCTGCAAACGGTGCTTAAGGTAGTGGTGGGGATAGCCATACTAGGCATTACGCTCTGTTGTTTTGCTCAGTGTATTCCCTCGCTGATCTCCAAGTGCCGCCCCAGAGAGAAATCCCGTGACGTCATGCCCGCTCAACAGCTGATGCCGCTCTTGCGCAAGGTCGCCGGTCAGGTCCTTAAATAGAAAATAAAGGGGAGATGCGGATTCCCCATGCCCCACGGGGCATGGAATGGCCCGCCAGAGGCCACCGCGGTGAGAGACGCTCCCAGCCCGTGGGCTCTGCAGCCGCCAAATTAAGGGGGGTGAATAAAATATAGGGTTTGATTCACCCAATTACCGTGACCTGACCTACGACGCTGCCAAGTAAGCAGATAGCTGACTCCTGTCAAACATTAAGTGTATAACCCATCTCCCGGCTCGGGGGAAATCCCTGGCGTAAATAAGCCATGTTTGTCCCTGCCTAATCCCTGAACAATGGGACTCCTAAGTCCATGTTTGCCCCAGTTAATTAACTTCCCTTTGAGGTGTTCCCCATTAACCCGGGTACGTGGGTGAGGTAATTTTCCTGTCAGATGACAGCTTGCCACCGTTGCTCTTTTTTCCCTATAAATGATGTTGCCTTTTCTCAATAAAGTACTGATCTGATCCTGTTTCCTTGCCTCGTGTCGTTACTTGATCAGTCCTCCTCCGGGCTCTCCGGCCCTCAGTGGCCCTGATTCCTTCAGCCGTTGCTTTCACAGAATTCTATGAGTCATTCTCCTGCTTCATTTTTTTTACTTCTAGGGTCAATTCCCTAACAAAGTTTGGTTCTGAACCTGGAAGTCTCATTTTCTAGCACTATTTCTTGTTTCATTTTGGATTGCCTCATTATGGGGTTTTCAAGATAAAAATATTCCACAGTGGTTTAATAGTTCTAGCAAAAGTTACTTTGAGTTATCATTGTGCTTGCCTGTGAAAGATCCTCCACCAGTGCCACGACATGTTACAACTGTGGCCCAGTAGCTGTCCTCCAGGAGTTTCTCCACCCTTATCACCCTTGGAGCTATTCATTCTCTTCTGCTGGTGTGACAAATAAATCTATGATGGGAAGGTACTATTGGGAATTGAACTCCTAACCTCTGACTTAGCCTTCCCCAATTTGCTAGACCACAATTCTTTGCCATGTATTCCTGTGGGTGCCTGGGATTTGTATTCTAACACAGATGGAGGACACCGGGTTGGAGAAGAATGAATCAGATTATCATAAATAATTACTCTTGATATTCTTTTTATAAAAAAAACATTTATAATTGATTTATTTGTTATATGTTTATTGCACGCCTTTATGGAGCTCAGTGTAGCATTTTGAAGGACATGTTAACTCAAGAAGTAGTTATTTACTGAGGCTATCTTGAGAACTTCATGCTCAGGAGATATTTTATAACACTTTCTATCTGTAAAAAATTTCACATTTGTTTACAATTTTTATCTTGTTTGACCTGAGAGTATAAGAGTTGTCTATGTAAATAAAAGCTAACACTAGACCTAACTTTAGTATAGAGGTGGGAAGAATGAAGCCTGTGGACAGTATGAGGTTGGTGACCTTCTATGCAGCCCCTGGGGATCTGAAAGAAGACCTCCCCCCTAAATGTAGGGACCACCAGATAGCCTCAAGGGAGTGTCAAAATTAGCATAATGGCTGTTTGGGTCTCTGGACACACCCCAAAGAGGCAGTAGGTAAGCTTTGAAAAAGAAATTGGAAGTGAAAAGTCTTGTTTTGAAACAAGCAAAGAAACAAATGGGTGCAGCCCAAGAAAAGCTAAAGAGTTACACATCAGAGAGATGAAGCCCTTCAAGCAGCCACTTATCCCTGCTCTAATACTTCCAGGAGGTCATGGTATAGCAGTTGAAGTAAAAGAGGGCTAAAGGTCTCCTATTTTGCGGCTATGATGATGATGATGATGATGATTAGGAGGAGGAGGAAGAGGAGGAAAAGGAGAAGAAGGAGGAGAAGAAGGAGGAGAAGAAGGAGGAGAAGAAGGAAAATAAGAAGAAGGTGAAGAAGAAGAAATTTAATATCTGTTGGCTTCAGGGCAGCTAGGTAAATTGCCTTTTCTCGAAAGCAAGTCGGATCCGACTCTAGGGTGCAATGCTCATCTCTTTACAGCCAAAGAGGCAGCACTGTCTGTGTCTGCAGATGTTTAGGTGATCATGTGATAGGCATGACTAGACACCGAAGCACACAGAACACTTTTACCTTTCCTTCTGAAGTGGTACCTATTTATCTACTTGCAATTTCTTGCTTTCTAACTTTTTGGTTGGCAGGAGCTGTGACAGAGACAGGAGCTCACTCCACCATGCAGCCCTCAGGTTTCAAACTGCTGACGTGTCAACCTTCCAGTTCTCATGTTTTCAGCATCTTAACCACTAAGCCACCGCCATCCATCAGGGGAGCTACTTTTAGGCTAAAGAGGCAGGAACAGTTCCAGTATCGGCACCCAATAATGCAGCTTTTCCATAAAATGCTAATGAATGCCAATGGGCTGTGATTTTGTGTTTTCTTTAAGCTTGGAATCTTGCTCTTGAGCACTCCTAGAAATTTAAAATGGCAGCGGTGAGTAGGGAGGACAGATATCAACATTGGCATGAAGCCATGGAGCACACTTTGTTTCAGATTTCTCTCTAGCATGCTGGCCACAGAGTTTATTGATGTCCAAGAAGGAACATTTTCACATTCCTTACTACTCATTCTCTTATTAATTATCCAGTTTCTAGATCACAAGACAACTCTTATAGTGTTGAAAGAAAATGAGCACGTTTTCCAAGATACAGTATGGTTTTGATCTGCAACTGGGGACACAGTTAGAGAGGCAGAACTTATCTATTGCATAACAAACTTCCATCAACAGTCTTGAAGCCCTTGATTTTGTCACCAATCTATTATCGTCTGCTTTCTCCTATAGAATTCAATATGTCACCCAAAACATACATTGATATTATTTGTTTAAGACAAATATCAAAATGGAGAACAGGATGGTAAAATGTAATTGTCAGACACATATGGTTTAGGTAAAGATAAAAGTTTCCCTTGCTCGAAAGCCAGTCGTATCCGACTCTAGTGCTCATCTCTGTTTCAAAGCCGAAGAGCCAGCACTGTCTGCTTCTGCAGACATTTCCGTGGTCATGTGGCAGACATGACTAGAATGCTGTTACCTTCCCACTGAAGTGGTCTCTATTTATCAACTTGTAATTTCTTGCTTGGTTTATGATACCAAAAACTAAAAAAAAGGATAATATAAGGATGGACTATATTGACATCTATTGTGCATGGTGCCACATACTTTAGCTTAGCCAAATGAAGGTTTCCCAAAGTCTTTGCAAGTTTCCTGTCTCCCTGCCCTGTTGGTTTACAGCTCAACAATCATGATGAAACAGGTTTATATTTTTGTTCATTTTGTGGCATGCATGAGATTTATAAACCTGATTTTCAAGATGACAATGGCTTCTAGTTCTGATTGTCTGAGATGGCTTAAACATGCTTACGCTGAAGAAAGTCTTCTGAACATCCTCCCAGGTCCCATGCAAACAAGCCTAGGAATGCCCTTTGAATTGCACCATGAATTGCTTCATCCGGCTAATCTTTTGTCTTCTGTTATGCTTTTTTGTTTTTCAACCTTGCAACACAGAATGCCACACAGGCATGCCTTATGTAAAAGTCTTAATACAGTAAAACCTCTACTTGTGTAACTTGAAGCAAACCCATAGGAAAAATGAAATATTTATGTAAATTGAAGCAAACCCATAGGGAAAAGAATCTTTATGTAACTCAAAGCAAAATTATAGGAAATCATGTACATCGGGACATGGTTTTAGCACTAAATCATTATGTAAGTCAAATTTTATATAACTAGAGGCATATGTAAGTTGGGGTTTTACTGTAGTTTTATCTGCAATGTGGAATGTCTATGGTGAAATGTAGCTCTGAACCCATGCCCTGGGCATTTCTCAAAACAAGATTTAACTGCATAGGTTATGTTGATACAAGTTTAATTAATAATAACTGTGATCCATCAAGTCAATTCTGACTTAGAGTGACTCTTTCCAGAGTTTTATAAATAGAAAGTACTCCGAAGTGGTTCACCATTTCCTTCTTCTGGGAGTGCCTTGGGATTGTGTAGGCTTCCCAAGGTCACATAGGCTTGCTCTTTTCCCAGGAGGCAGAGGAGGGAACTGAACTCTGTACCTAAAGTATTGAGCTATTTGGCCGGCTTGATTTTAAGTTAGTATCCCTCAATTGTGTGGTAGAATTTTCCAAGAAGATGTCTGACTGTTCATCTTCTCTTTTACATGGCAGCTTTCTGAATTCTAAGACATTTCACTTTCACATACTGTGTGTGTGTGACGTGTGTGTGTGTGAGAGAGAGAGAGAACCATACATGTATTAAAAAAATTCAAACCCACCTCTGAATCTCTTCTTCTTTCTAAAATCTTCCTAAAATCCAATGAATCTCATTTCCATGGCCCTATTCAGAGAGGGAATTGACAACTTCTATATTATGCAGTTTCTCCCACAACAGAGCTCAAATAAATGGAACAATGCAAGGCATTAAAAAAAATATTACAGATAATTTTCACTAAACAAGTGGCATCAGTATATGTAGCATGTCACAGTATGCTGTAGTTCCTAGTTACAGGAGTGAGCCTAGTTTCTTGCTGCATTCACACACACTTCATCCTAACCTCTACTGTGGTCACACATAAACTGAATGTTTCTGCTACCAATTTCAGTGAATCACAGTGAAGTATTATTTTCAAACCCTAAATCATAGTTAATCTTGGATACAATTTGCTTGAAAGAAATGTAAATTCTTACACCATGCTTTGAAGTTAGCTTGTCTGAAAGCAAACATTGTTACGACTTACCAGATTTTTGGGTCTGGATAATCCCCCAAAGTCATGAAACTAGAAGCCTAGAAGGAAAAGCCTCCACACTCTTATATGCGACCCTGCAGGGAGACAACATTGTGGACCCGGGGAAGATTGGGCTTGTTTCTGTTAAGATCAACAACAGTTTATTTCCATGTCCAAATGTAGACATAGGTTGTGGGACAAACTGTACATTACAATCATCATTAAGTTGAAATCACAGTGCTCGAGAGATGTCAAGCAGTGGTGCAGTGGTTAAATTGCTGTACTGCAGCCAAAATGTTGTGAGTTAGATCTTGACAAGGGCTGAAGGTTGACTCAGACTTCCATCCTTCCAAGGTCAGTAAAATGAGTACCCAGCATGTTGGGGGCAAAATGTTAATTAACTTCTGAACTGCCCAGAGGGTGCACTGAGCTCTATGGGGCAGTAGGTAAAGGTTGCTCTTGCTTGAAAGCCAGTCGTATCTGACTCTAGGGTTCAGTGCTCATCTCTGTTTATATCACAAAGCCAGCAAGACCGTTTTAGGCAAACAGTCTTGCTGGCTTTGTGATATATTTCACCGTTTGGCCCTTGTTGTTGGTACCATCTCTGTTAATAGCTAAAGAGACAGTGCTGTCTGCGTTTGCAGACGTTTCTGTGGAGATGTGGCAAGCACAGAATGCTGTTTACTTTCCCACCAAAATGGTCCCTATTTATCTACTTGCAATTTCTTGCTTTCGAACTGCTAGGTTGGCAGGAGCTGGGACAGAGACGGGAGCTCACTCTATTGTGCAGCACTTGGGTCTCAAACTGCTGACTTGCTGACCTTCCAGTCATCAGGTTTAGTGTCTTAACTAATATAAGCCTAATTGCTATTGCTATGTCATTTAGGTAGACTTTTGTGCTTGAGAAATCAGACTCGCAAGGAACTCATACATTTTGCTCCCAAAGACCAGTCACATAAAGAAGCTGATAATCAAACCAAGTGGAATGAGAGCAACTCCTGCGTGGCTATCAAATATTTTCAGCAGTTCAGGAATTCCCATCTCAATGAATGGGTTATCTTAAGGCTGTCTCCATCAGAATGGCTGCCTCACTGTGCCTTTTCAAGCACTGTGTATTGTTATGAGATCCTCTCCCAATTCATATGATTGGAATATTTGTGTGTGCGTGTGCAGCACGTGTGTTTCTGCATGCACGTAAATATATATTTGTGTACTAATGTATATTGCCAGCGTTAGCTTTAAATTTCCTTTACCATAAAACTTAATGGTGTTGATGCTGCATACCTAAAAGGGAGCATTTGTCATTTCTGCCATAAATGTTTGTGCTCAACAGTCTTAATTCACTGTGTCAGATAAGAGGAAATCATGTTAGCATATATTTATGATTTATTGCACCTATCTAAACACTGGAGATGCTCGGAGAATAGTTCTTCTTTTTAATATAACAGGAATAGTCAGGTAAAACCCATGCTGATCTTGTTGTTTGTATGGGAGGAATAAAAAATGTTTGTAGGTGATTCCCAGACTTTCAGTGTTCCTACAGATCCATTTCTGTTGATCTATCTCTGTCTGGGTTATTCATAGGTTCTGCTTTCTGTCTTGCATGTTTCAGATGCTGGCCAGCAGAAGCTTTGATTACATAAGGCAGAGTAGAGCCAAGAATTAAAGTTATGTCCAAGATCATTAGGGATGGGCTAAATATTCCAGGCAGTTCAAGCATTCTGCAGATTTTTAAAACAAAACTTGGAGATAAGATTTTGAATCAGAGATAGTGTCTTTGTGTCTATTGAAATTTAAGTTCACCTGCTTTCTGTCTAGGGAACCGTGATTCATCTCTAGGTATGTCTACTCTAAAGTAAGCCCCACTAAGTTTAAAGAAATGTATTCTGCAGTAAATGTGTAAAATACTTTAACTTTTAAAGTCCAATTGACTTCTGACGGAGGCTTCTTCTTTCGTTTCTAGGTCAGACTTTAAACTGCCGAAATGGAACAACCTTTTGGTGAATCCATTCCGCAGTTCCTTTTGCCTGATCTAGCGTGAGAAAGATTAGCTGATATAGCAAGGTTGCCATTGCCCGAGGTACACTCAATTGTGGTTCAAAAAACCACATTCTTTGAGGAGGCTATTTCAGTGTACCCCAGATGGAGACTTAAGCATGTGCTCAGATCTTTTCCATTGAAATCAAGACAAAAAAACAACAGTGGTTAACTTTGTCCTCACAAAACCAGGAATAAACACATGAAGACATGTTAAAGGAATTAATTAGGGCCACACTTTATTATCTTTAAACTGGAAAAGAACAGTCCCATCCAAACAGCAGGCCCTACTGTAGGGCCTAAAGTTTCATGGGTGAGTCCCAAAAAACCCTTTGCCAAATTGTCTGATAGACAGCTTACTCAAGCCGGTCACTCAGGGTGACTCAGTGCAGCCTGTAGCTGCCAATACTCCATGATTTTTGAAGGCCATGCCTTTTGCCACCACTATGTTCCAGTATCCCATTAGCTGGATCTTGTGATCCAGTTGTTCAAGTTGCTGTGCCCTTTGAACCCTCTCAATTTTGTTGGGAACTCACCAAGACTCCATATTTCCTCTGCATTGTCCGCCAATGTGACCTGTTTTTGGTAGCCCAAGCCAAATTTTGCCCAGGTTCCTGTACATGACTAGTGTGGGATAGGCAAAAACTCTCCTACCACCAAAAGCCAA
The DNA here is from genome assembly GCA_035047345.1 of Bradypodion ventrale. NCBI lineage: Eukaryota > Metazoa > Chordata > Lepidosauria > Squamata > Chamaeleonidae > Bradypodion > Bradypodion ventrale. The sequence continues at coordinate 118,275,000 of JAWDJE010000004.1, forward strand.
TTAGATGATGAGACAGAAGTAGAGTGGAACCCTGGGTTACAGATGCTTTGGGTAATGGGAAACACAACTTACGGAAAGAAATCCATTGAAAATAATGCCTCAGCATATGGGATTTTTTTCTGGAATGGTTTCCCCCCAATGCATTCCTATGGGAAACCATGCTTAGCTTTATGGATTTTTTGTTTTCAATGAATTCCTATGGGAAACTGCACAATGGATTCCTATGGACACGTCATGTTAAGATTTTTTTTTGCTATAAGGAAAACCCTGTGGAATGGATTAATTCTGTAACCCGGGATTTTACTGTATTTATTTCAAACGTCAGTGAATGAACTGATTAGTAATGGGTTGATATGAACGTTTGAGTCAAAATTCAGTATTTGCTTCCTGTGCATATATGTTTCACGCTAGGAGTTTTAAAAATTACATTTCTTATTCCAAAGGTTTGCACAGTTCTAATAGGATGTATTTTCCCTCCTTTAGGGAAAATGGGGAGATGGCAAAAATGAACATGGAGGGACCATTTTGGCTACTCTGATTTTTTTTTAAAAGAAAAAGAAAAATGAAACTTCTTTCAGCTGTGGTGAAAAAGAACAGGTTAATTGCCTCTGTTCATAATTTTGAAGACCATCAATATTTTCTGTGTGCAGGAGGCTGAGAATGAATTAATCCTGTATTAACTGATTAAAAAAACCAGGGAGGAGGGAAGAGGGGAAATGGATGGATTGAAGGCCAAACCAGGTCTGGTGCTAAAATGTATTTAGCAATTGTGTAAGGGCTTAAACAGAACAAAATTAGTGCCATGGAGGGTTGATTTTCATTAGGACTGCAGTGCACATGGAGGAATATTTTGACTTCCTCCCCCCACTTCCCTCATTAGGACCCTTTCAGGCTTAAAGCAAGCTGAGAGGGATTTTGAGTGAGTTTACAGCAGGAGAACAGGTTAAATATCAATACACACTGTAGTCCTGATAAAGTCACCAGTTTTACTGTGAGCATCTTTGGATCAGGGCCATAGCCAGGATTCTTGATCTAGATGTGGGTGGGTGAATATATGTATTCACATCTCTGTTTCAAAGCCGAAAAGCCAGCGCTGTGGTCACGTGGCAGGCATGACTAGACACCAGAGCGCACGGAACACCGTTACCTTCCCACCAAAGTGGTCCCTGTTTATCTACTTGCAATTTCTTGCTTTTGAACTGCTAGGTTGGCAGGAGCCAGGACAAAGATGGGAGCTCATTCCGTCCTGCAGTACTCAAGCGGTCATATTTATATGCAGCTGGGCATTTTAGAGTGTACAAACTGCTAACTCGGGGTGGGTGATACCCACCCTGGTCACCTCCTGGCTATGGCCCTGCTTTGGATACCTGTTATTGGATACAAAGCTGCATGTTTTTAGTAAGTAAAGTATTATTCCATGGTGCTATTTACAAATGAACTTTGATAGTAGAGAGTTTGACATAATAGAAGCCAACACAACAGAAACTCTGTGTAACCTTTAGAACTGCAGTCCTAAGTCTTCTATTCGCAAATGTTGTGGTAAGGCAACTTCATGAATCCCTGTTTCTTGGCCATACTGGCTGAAACTACTGGGATCAAAAGCACATTAAGTTCTGGGCACCCAAGTTTGTGAAGCTGTAATGTGCAGAAGGTAGACAGAGCAACTGTGGTAGAGCAACAAATGGGTGTACTTCTGGTAGACCATGAAGTACCTACTGGTTGTTGTGTTAGAATATTAGGCTAGGTGGACACTGGCTTGAGCCAGCAAAGCACTCTTTATGTCACTTTTGTGTATGGGACCAAAGACACCAGGGCAGCCAAAGAGCTTGCTTAACACAACTTTATTACATGCTGGTCAGAGGGAACATGAGGTAATGGCGGACGAACAGCTCAATATATACAGTGGCTATACATTTGAATGTGGCTCCTTGACAGTCTATTGGCTACTGTCTGCGTGACGTCATTGCAGGTCACGCCCTTCTTGTCCAGGTGAAGGTGATGGCGGGAATCTTCCCGCGCTGTTGTTTTTAGGTGAGTCTGGACCAATGAGCTTGGACGCTCGCTATTGCCATCTGGTGGTCACTAGCTCGCGTCCTATTAGGGTTACAGTGATGCAGCTGATGGTTATCATGTTACAAGTAGAAGGATACATTGGTTACACATGAATAGGTACATTGTATAAGGGTACAGTGTTTGAGAACACAACATCCCTCCCCCCTAGGATGAGACGAAGTCTCTCAGCCAAGATGGCTTATTGCAATTGCGTTTGGGCCGCGATGTGGGCTGGCCCGCCCTGGGGGCCGCTACCGTTTCCGTGTTCCCTGGTCCCTTGTCCTGTAATGGGAGAGGGAGACTTGTTAGAGGCTTGCTGCGGTTTTGCAGCTTTAGGGGAACGGACAAACTCCATTGTGGGCAGACCGTGGGCACTAGAGGCTAACGTAAAACCCCTCTTCTCGCTTGGATGGGTGGGGGACCACTCCGAAAAACCCCCCGGCTCTGAAACTCAAAATCAAACTCTGCTGGGTGATTTCGCGGGGTATCTATGAGGACAAATTCCTTCTCCTCCCCCCTCGGTGGGGACCCATGGCCCCCCTCTCCTCCCCCTTGGGCTAAACGGGTGGGGGAGAACCCTAACGCTGAATCCCTGTCTGTGCTTTCTGCGCCCTGCCTCTCTGGGACCTGGCTCCGGAGCTGGTCCGCATGTCGCCGCCACAGTAGACCCGTGCTGGTCTCCACGCGGTACGATACGGGACCGGTCTGCTCCACGACAACCCCCGGCACCCAGGCTGGCCCTGCGCTGGCGTAGTTCCTGCAATGCACGGGACTCCTATGCTGAAACTCTTTGTGGCCTCTAGCCCGATGTTCCTCCCCTTGTCTTCCACTCTCGTGGGGTCTAGCCTGGTGAGAATGGTGGCCAGTTTCCTGAGCATTAAAAGCTCCGCGGGGGAGTATCCTGATGCCAACGGGGTCACCCTGTACCCTAGCAGAAACTGACACACTTGCAGGTTGAGGTCCCCGGGGCCCATGCACCGCAGCGCGTCCTTCGTGGTGCGTACGAGGCGCTCCACTTGGCCATTGGTGGCCGGATGGAAGGGGGCGGAGGTGATGTGCCGGATGGCGTTAATCTCTGTGAATGCCCTGAGCTCGGCGGACGTGAAGCAACTAGCGTTATCGCTAATTAGAGTGTCGGGTATGCCGAACGTAGAAAAAATTCTCCGCAAATGCTTTATTGTCACGGCCGAGGAGGTGCTCGTAACTGGGATGACCTCCAACCACTTAGAGAAAGCGTCCACAACAAGGAGAAACAGAGTTCCTCGGAACGGGCCCGCGAAATCTACGTGTATCCGGGACCACGGCCCCTTGGCCGCGTCCCACTCTCTGTGGGGAAGACGGGCCTCCTCCGGTCTGGAGCATTGGCAACTCTCACAAGTGCCGACCATGTGCTCGATGTCGGCGTCTAACTGGGGCCACCAAAAGTAGCTCCGGGCCAGCGCTTTGGAGCGCACAATTCCGGGGTGGCTGATGTGCAGCAGTTTAAGCACCCGCGGCCGGAGGGATGTGGGGATCACCACCCGCTGCCCCCACAAGAGACACCCCCTCTCTAGGGACAGCTCCAACTTTTTCCTGAAGAATGGGGCGAATTCTTACGCTGGGGCAGACGCTGGCCACCCTTTCTGTACCCAGGAGCTAACCGCCGCCAACGTCCTATCTTTGCTTGTCGCTTTAGCGATATCGGCGGGTACTATGGGGGGCGAATCTAAGACTTCAATCATGAGCACCTGGCGGTCCGGCTCCTCCTCGCCCACGTGGCTGTGTGTCTGGGGGAGGGGGGACCTCGACAGGGCGTCTGCATGGCTGATCTCTCTCCCGGGCCGGTACACCAACGCGTGCTGGTAGGCGTTTAGAAAAATGGCCCACCTGAGCATCCTCGGGGACAGGATTTGTGGCGTGGGCTTATCTGCAGTGAAAATGCCTAGTAGGGGCTTGTGGTCGGTCATGATGGTGAAGGGGCGGCCATATAGAAAATCGTGAAATTTTTTGGTCCCTGCAATTATCGCCAGCGCTTCCCTGTCTGTCTGGGCGTAATTCCTCTCCGCTTGGGACAGGGACCTGGAGTAAAACGCTATTGGGGCCTCCCTCCCGTTTTCCAACACGTGGCATAACACTGCCCCCACCCCCACAGGGGATGCATCACAGATCAGTACCACCGGCCGTTTGGGGTTGAAATGGGTCAGAATGGCGTCAGACGCCAGGAGTTGTTTCAATTCCGTGAATGCCCTCTCCTGGTCATCGCCCCACTTCCATGCCGCATCTTTCTTGAGCAACTTGTGAAGCGGCTCAGCCACCGCAGCCTTCCGAGGAAGGAAGGAGTGGTAGAAATTTAAGAGCCCTAGGAACGACTGCAACTCGGGCTTGGAGGTGGGGCGAGGGGCTTTCTTGATGGCAGCCACCTTGGATTTGGACGGTTTTATCCCCTCGGGTGTTACTCGGAACCCTAAGAACTCAACCTCCTTAGCGAAGAAGACGCATTTGTCTTTTCGCAACCTCAACCCCGCTTGTTCGAATGCCTCCAGGACCTTGTTTAGCCTTTCAGCCAACTCAGCCTCACTCCCCCCCGTTATCAAAACATCATCAAAATATGGCAAAACGCCGTCCAGCCCTTTGAGGAGGCGTTCCACGAGCGACTGGAAAATTCCAGGCGCCGAGTTCACGCCGAATTGGAGGCGCGTCACCTGGAACGCCCCCTTATGCATGACTATGGTCTGTGCAGCAGCTGCGGCAGGGGTTACCATGAGTTGCTGATAGGCCTGAGCCAGGTCGAGCTTAGCGAAACACTTTCCCCCATGTAACCTGGCTAGCAAATGGCTGACCACCGGCACCGGATACGCATTAGGGCGCATTGCCTTATTAATGGTGCACTTATAATCGGCGCAAATGCGAACCTCCCCATTGGCCTTCAATGCCGTGACAATTGGAGTTTCCCACTCCGCAGAATCAACAGGAACAAGAATCCCCTGGCCCACTAATTTGTCCAGTTCCGCCTCTATTTTGTCCTTTAGTGCAAAAGGCACCCTGCGCAGTTTGGGTCTTATTGGGCGGACCTCCGGGTCCAGGTCGAAAGTTACTGGGGGTCCATTGAATTTCCCAAGTCCCTTTTTGAAGACTTCAGGGTGCGCGTCGCACATCCTCTGTATTGGGTCAGTCCCAACGGCGTGCACCCCCCAATGAATAGACCCAGGGGCTGAAACCATTGAGTCCCGAGGAGGCTGCAACTACCCCCCTTGAGAACGACTAGGGGGAGTTCCGCGGCGTGCCGCTTATACTGGACCTGGAATTTCCCAACCCCCAACACCGGGATACTGTTCCCTTGCACGTCCCGAAGCGTGGACCTCAACGCTTTGAGCTTGGGCCGTACGCGGGGGGCAATTCTCAAAAACTCCCTCTGGGAAATGATGGAATATGAGGAGCCAGAGTCAATCTCCATCCTAACAGGGGCCCCTTGCACCAGTACCTCAACAAAGTAACGGGGGTGTCCCATGGACACGCTGAAAACTGGTGCGTCGTCGTCGCTGTCGTCGGAGATGCGGCCCACGCCGTCCTGCTTCCTCGTGGGTCGGGCGCCATCCTTTAGTCTCGTCGAGCGGTCTGGCCTCGCTGAGCGGTCGGGCGAGCCCCTCCGGTCCTTGCGCCGTTGTCTGCAGACTTTGGCGATGTGCCCGCGTCGCCCGCAGTTGTGGCACTCGGCTTTTCTGAATGGACACCTGGCATGGTCGTGAGCCGCCCCGCAGCCGTCGCAACGCTGGCCCTCCTTCCGGACCCTCCAGAAGTCCTCATCGTCGCTGCTTTCGGCGGACGATTTCGAAATTCGCCGGGCTGCGTGCACCGAACTCTCTGTTTTGTCGGCCTTTGGTCGCCAGTCCTGCAGCTCTTGCACCCCGGCCTTCATGGCTTCTGCGGCCTGTGCCGCTTTCAGGACCTCCTGCAATGTGGGGGGCGGCTCCTGATTCATCAGCGTGCGCTGAATCTCGGCGTCCTTCAGGCCGCATAGCACGCAGTCCCGGAGGGTGACTTCCAAGTTCTCCCATTTGCATGGGCCGGCAGCCAGACGCAGGGCCTCTACGAAAGCGGTGACCGATTCTCCAGGCGCTTGGACTCGCCTCCAAAACGCGCTCCGAGCTGGAAACATCGCCACCGAGGGCCGGAAATGGTCTCGCAACACGTTCAGGAGCTCTTTGGCCTTGAATTCCGCCGCCTTTTTGGGTGCGATGAGGTCAATCAATACCCTCTTGGCGTCGTGCCCGAGCATTCTGGTGAGGATGGCCCTTTTCTTCGCCTCGTCCGTAACTTCGAACTCCACCAGCGCGCCTTGGAAATCCATTTCGAAGAGTTCCCAATCTTGCGGTTTCTTGATGTCGAAACCGGCGTATGTCTTGGTCCCGTGGGCAGCCATGATCCCACCTTCGTCGCCAATTTTGTGTATGGGACCAAAGACACCAGGGCAGCCGAAGAGCTGGCTTAACACAACTTTATTACATGCTGGTCAGAGGGAACATGAGGTAATGGCGGACGAACAGCTCAATATATACAGTGGCTATACATTTGAATGTGGCTCCTTGACAGTCTATTGGCTACTGTCTGCGTGACGTCATTGCAGGTCACGCCCTTCTTGTCCAGGTGAAGGTGATGGCGGGAATCTTCCCGCGCTGTTGTTTTTAGGTGAGTCTGGACCAATGAGCTTGGACGCTCGCTATTGCCATCTGGTGGTCACTAGCTCGCGTCCTATTAGGGTTACAGTGATGCAGCTGATGGTTATCATGTTACAAGTAGAAGGATACATTGGTTACACATGAATAGGTACATTGTATAAGGGTACAGTGTTTGAGAACACAACAGTCACTAAAAAGATTTGGGCACATTCAGGATAATCTAATACAGATTCAGTTGGTCACTCAATAAACTGAGTCAACACATAAGTATTTAGCTCTTCATTCAGAAAAATTCCCAGAAAATCCCTACTAGTGTACAAAAACATAAGACTGGAAGGTCAGCAGGCCAGCAGTTTGAGATCCAGGTCCTGTGGAATGGAGTGAGCTCCCATCACCTGTCCTAGCTCCTGTCAACCTAGCAGTTCAAAAGGAAGAAATTGGAAGTAGATAAATAGATGCCACTTCAGCAAGAAAGGTAACAGCATTCCGTGCACTCTGGTGTCTAAGCCATGCCTCCCACATGACTATGGAAACATTTGCAGACACTGATAGTGCTGGCTCTTTGGATCAAAAATAGAAATGAGCACTACACCCTAGAGTCAGATATGACTGGCTTCCCAGCAAGGGAGACCTTTACCTTTATTCATACTTTATACATTCAACTCAGGTTGATAGAGACTCTAGGAGAAGTCTAGTTAAAATAACATTCAAAAAGAAACACAAGAAGATAGCATGCTTGAAGACAGACGGTGCCTGCTCTGCAAACCAAACCAGAACAGTTGGATAAGGGGAAAGAGACAACATGCATTTACTGACTCTTGGGACTCCAGTCAAGTGCTTTGGTAGCGGGTTCCTAGATTTGCTTGAACTGCCTCTGTATGTCTTCTTGCTGGGATCAAAGAGGCTTGAGAACTCGTGGTCTTTTCAATGTTTTAAACTTTCTTTCTCTCCCTCCACCCTTTACTCCATCAGGGAGAATGAGTGGCTTTGTGTGCTGGCTGTTTAAAATGTACTTCAAAAGAAGCTTGAATCCGTACATGCCTGTGCTATATACAAATCAAAATAATTGATTTTTGGCAGCCTTTTGGAGTGCAAAAAAGGAGAAAGACATAAACTAAAAGGATCACATTTCCAATCCATTGCTCTGGATTTCATGTTGATTCTGAAAACGTGCCTTACAAAGCTGGATGTTCGCCATCCAAAGGCCCGTACCTGCTCTTTTTATTCCCATTTTTTTATTTTTATCTTTTGGAACGTTTTGATGTTTGCAGATTGATACGCAGTAGGCGGCAGTCAGGGGGCCAAACACATCTTTATTGCAGTGTCAATCTGAACATGAGGTCAATGGCAGAGCGATGCTCCTTATATGTGTAACAGTAATGATTCAAACCTGGCACGGAGCCACATGATTGGTCAGTTCAGGTAAACAGCCAGGTGATAACACTTGATTGGGTAATGAGTAAACAATAGGTACATCTACGGCGGGAATGCAGTCCCGCAATATCTACACAAGAGGAGTATTCACAAGGGGGAAAAGGGAGGGGGGAAATGGAGGATCGCTAGATCCGGCTTCATTCACATTTCACTTGGTTACATGTTTGCTTTCAAACACAGTTTGCTTAGGTTACTTTGGTGTATGAAAACCAAGACACAGGACACAGCCTCGGGCTGGGTTAACTCAGGTTTATTGCATCGTGGCCAGAGGGAACATGAGGTAATGGCGGATCGATAGCTCTTTATATACTGTAGTAATACATTTGAACGTGGTGCCATGGTAGCCCATTGGCTACTGCCTGCGTGACGTCATTGCTAGTCACGCCCTTCTTGTCCAGGTGTAGGTGGTGGCGGGAAAGCTTCCCGCCTGTTGCCTTTGATGAGTTCTGACCAATAGAGCTTGGACGCTCGCTGCTGCCAGCTGGTGGTCATTAGCTCGCGTCCTCATGCAGGGTTCATATGATACAGCTGAAGGTTACATTGTTGCTATAGGCAAGGTTACATTGGTTCAGATACATTGTAATCCATGTGGAAAGTAAAACCCTTAAAACACAACATCCCTCCCCCCTAGGACGAGACAACGTCTCGAGCCTATGCTTCTAAACACTCCCCCCCCCTAGGAGACAAAATCTCTTAGCCAAGATGGCTTGTTTCGAACACGCTGGGGTCTCGATGCGGGCTGCCTCTCCCCGGGTTTGCTACCTTCTCTTTGTCCCCTGGTTTCCTGTCCTGTAATTTGAGAGGGAGACTCGTTAGTGACTTGCCGCGGCTCCGCGGCGTTGTTGGGAGGTGTGCTCTTACTTATGGAGGAACCGGGGGCACTGGGGGCTAACGAAAAACCCCTCTTCTCGCTTGGATGGGTGGGGGAACACTCCTGAAAACCCCCCCGGTTTGCTAAATCAAAACCAAAATTCCATTCGGGGGCAGCGGTCGCGAACTCTTCTCCCCCTTCCCCGGCCTCTGACGGAACTAGTTTATCAAAAGGATATGAGTCGGGGCCGCTGCTGCCTCCCCCTTGGGTTAAGCGGGTGGGGGATAACCCTAACGCTGAATCTTGTTGGCGATCCTCACTGCCTGACCCACTTACTCGGTGCCTCAGTTGGTCTGCGTGCCTCCTCCAGAGGAGACCGGTGTGGGTTTCAACCCGGTACGACACTGGCCCCGTCTGTTCTACGACTGTCCCCGGCACCCAGGCTGGCCCCGCGCTGGCATAGTTCCTGCAATGAACAGGGTCGCCGGCGGCGAAACCTTTCGAGACTGCCAGCCCCACGTTTTTCCCTTTATCCTCAATTCTTGTGGGGTCCAGCCTGGACAGGAGTGTAGTCAGTTTCCGCCGCATCAATAGCTCTGCCGGCGAGTAACCTGACGCTAAGGGGGTCACCCTATACGCTAATAAGAACTGACATACTTGGTGATTCAGGTCCCCGGGGCCCATGCGCCGAAGCGCCTCCTTTGTTGTGCGCACCAACCGTTCCACTTGGCCATTCGTGGCCGGGTGGAACGGCGCGGACGTGACATGCCGAATGGCATTCGCCTCCATGAATGCCCCGAACTCTGAGGAGGTGAAGCAACTCGCGTTATCGCTGACTAAAGTGTCGGGTAAACCGAACGTTGAAAATACTCTCCGTAGTTGGTTAATTGTAGTGGCGGAGGACGTGCTCTTTACCGGAATGACCTCCAGCCACTTTGAGAATGCATCCACCACCAGGAGAAACATGGTTCCTCGGAAAGGGCCAGCGAAATCTACGTGCACTCTGGACCATGGCCCCCTTGCTGTGTCCCATTCCCTATGCGGGAGGCGGGCCGCCTCTGGTCGGGACCCCTGGCAAGCCTCACAAGTGCCGACCATGTGCTCAATGTCCTCGTCCAGCTGTGGCCACCAAAAGTAGCTGCGGGCCAGCGCTTTAGAGCGCACGATGCCCGGGTGACTGACGTGCAGCAGTTTGAGTACCCTCGGCCGCATGGGTGTTGGGACCACCACTCGTTGGCCCCACAATAGGCACCCCCTTTCTATGGACAGCTCTAGCTTCTTCCGAAAGAATGGGTCGAATTCCTTGCTTGGGGACGATGCTGGCCACCCTTTCTGCACCCATGAGCTGACTTTCTCCAGCGTTCTGTCCTTGCCTGTCGCCCTGGCTATATCGGCTGGTACTATTGGGGGTTCGTCTAAAACCTCGATTAGCAACACCTGGCGGTCTCTTCCTATTCTGGCTTTTTGGTCGTCCGACAAGGGCAGAGGGGATCTCGAAAGTGCATCAGCATGGCTGATCTCCTTTCCGGGCCGGTACTCCAACTCGTGTTGGTATGCGTTAAGAAAAATGGCCCATCGCAACATTCTCGGAGATAGTATCTGCGGCGTTGGCTTGCCTGCCGTGAAAATCCCTAACAGGGGCTTGTGATCGGTCACGATTTTGAACGGGCGGCCATACAGAAAATCGTGAAACTTTTTGGTCCCCGCTACTATTGCTAATGCCTCTCTGTCGGTTTGTGCGTAATTTCGCTCTGCTTGGGACAGGGACCTTGAATAAAACGCAACTGGGGCCTCCCGACCGTCATCCAACACGTGGCAAAGCACCGCCCCCACCCCCACCGGTGATGCATCACAGACTAAGACCACCGGCCGTTTGGGGTCGAAATGCGTAAGGATTGCGTCCGATGTTAAAAGTTGCTTAAGTTCGTTGAACGCCTTCTCGTGCTCGTCACCCCACATCCATGTCTCCTCCTTTTTAAGTAACCGATGAAGCGGTTCGGCCACGGAGGCTTTCCTCGGGAGGAATGTATGGTAAAAATTGAGGAGCCCCAGGAATGACTGTAATTCGGTTTTGGATGTGGGGCGAGGGGCCTTCTTGATGGCTTCTACTTTGGATTTGGACGGCTTAATACCCTCGGGTGTGATCCGAAACCCTAAAAACTCGACCTCGGTTTCGAAAAAAACACATTTGTCCTTCCTCAGTCTCAGCCCCGCTTTTTCGAACACAGTTAGCACTTTATCCAATCTCTTTGCTAGTTCGGCCTCACTCCCCCCTGTTATCAATACGTCATCAAAATAAGGCAACACCCCCTCCAGCCCCTTCAGGAGGCGTTCCACGAGCGACTGAAAAAGGCCGGGTGCCGAGTTCACGCCGAACTGTAAACGCGACACCTGGAACGCTCCTTTATGTGTGACTATTGTTTGTGCCGCGGCCGTGGCGGGAGTTACGGGGAGTTGCTGATAGGCTTGTGCCAGGTCGAGCTTAGCGAAACACTTTCCCCCATTTAGCCTGGCCAAAAGGTGGCTGACCACTGGCACCGGATATGCATTAGGGCGAATCGCCTTGTTAATTGTACACTTATAATCAGCGCAAATGCGCACCTCCCCGTTAGCCTTCAGGGCTGTTACAATTGGAGTTTCCCACTCCGCGGAATCCACAGGAATAAGGATCCCCTGGCCCACCAATTTGTCCAGTTCCGCCTCTATTTTGTCCTTAAGTGCGAAAGGCACCCTGCGTGGTTTGAGTCTTATCGGGCGGACCTCCGGGTCTAGGTCGAAGGCTACCGGGGGTCCCTAGGATGGGATGAAGTCCCTCAACCATTGTGGTGGCCTGCATGTTCGTTTGGGCTGCACAGCTGCTTGGCTGAACTCGTAGGAACTGGGGAGTTTGGGTTCCGCAGGCTCTCATTCCGCAGTGGGAAGGCAAGTAGTGCTAATGGCATGTCGGGAGCACTGGCCCGTTTCAGAAAGGGAACCCGGGAGGGGATAGTTCAAATCAAAACCTCGTTTTGTCTCAGTTGGAGAAAAGCGGTTCTGGCTTTGAATGCAGTGCAATGCAGTCTATGAGGGAGCTTCTGTATAAAGTTTTAGAGTTTTTAGAGTTTTAGAGCTTTTTAGGGGTTAAATGTGTATATGTGGGGTGGGAGTATGTTGATAATTTTGTATAGTTGTATTTTGTTTAGGTTTTGTTGGGTTGATAAGTGTTTTTCCCCCCAATCTCGTTGTTCTGTGCAGGACAATGACAATAAAGATTTATCTATCTATCTAATCTATCTATTGCTCTAAATGGAAACCTGGAAGGGGTGGTGAATAACTTAAAGGAAATTCCCGCCTGTTACTCTGAGTAGGGGCGACTCAACAGAAAATTGCCTCATTTGTTTGGGAGTAGAGGTAGACTCGAATACCAGAGGACGGGGGTTTGCTGGGGAGAAATCAAAGCCCCGTTTCTCTCTTGGATGAGTGGGGAAACACTCTGCAAACTCTCCCCGGTCCTGTAACTCAAAATCTAAGCTGTCGGGGTCTGGGCTTTCTTACTCTTCCCAGCCTGTTTGCAAAGGATGAATGAGCCAGGGATTCGATTCCCTTGGTGGGCTGTCTGCTGTGTCTCCCACTTGGGATAAGCGGGTGGGGGAGGACCCTAATGTTGAATTGCCCAAACTTTCATCTCCCTGGGCATCGGTGACCCGACGCCTGAGCTGGTCGGCGTTTCGCCACCACAGTAGCCCCGTACTTGTCTCTACTAGGTAGGACACTGGTCCTGTTTGCTCAACCACAACCCCTGGGACCCATGTTGGGCCGGCAGCCGCATAATTCCTGCAATGTACTGGGTCCCCCGCTGCAAATACCTTGGTGTGCGCAATTTCAACATTCTTCCCCTTATCCTCCACCCTAGTTGGATCCAAAGAGTGAGACTGGTCTCCTGTGCATCAGGAGCTCGGCAGGTGAGAATCCAGATGCCAGGGGAGTTATCCTGTAACAAAGGAGGAACTGGCACAATTGCAACTCTAAATTCCCAAGGCCCATTTGCCAAAGTGCCTCTTTGGTAGTTCGCACTTGGCGCTCAACCTGGCCGTATGTTGTGGGGTGAAATGGGGCAGACATGATGTGTTGAATAGCATTCCTCTTGAGGAATGCCTGGAATTCGACGGACGTGAAAGTACAGTCGTTGTCGGAGACAAGCACATCGGGTAAACCAAAACAACTGAATAGCCTCCGCCAATTACTTAATGGTTGTGGCCGAGGAGGTGTTGGGCATTGGAATAACCTCCAACCATTTCGAAAAGGAGTCAACCACTATCAAAAAGAGCGTGCCCCTGAATGGACCAGCAAAGTCGATGTGTAATCGAGACCATGGTCCACGGGCTGTTCTGGAAGGCAGTCGGGACTCTTCGGGTCAAGAACTCTGTCAACTCTCACAAGTGCCCACCAACTGCTCAATATCTGCATCTATCTGGGGCCACCAGAAATAGTTCCTGGCCAAAGCCTTTGAGCACACGATTCCCGGGTGGTTAATGTGTAGCAGTCTGAGTACCTTTGAACGCAATACCTCAGGAATGACCACCCTCTGGCCCCACAGGAGGCAGCCCCTCTCTATCGAAAGCTCGAACCTCTTTCGGAAATATGCTTTGAACTCCTCAGCCGGAGGAGTCGTGGGCCACCCCTTCTTTACCCATGAAATAACCAGGGACACCTTGTCCTTTGCCATAGTCTTGGCGAGATCTGTGGGCACAATTGGGGGTGAGTTGAGGGACTTGATCAGCAATACCTGGTGATCCTGCTCGACCTCGCACTTGGGTTCTCCTAACTCAGGTAGGGGAGACCAGGAAAGTGCATCAGCATGGCTGATCTCCTTGCCCGGGTGGTGGACCAGTGTAAACTGGTAAGCATTTAGGAATATTGCCCACTGAAGCATTCTAGGAGACAGAATCTGGGGTGTGGGCTTGCACGTGGTGAAAATACCCAACATTGGTTTGTTTTCGGTTACAATAGTGAACTCCTGACCGTAGAGGAAGTCATGGAACTTTTTGGTCCCAGCAACTATCGCAAGAGCCTCCCTGTCCATTTGTGCGTAATTGCGCTCTGCTTTCAAAAGGGACCTTGAGTAAAAGGCAACCGGGGCTTCTCGCCCGTTTTCCAACACGTGGCACAGCACTGCCCCCACCCCAACTGGTGAAGCATCGTAAACTAACACCACGGGCTTTCTTGGGTCGAAGTGAGTTAAGATTGCCTCTGATGACAGGAGCTGTTTCAACTCTTTGAAGGTCCTTTCCTGACTGTCCCCCCACCTCCAAACCACGTCTTTCTTTAAAAGACGATGCAGTGGCTCTGCTACGGAAGCCTTCCTTGGCAAGAAGGAATGATAGAAGTTGAGAAGTCCAAGACTGACTGCAATTCTGGTTTCGTGGTAGGGTGAGGGGCGTTTCAAACAGCGTCAACCTTTGAGTCGGAGGGCTTAACTCCTTCGGGGGTTATCTTAAACCCTAGGAAATCTACTTCCCTTGCAAGAAACACACATTTATCTCTTCTCAGCCTCAACCCCGCCTGCTCAAACACTATTAAGACTTTGTCCAACCTCTTAGCTAGTTCTGACTCACTCCCAGCTGTGATCAAAACATCTTCAAAGTAGGGGAGGACCCCGGGGAGACCCTTGAGAAGGTGTTCCACTAGAGATTGGAATATCCCGGGGCAGAGTTCACGCCAAACTGGAGGTGTGTCACCTTAAACGCACCCTTGTGCATAACAATCATCTGGGCAGCTGCTGCAGCAGGTGTGACCATTAGCTGCTGATAAAGCTGCACTAAATCTAATTTCGCAAAGCATTTATCCTCATGTAAAGTGGCTAGTAAATGGCTAACTACTGGCACCAGGTAGGCATTGGGGCGAACAGCCTTGTTAATTGTACAATTTGTAATCAGCACAAATCCTAACCTCCCCATTTGATTTCATAGCAGTAACAATCGGTGTCTCCCACTCTGTGGAGTCCACCGGACCCAAAATCCCCTGACCCACCAGTTTGTTCAGTTCCACCTCAATCTTGTCTTTGAGGGCGAAGGGTACTGTTCGTAGCTTGAGCCGTATGGGTCGAATTCCTGGATCCAGGTCAAACGAAACTGGGGGCCCCCTATACTTCCCGAGCCCTTTCTCGAAAACTGCTGGGTGTGCATCGCACACGTCTTGCTCTGGGTCAGTCTCGATGGCGTTGATGCCGGACAGTTCAATTCCCAAGGGAGCAAACCACTGGCTCCCCAGGAGGCAGCTCAAACCCCGTTTAAGAACCACTAGGGGCAGCTTCTCCGTGAAACCCTTGAACTTGACTCTGAAGTCCCCCACCCCCAAAACAGGAATCAGGTTGCCCTGCACATCCCGCAAAGATGTCTTGAGGGCCTTAAGTTTTGGGCACCAATTGCGGGGGATGCACAGAAACTCTTTCTGGGACACAATGGAGTAGGGTGAACCCGAATCCACCTCCATCCTAACTGGGCTCCCCTGCAACAGTACCTCAACAAAGAAACATTGCTGTGCATTGGACACATGGCCCATGGTCAGCTCCTCCATGGAAATCTTCCTGATGGCCCCTCCTTTTCCTCTAGGGCGCTCCTGGTCCTGTTTCCAACGATGCCTGCATAACTTTGCAATGTGGCCCTGGCGCCCGCAATGGTGGCATTCGGCCTTCCGGAAAGGACACTATTTCCGGTCGTGGGACGCTCCACAGCTGTCGCATCGGTGGTGGGCCTTCTCGCTGGCATATGTCTTGGCCGACTTTCTCTGGACTTTCTGGACATCATCGTCGCTGGACCCGGACCACAAGGATGAAGAGGCCTCCGGAGATGACGATGAGCTGGATGAGTGTGGGGGCGAACATCAGGTGGCCTGCACAGCGGACCCGGAACCTCCAAGTGCGGCAGGCTTCGCCTTGAATGCTTTTACCCCGGACCTTGCTGCTTCAGCCGCCAGAGCCTCCTGCAGGACGGAGTTGAACGTGAGATGATCTCTGGCCATCAGTCTCCGCTGGGCTTCCTTGTCCCACATCCCGGACAGCAGGCAGTCCCTCAGGGCTTCCTCAGGTTGTCCCACCAGCAAGGGGCAGCGGCTAACGTGAGGGCGTCATTGTAATCAGCCACGGACTCTCCCGGACGCTGGTCTCGCCTGTGGAAGGCGACTCTCGCCAGGTAGATTGACACCTTCGGCTGAAGGTGGTTTTGCAGCACAGCCAGGATCTCTTTGAGCGGGACCGTATCGATGTCCCAGGGCAGCAGGAGGTGCATTGCAAGCTCGAGCGTGGGGAGGCCGCATTGTGTGAGGAGGCAAGAGCACATTTGCTCCTCATCTTCAATCAGCTCGGAGGCCATCGCATGCCTGAACTGGCGCTCATACAGAGTCCATTTCTCTGGTTCCTTGAGGTCGAACGGAGGTAGCTTGATGCTGTGGGAAGCCATATCCCACCTTCATCGCCAATTTGATGTTTGCAGATTGATACACAGTTGGCAGCAGTCAGGGGGCCAAACACATCTTTATTGCAGTGTAGTCAATCTGAACATGAGGTCAATGGCGGAGCGATGCTCCTTATATGTGTAACAGTAATGATTCAAACCTGGCGTGAAGCCACATGATTGGTCAGTGTAGGTAAACAGCCAGGTGATAACACTTGATTGGGTGATGAGTAAACAATAGGTACATCTATGGCGGGAATGCAGTCCCGCAATATCTACACAAGAAGAGTATTCACAAGGGGGGGAAAGGGAGGGGGGAAATGGAGGATCGCTAGATCCGGCTTCATTCACATTTCACTTGGTTACATGTTTGCTTTCAATCACAGTTCGCTTAGGTTACATACACAACAGTCATTGAGACGTCATTGTGTAAGGAGCCTGCTGAATTTGCACCATTTTCTAGAGGTGTCTCTACATGTGGAGTGGAGAAGGTAAGTACTGTATCCCCTTTGTGGGACTGGGTGTCCTCCCTTTCTTCCCACCCCACAAAGTGGTAGTGAGACACCAAACGAATCACAACTGTCCCTGGCCTGCACCCATTCAGTGACGGACGACACTGGCTGGGTCCCACACTATCACTGCTGACCTAAAAATAGCTTTCAATTAACATTGCATTTCAAGAATTGGAAAATTTCCCAGAAGTCCATTCTCTCTCTCCCCTCCCCTCCCCTCTTCTGTTTCATTACATTTTGCAGTAATAATACACAAGCTTCTAGAAAACATGACGGGTAATGAAAAATGTAATTAATATAAGCAGTGTAAAGCATGTTTTTTCCCTCTGTTGTCCTTGCAGAAAATTGCTGCTTTAAACAGAGCAGGATGTGAAAATGCATAAAACAAACACTGATATGCTCTGGTTTGTAAATATCTTATGCAAAACCATGAAGGCAACTGCTGTTTATTTTTTGATTTGCTGTCACAAATTCTTTTCAGAAAGCTCTCCCCCCTCTTTATTCTTGAGGAGGTGTCCCTTCTCCCTATCCAAACTGAAAAGATGTAAACTATGATAATGATTATAACAGCAGCATTAAGACTTAGAAGTTCTCACATCTTCTCTTGTTGCTTAGCTCCTTTGCTCGGACAGGTATTTAGCCACCCATATGCCCTGTGGATGATTTGTTAACATAGTTCCCCCCTTCTTTGTAGTATAGTTTTATTCTGCAGATTGATTTATAACCCGTTGTCAGGATTTCAAAAATGGTGCAAGTGACACAGTGACCCAAAGGAGGTTTTACTATGGGATCCCCCACCAGCAGAAGTCATTCCTACACCCTGGTATGCCACTTGCCCAGGAAGGAAGTTTAAAAAACAGTGTACAGGGTCATCTGAGGAACATGCTACTCAAAGATTTAGGATCAAACCCCTTGTTTGAGCCTAAACCCCTTGTTTGACCCTAAACCCTTTTTGAACCCTAGAGTCAGATACAACTGGCTTTCAAGTAAGGGAAACCTTTACCTTTACCTTTTATACCTTGTAGTATTCTTTGTTGAGAGAGAGAAAGAGGAGGAGGAGGACTACAATTGGTTGCATTCTCACTACCATGGATGTAAGCCCACAATTTTAGCATCACTTCATCATCTTTTGGGGAATCCATAGCCATCAACAGCTTTATTTATGTTCTTGGAAGAAAGGGATAATATGGATGGATGGATGTGGGCAATTCCTTCTTTATTATCACTGGCTCAATTGAAATGGTCATTTTCTTGAGACCAACCTCCATGTAGCCCCATATTGTTTACCTGAAAGTGACTGCTTGTAGCACTTCAGATCCCAATTTTTCTTACTGGCAGGAAGTCCATATTTGCCATAAACTGGAGGAAGTGCATTTGCTCTAGGTTAGTTGCAAATGGTTGTGTCTCTGCTTGAAACATGCACCAAATTTGCAGTGCTTTTTAAAAATGTTTGTTTGTTTTAATCTGGCGTGGGTGGGGTGTGCACATTGTTGCTGTGGCAATATCAAGGGCTGGCTGCGACATCATTGATAGAACATCATACTCCACCTCCACCCTCCTTTTATTTTTTAAAAAAAGAAAAGTGTTTATCTTTCGATGTGTTATTTTAATTACTCATTAAAAAGGCTTCATCCATTTGGATGTGCAAATGGAGGTATAAAGGAGATGAAAAAATCAAAGCCAGGACAGTGGGTGACGGAGAAGCAGGTGGTTGGCGAATGGAAGTGGAGAGAAAGAATTGGGCTGGATGCCATTTTGAGCTGAAGTAGGGTGTGGTGTCAGGTGCTACAACAAGAATTACTGCAGATTTGATTGAGTGGTTGTTGTTGTTTTTTTTTTGGGGGGGATGTAGTTCTGGCTGATGCTAAGGATTGAACATGAGGTGCTGATATGTACTTCCTGTGTACTACCACTATATTATGGCCCCTCCCTAGGGTGAATAAAGAACTGCTTTCCCAACAAGAACTGGCTGTCCATCCAAAAACACCTCCCAAATTACTGCAGAACATTTAAAGCTTGGGAATTCGCTCCCACCCCCCCACCCCCGGATTACAACCCCCAGAATTCTCCAACACAAGGATTCCGGGGGGGGGGGGGGATGGTGATTTTTCTACTCTGGATTGCAAGGAGCGGCCAAGCACTATAATTTGTGCTTTGCATTGGTTCTGTTGTGGTTGCTTCTCTTGTATTGTGTATTGTGTTGGGCAGCTGCCTAGTCTTGTCAGCATGGCACAGCTGGACCACTTCACATGTCTAACTCTGGTGAGGTTTTTTTTCTTGCTTACAAGAGCAGCATGTGCCTTTTGGCCTTTGTGGTGTAGCTACAGTTCTCAAAATATACTTTCCTTCAAACGTGAGTGTAGATGGTTATGTGGAAGGAAGAGCCTTCCATTTCAGGAAGCAGGTTGCAATGAGCAAAACCCTGTTCAGGCATTCTTAAAGGGTGTGCGTTCATGTAAAATGAGGTGATTGTGCTAATGCTACCCTTTCTACTGTTGCTTTGCAACATCTCAAAGCAACAGTGCTTTCATTTTGGCAGTTTCACGCCTGGCCTAGACAGGGAAGAAGAAGTGTGAGGAGGGCAGACTGCTGTATTCATTGTCATAGTGGGGCCTCTTGGTGTCTGGTCAGGTTAGCCTGCTATAGTAATAGAGAAGACTATACTGCCAGCAACTCAACGCCGAGTGCCAGGTGGTGCTTAACAAACCTGACAACCTTGAGGACTAATGGCTTGGATGCCAAAAATCTACAGGGAAGGGTGATGGTCCCAAAGTGGATTAAATCCCACTTGAATCCATCTTGATGCAGGGCAGCAGTTCCATCACTACTGGCCTGGGGCCGATGAGGATTTTGTGTGCCAAAAAGGCTCAGCACCAAAAAGTGACTCGCAGAACTGGATCAGTGGTATGGGTGTCATGCTGCGATGTGGAAGCAGTTAAAAAGCCACTGCATTATATTCTCAGGACATTCTTCATGGCTGATCACCATTATAATATCCACTATTCGGAAATGGCAGAACAACAAGAAGAAGTGGGGCATCTTACCCCAATATATTTTATAGTGTGGATTCTCCCCACTTGGGTCACAGACTGCCTATGGAAGCTGACTTACCTTGAAAGCTCTCCACCTAAGCTAGAATTTTGATTTTCATATATTTTTTTGTCTCACCTGTGAAGGTACATAGTGTGTAAAAACATATTTTGGTACACAAAGAAAATCCAATATGCATCTATCCCTAAACCTGGCCATAAAATGCAAAATTATTAAGTAACTAATAGTCTGCCGCACTTTCATGGCAACCAAAATCTGTTGTTCGACCCAACCTCTGCCAGTAGTTGCAGGGTTGGGTCTGGATTCTGCACCATCCTACTTTCAAATGCTCAAGAAAAAGAAATATGGATGCCTTCCTTTTGTGTAAGCCACCATGTCGTCTTAACCCCAATGTAAGGAAACGAAGCTATCCCTATTAAAACAATGCTGCAGGAGCCCATTGTAAGATCTGATCAGGCTTTGTTGCTGGCAGGCTTTCCAAACAGAAAGCAGGCAAAATGAAGCCAAGGTGATATGGTAAATGCCAGCATCCTTTAGATTGTTTCTCTTGGGCCATGCCTACCCTTGCGGTATGGATAGCTCTCTCTCTCTCTCTCTCTGAAGGTCACAGCGTCTCCCTATTGTAACAATGCAACATTTCAAACACATCTTCTCTGGGCAGATGAGAAATTGCTTGTGGTTTATTATTTTCCCATTCCCCACCCCTTCCCTCCCTTTCTTTCTTTCTCCTACCCTTCCCCTTCCTTTCCCTGCAGCTGACATACAGCATTCATTATTGTTTGCTTTTCTGTTTTGTTTGTCATTCTCAAAGTTTCCCTTCTGGCCCCCAGTTGTTGGATGTGAACTTTCTGAGGCCACATGGGGGCATCCCTCCCCCCCCCATGCCCTGTGAGTGAGTGGATTCCCTTGTGAAGGGAGGTTTTCCCCAGCTGCAGAAAAAGCCAGGCCTCTCTCCCGTGGCATTCTGCACAGCCATTTGGAGTCCCAGATGTAGGAAATGAAATAATCCACACTCATACAGTCATGAAAGTGCCCATCTGGTACACAGGAACGTCACGCAGTGGAAGCACACAAGCGTGAGCTCACTTTTGTTATGGCATTTCATAAACAGAGAGGCAGTGAGCAGGCAAGTAAGATCTTTGGGATAATAACAATCGTATTCATCACATTGAGTTTAACCTTCTCCTAGGCAGTTTTAAACAAAAAACAGACAAACAAATCCAATTGCATAGTGTGACTTTTGAGGTATTTTCTGATCCCATGTGAGTTTTAATGTCTTGCGAGGTTTGAAAATGCCCCAGCAATTCAGGGGCATTTATCGGTCCAAAAGGAAGAGAATCCTATAATATCTAGAACCAGGGGGGAAAAACATGTTCACAAGAACTGGGATGGTTGTTCTGAATAGCTGACAGCATTCTCCCCCTGCCCAAACAATTTCCATTTCCATTTCATTTCAATTTCAATTAAACCGATATATAAAAGATACACAACCTTTAAAGAAACACCCTCATAGACAACCTGTTACTCAACAATTACTATAAAACGCTTGTCTTAAAAATACTATCTCAATATTTCATATTCAAAACAATGGAGCCTTGTTTCAAAACTTCCAGATTAGGGAAATTACAAAAACCCTGAAGAATGCAGCTGCTTTTATTTATTTGCAAGGAGACTTAATGTTAATGGTCTGATAGGGTCAATTTTCTACTTTAATAATAACATAGTGTCAGCTGAGGGAAATGTCCCTGAAGAATGGTTGTTCCTTTGTGCCAGGCACCCTACAGACAACCAGAGCTCCTCACTTTGATGGACTCTGTGAGCAAATTTCCCACACACGGTGCACCGTCTGCTGGTTTTCTTATCCACTACAGAAGTAACAGCCAAGGAATGAGGAATGAGTATCTTTTTCTACTGAATAGTGCCAATGGATGTCAAGTCTTCGGTTAACAGACCTTCTGCCAGTTTTAGCTGGTGAAAAATTTGTCTCCTGCCACATTTGTCCAGTGTGGGGAAATGGTTCAATCAGTATTGTCATCACACTGCGACCAGGCTGGGCTGAGTAACCAAACTGTGCCTCTCTATTTTTTTCATAGATTATGTGATTGAAAATACTTTCTATGAGGAGTAGTCCAGAAGTTCTTAGAACAGTTCCTCTGTTTCTTTGATTCTGGGCATTTCTGAATGACGTCTCTGGATGTCTTATAGTCTACTAACCTGTAAATATCTGTACCAGGCCTTTCCATTCCTGCTTCTCATTAAATCAATATTTCCACTTGATATCTTCACCTGGTCAGGATCAAGTAAGCATACATGTGCTACCCTCCTAGGTCTTCTGCCCTTTGGATGGCCATAGTCACAGGACCCATTTATTTCATGTATAAAGGTAAAGGTCACCCTTGCTCAAAAGCCAGTCATATCTGACTATAGGGTTCAGTGCTCATCTCTGTTTCATGGCCAAAGATCCAGCACTGTCTGCTTCTGCAAATGTTTCTGTGGTCATGTGGCAGGCATGACTAAACACGGAATGCTGTTTACCTTCCCCCCCAAGTGGTCCCTATTTATCTACTTACACTTTCTTGCTTTTGAACTGGGCTGGCAGGAACTGGGACAAAGATGGGAGGTCATTCCATCCTGCAGTATTCGGGTATTGAAATGCTGACCTGCTGCCTTCCAGTCAGCGTCTTAGCTACTTGAGCCACTGCAGTCCCTTTCATGTATACCTGGTGGCATTTTCAGAGGATGCATTTCAGCTCCCTGTCCTCTAATCCTAGAATTGTGAGGGTGTGTTGCAGTTTACTCAGCCAGGAGCTAGATGTATTTTGTACATACTCAAAAGAATCTGGAAAAGGGCCACTGATCAGTAGATGAACTCAATCCTAGGTTCAGTCAATGGCAGAGTTAATTTAGATCCTGGACTGAAACCTAGTCAGTATGGGTAATAAGCAAGGCAAGGTGGACCAATGTCCTGGCTCAACATTGAACAGCTTCCCCGGTTGCTTGAATGTGTCCCAGAACTACAGTTTGGCACTGAGATAGCTTCTGGACTGAGCCCTTCTTAACTCTTTTGTATACTTAATAAAATCTGGATCATGAATGTGCTTAGTTTTTTAAAAAAGCTTTGGCCAATCACAGAGAGAAACAGAGAGAGAGAGAGAGAGAGAGAGAGAGAGAGAGAGAGAGAGAGAGATTGCTGACATTTAGCCATTGGAGTTATAATTGCAGAACAAGGAACAAGACTGATGTGTAAATTAATCCTGTTGGGACAGGTTTGCATGTTGCATTAGTCCTTCAGTTAATCCAAGACTTTAATATGACACAAAGACTTCATTGGGATATTCTGCTCTGCCAAAATGAGATTCTTGATGGTGGTGGGGAATTGGGAAACACCCTAAAACAGTGCAGGTGGTTTGTTAGTACGAATAAGAAAAGTGAATCAGTATGCAACATTTTAGCAATGACAAGCAAAGACAATGATTTCTCCAAGCATTTTGTTGGACAATATTCAGAAAGAGTGTATTTAGTCTTTACACTTGAAGTATTGAGGAAACCCCTTGGGGATCCTCCTAGACTCGCGGCTACTGCTCGAAGAGCAGGTGGCAGCCGTGGCTAGGAGGGCCTTTGCACAGCTTTGTGTAATCTACCAATTGCATCCGCTCCTTGCTCACGGTCATTCACGCTCTGGTCATCTCCAGATTGGATTATTGTAACACGCTCTACATGGGGCTGCCCTTGGCGACCATTCGGAGAGTTCAGCTGGTCCAGAATGCGGCTGCCCGGGTAGTGATGGGGCGCGGGCGTTATGCCCGCACCTCACCACTGCTCTGGGAGCTGCACTGGTTGTCGGTGTGTCTCTGGATGCAATTCAAGGTGCTGGTTTTGACCTTTAAAGCCCTTCATGGTATTGGACCAGGCTACTTAAGAAACCGCATCATCACAAGAAATTCAGCCTGTCCTACCAGGGCAGACAGGAGGGGCTCAGTGGTGGTCCCATCAATGAGAGAGGTACATCTGATTGGGGCCAGGAAGAGAGCTTTCTCTGTGTCTGCTCCAGCCCTGTGGAACCTCCTTCCACCTGAGGTGCACCTCCAGATGGAACTGCTCCCCTTTAGGAAGATGGTGAAGACATGGTTGTTTCAGCATGGGTGGGGCATGAGTGCCCCCATCTCTCAGGCCTGCTGGCTTGTCTAGCCGGGGAGACGGACCTGTCCTGTCTTGGATCTCAGTTTAATTATGGGTGGTGGGTGGTGAGGGTTGTTTTTTTGAATGTTTACATAGGTTTTATGTGTTTTAATGTGGATTTTAGCTGGGTTTTTTAGTTGTAAATGTTTTTAATTGTTTTATATTGTATTCTATTTTTATTTTTGTTTTCCCTTTTTCTTTTTCTTCTTTTGTTGTTAGATGCCCTGAGTGGTGTTTCCCACCAGGAGGGCAGGATATAAATTACATAAATAAATAAGTTCTATTTATTTATTCACTGAATTTATATCCTGCCCTATTGGCTGGTGGCCACTCATAAAATTTTAACACTATGTCCTATATTCTGAAGCATACTATATATAGATTTTTTCTTTTTCTTCAATGGTCAGACATGAAACTGCCAAAATGAAGCCACCTTTTGTGAGTTCACTATGAAGTTCTTTTCACCTGACCCAATGTGAGAAAGATTAGCTGACAACAGAAGGTTGCCGTTACCAGAGTACACCAGACTGAGGTTCAAAAATACCATAATCTTTGAGGAGGCTCTTTCTGTCTACCCATATATAGGTCGTCAGCATGTAATAATCAAAGCTGGGCTACATTTACTCTCACCATAGGAATACACCTTTCCACAGCAAGTTCCTTTTGTTTTAACCTCTAGGAATAGCAAATAGAAATGCCCCTGGGCTTGACCAGTTACACTGATTTGGTTCCAAGGAAGATCTGTTCCTGATCTAATAGAAAAACATCACATAATATGAGGGACCCTGAATCCAAAATAGTTCATATCTTTGCACAAGATCTTGCACAAGGTTTTGCAAAAATTCTTTTTAACAAAACCACAAGGAAATTGCATTTATATAATACAACCTGTGTCTCTTCTACTCACTCAGTTTCTCATAACATATGAAGCTTGGGGAGGGGGGTTGGCCAATGGTCCAAGGAAGGGAACATGACCCTAAAGTTTTATAATGAGAATGACCCCTGCTCAAATCATGGGCTGCCTGGGAAAGGTAGCCTATTGAATTGAATCATTGGACCACCAATGTGAGCATGGGCTATGCCATGGGCTATCAACAGGGTCCCATCCGGCTATTGTTGAAATGTAATTGTGACCAGCAATTGGCTAATCCAATTGCAAGAGATGATAGGCAAGTAGAGGGTGTTCATCCCTGTCTGGTGCTGGTTCTCCAAAAACCTCAGAAAATACACCAGACTGCAATCTTTTTGAACCGTTCCTGCGGCATCTCTGCATGGACAACATATGCTTTGCCATTGAGTGATTACAATCCTTTCCTATAGTAAGAACCCTGTTATAGCATGCTATAAGAAGCCTCCTGTTAGTGCTTGCACAAGAGTTCATAGAACAATGAGACTATTGTTTTTCCTTCATAATTTGCATTTATAAGGTGGCCTATAAAAATAGTTCTCTTGATGCAGTACAATTAAGAATTGAAAAAATAATACAGTCTCTCTCTCTCTCTCTTTCACACACACACACACACACTCTAACACACGCATGCACACACTCTTAAAATTAAAAAAAATAGAAATGCAAGTATAAAAGTTAATATGATAAAAATATAATATAGAGTCCCAGGGATACAAAATTGGCCCACTGATCTCGAGTTATCCATTCCTGGCATGGATAGACAAATTATTCTACTTGTTATAAGATACCTTCTGTGTCTCTATGATAAGTGGCTGGGAACTCACCACATTTGCATCCATAGCTAAGCCTACCATGATACTTCACAGATTTGCAGTCCTTATCTAACCTGATATTGTCAAGACTGGAAAAGAGGAGCAGCTCCATTATTTGGGCAGGGAACAGTCTGGTAGTGGGTGACAACAGCTATGCAAGTGAAACTGAGATTCTTTTAAGAAAGGGAGGGAATTTCATTTAAGTTTGTTTTTACAAATTTCCCCAAAAAAATCCACTTTATATTTAGAATGGAAATACTTTCACAAGGTTGTGTGTGTGTGTTTTTTTTTTGTTTTGCTTTTTTGTAAAAGCAAATTGAATGTGAGCAAAATGAAAAATCACAGACTCATACAACCAGATCCAGAGCTTCCAGTGCATAATTCTTAAATTCTGGATTTGAATCTTTGTATGTTCAGATATTTTGATGTAGAGCTAAGGATAGTTAAGAGGGTGGCAACTTGATCTTCCATTGTGCATCCCAGGATAAGAACCAGGCTGTATCTTGAATGAGAAGAAGTGAAAGGTAGAAGAAGAAGTGAAAGGTAAACCTCTTAGGAGTACTTTATACCATCATATAAAGGCATGACAACTAAAAATGGACTTACTGGTATGTTATTGTTAGTACTATTTGTAGGGGACTCCTCCCACACCTATGAGGAACTTTGTCTTTTACAGTCATATAGCAGAGAATGGGAATACTGGAAATAGCTCTACCTTTTGAACTTGATCAATGTAAGATGAAAGTTGCCCTTGCTTGAAAGCCAGTCATATCTGACTATAGGGTTCAGTGCTCATCTCTGGTTAGAGCTGAAGAGCCAGCGCTGTCTGCATTTGCAGGCATTTCTGTGGACACGTGGCAGGCATGCTACGACACTGGAGTACACAGAACACTGTTTACTTTCCCATAAAAGTGATACCTATTTATCTACTTGTATTTTCTTGCTTTCGAATGGCTAGATTGGTAGGAGCTGTGGCAGAGATGGGAGCTCATTGTGTCATGCAGTACTCAGGTCTCGAACTGCTGACCTGCCGCCTTCCAGACTGCGTCTTAACCACTTGAGCCACTGCAGTCCCGCTTGATCAATGCAGAAGGGCCAAAAATTTGATTTCAGTTGTATTTTCCACTCAATCCACCCAAGGAGCAGACAGGTGACCATTTCTTTGGTGGAAACATGGGCCACTTTATTGGAACTTAACAGATTAACATACAATATTAACATAACCTGCAATGGGGCATTGTAGTGGGTAAATGGTCAGCTATTTATGGGTACGCCTACCCATGTTGTCATAACTGATTACCACAATGTAGGGAGGGGTTACCACTCCCTACCTTTAATTTTCCACATTACGTGATATCAAGCTCACCAGCCTGGTATCCCAATTTGTAATTGAGGGTTCCTTCGCCAGCCATTAGACGCCTCCAGCGCCTATGCTTTTCTGGCTGACAAACAAATCCCCATAACCCATAATGAATTAAGCATAGTTTTAATCACCATTCACCACACTACCACCCACACTCGTGGTTTACAATTGTTACCTCGGTCTCCCCCTCCACATTATGCAAATTATGAAGGAATAACATCATACTTATGACCGGGGGGGGGGGGGGGGACGCCTTTCAGCAGTGCTTGAGTAAGAGAGAGCGAGCGAGCGAGAGAGAGCAAGGTGGGAAGGAGCAACACTTTTATAGTGCACCTGGCTCCTCCCCATGACACCAGTGGCCTCTGTGATGGTCACTTGCCTTGGGCAGATGGGCTGCAAATCGCATACACGTTGTTAGCTCACACGATCTGGCCATTTGAAGAATTGCCTGAAACTTGACAAATTGGATGGAAATATGTTGTTTTTAAAAAACAAAACATGGAATTAAGAAAAGATTTCTCCACCTCTTGCCTTGTCTGGAAGTACTGATTTGAAAGTCATATTCTGATCTTTGCCACACTTGGGAAAGATTCATACATTGCATTTTTAAAGGTTCTTTTACTTCGTCAGTTTTGCATGGCGAAACATTTACAAAAGCACTTGGCAACAACGAAAGGTTCAAGAATGAAAGGGCTACGTGGCATGGTAAATGTTAGCTGTCACCAGATGAGGGCGCATGTAGAAGAAGCATTCACCACATGAGATCGACAACATCAAGCCATCTTGGAAAGTATTGTGTGGATGTGGCCTTTGTGAGAGGGTCTTTTACTAACATTGCACGGTACAGCAGTTCTGTTGTGCATGCTGGAGATATTAACAGTACAGTAGCTTGTTTCCACAGTTTTGGGAGCAGAAATCGGTGAAGCTACTTTTATTGCTCCCTGAGGTAATTTCCCCCATTTGATCCTGAATATACAATTGCTCATTTGCAAAGGGTCAGCTATTCATGTCTGTGTGTGAGAGAGAGAGAATTTTAGATGAGGCTGGAACAAGAAGCAAGATCTTGAGAGTCACTCCAGATAATAATTTATTTGGGATAATTACATTGTAGCAGAAAATCTTAATTGGTTTTGGTC
This sequence comes from Bradypodion ventrale, assembly GCA_035047345.1. NCBI lineage: Eukaryota > Metazoa > Chordata > Lepidosauria > Squamata > Chamaeleonidae > Bradypodion > Bradypodion ventrale. The sequence goes on from JAWDJE010000004.1 coordinate 118,303,345, forward strand.
TTGTATTGATGATTATAGGTGGATTACGCTTGTAGCATGATACCTGTGGTAGACTTTTCTCATGCACTGGCCTGGGAATATTCTTTCTGGCAGATGGTATAGCCCTACTGGAAGTGACAAGGGGCTGCGATGGCTCAGTGGTTAAGAAGCTTGGCTTGTTAGCTGGAAGGCAGGCAAGTCAGCAGTTCGAGACCCGGGTACTGCATGACAGATTGAGTGCCCGTCTCTGTCTAAGCACTTGTGGACATGAAAGGAGCCTCATTTGGTCCTTCCCTAACCAAAGTTTCTTCCACAAAAAATCATTTCAACTCAGAATAATTTCTGACACGAAATTATTATTATTACTGGAAGTGACTTGGTGTAAACCAAGGGTGTGAAGCTATGCAGTGCTGGATAAGCCATTTGGACATGGAGACAGGCAATGGAGCACGAGGAAGCCAAAGGTGCAAAGAAGAAAGAGTGGCCTTGCTGTTGTTGGCTGTTTTGGATCTTCTTAAAAAGAGCTCTGTGAGTGTTCTTGCACTACAGTAGTATAGTGAAGAACTTGGGCTCAAAATAATAAACTTTAACCACTCACTGAGCTAGAACAGGGGTTCCCAAACTTTTCACGCTGCAGGCAGTTCACATGGTTGAACGTGGTTCCTCCTGCTGTAAAACGTGTCCATGGCATACCTGTCAAGTTTCCCGGATTGGCCGGGATTTCCCTTATTTCTGCACCACTTCCTCTACTTTCCCGCCGCCATCCCGTAATTTGACCAGCGGGGAAAGTAGGTACTGCGCATGCGTGTATGCACAGAAGGGTTCTGTGCAGGTCCCGTATTTTCCGGAGCTACACTTGACAGGTATGGTCCGTGGCTGTCGTAAACGTATTAGCACCAGTATCGATTCTCAGTCCCTCATCTGTGAAATGGTTGTAACAATGAAGACTTATCTTTCAGGGCTGGAGATAGAGAGGTTAATGCAGATAGTGTCTACGAATTACTTGGGAAATTTATAGTAAGATATGGTTATGATACTTGTACAATTGCAGATCTCACAGGATATATTGTACCAATGTATGTGTAAGGAGGACCCTCTAATATGAGGTGCTGTACCTGGATCTAATCCAGCAACTAGTCTCCTAGTATGCAAATACTAGAGCCTGGAAAATTATTTGGACGAGAGGAAGCTACAGTTCCCAGAATTCCCCAGTATTGGCTACACTTGTAACCCCTCTAAAGTAGCAGTGTTAGACTCTGATATAAGTAACCAATCTTTCAGAAAAGCCCATCGTACTATTAAGGTTCATCCAGCTTTCTTATTAATGTGCTTGATTCACTTTTTGGCAGCATGACAGGAAGGTTCGTACCAGGGAATAACTTATTATAATAAGTAACTTACAAGCAGGAGTAAGCCATCCCAGCTGACTGTAAGGGAAGTTGCAGTTTCCAAATTAATCTTAGCTCTAACCCTGAGAAGCCACAAAACTAATTGGGGAATTGAAAGCTTTCAAAACATGTTAGGGAGCTTGATGGGTACATGTTGGAATAAACACAAACATTTAGATAAAGCTACCATTTTAATTGTATTAATTCTGCCAATTAATGATAATGGAAGAGCCGTCCAATTAGCTAAATAGCTAATAGTTTTATTAAGCAGAGACTGGCAATTTAAAGCAAACAAATTCTTTCTAATTTTATCCCCTTGCTCACCAAGATATTTAAAAGATAATGGGGGAATCCAATAAAGGATATTGCTCAAAGAGAGCTACATTTAAATTGCCTAATGGCTTTAAGAGTTTTACCTCAATTAACAAATACTAAACCTGAGCACTTAGTGAATTCCTGTAAAAGAGAGATCATTTGGCCAATTGAAGAGAGTTTAAAGAAAATTATAAATTAACATACTCTCTGCATAAGCAATGGTTATGCAATGCTTACTCCCCTCATTGATTTACCACCCCCAACCATAGCCACTTGCAAGAAACAAGAGTAAAGAATGCCGATCTGAAGAAACACTTTTCTTTACTGCACTCTGGATGACAAAAAGAAACCCTGTGATTATTCTTTTCAACAGTGGATTTTGACTAAATGTGTTTGACCCATTTGACATACGTTGGGCCAAATCCTACAATCTTTCTAAATCTGAAATATGTTAAGGCTCTCAAAGGGCAAGAAAAGCCTTCTTGGAATTCAACTGGCAGAATTAAAGCCATTTTAATAATGTGGAGGATAAAATAAATATCATTAAAACAATGCAATTGACTGCTCGTAATGAAGCAGCCTGGAACATATCCAGATTGATCCAGATGGATAATCAAAGCTATTGTCTTCCTATGTCTTAGGGGCTAGCTAATGGCAACAGGCGCTATAAGTCCCTGGAAAATAGATGGGGAAGAAGTAGAAGCAGTAACAGATTTTACTTTCTTAGGATCCAAGATCTCTGCAGATGGGGATTGCAGCCATGAAATAAAAAGGCGACTGATTCTTGGGAGACAAGCTATGAAAAACCTGGGGAACATAGTGAAAAGTAGAGATATCTCACTGCAAACAAAGGTCCGCATAGTCAAAGCAATGGTATTTCCGGTGGTAATGTATGGCTGTGAGAGCTGGACCATTAGAAAGGCTGAGCGAAGAAAAATAGATGCCTTTGAGATGTGGTGCTGGAGGAGAGTTTTGAGAGTCCCCTGGACAGCGAGGAGAACAAATAGGTCAATATTAGAAGAGATTAGCCCTGAGTGCTCCTTAGAAGGACAAATAACAAAGATGAAGTTGAAGTATTTTGGACATCAAATGAGAAGAGAGGATTCACTTGAGAAGGCCTTGATGCTGGGGAAGGTGGAGGGCAAAAGAAGAAGGGGACGGCCAAAGATGAGATGGCTAGATGGTACTGTAGACACAATGGGCACGGGGCTGTGTGGACTAAGGAGGATGGTGGAGGACAGAGGTGCCTGGAGAGCGATGGTCCATAGGGTCGCAAAGAGTCGGAATCGACTGTGCGACTGAACAACAACACACATTTATTAGAGCAGGGATAGGCAACCTACGGCCTGCGGGCCAGATCCAGCCCATGCTGCCAATTAATCTGGTCCCCACCCTCACTCCAGCCGCTGCAGCCACTATTGCTGCCACTGTCAGTGCCGGAATTGGCCACAGACTCATTTATGGCTGTCACAAATGCATCTACAACAGTCATAAATGAGACAGTGGCTGTCTTAAATGCATGTATGACAGCCATGGACTCATTTACAGCAGCCGTAAACAGTGGGGGGACCAGCAGTCTGGCCCCCTCAACTGTCTGAAGGAGCATGACCCGTCCCCCTAACTGGAAAAAGTTGGCAACCCCAGTATTACAGCTTCAGCATGGTCCTCTGTTTTTTGTTTGTTTTTAAGGAAAGATTCAGAAATGGGTGGTTGGAACTGGATGGGCCACAACCATTTACCAGAATGACCAGTGACAACTCTGTCAATGATATGCACATAGTGAGGCAAAGTGCAAAGATAATGTCAAGGACAGGCTGAGGTCAGTTAACAAGGAACAGGTGCAAGCAATCATGGTAGTTCAGCTCTGTTGTGATTGACAGTTAATAAGATACATTGTAACCTTAAGTGTTTTGCTGGCTGTAGAAATAGAAGTTGCTTGCAGAGCTTGTTTTGCAGAAGCAGAACAGAACAGAGCAGAGCAGAGCTGAACAGTGCTGGATGTAATGCTAATATACTTTGTCTGTAAGTGTTGTTAATATACCAGTTTGATTTAAACTAAATCTGGTGTATAGTCTTCTTTCTTGGACCTATTGCAACTCACTCAAAACTAATAAAGTCATCCATTAGGATATGTGGGGCATCACCCCTCTTCTCAGTCTTTATCTCCCAGACTAACATGCAGCTCTAATCACCATTCTATTCTTTGCTCACCCTGGTTTCAGGCTAAGATGGTACTACATTGATCCTAAAGCACTGATAGCAAACCTTGGCACTCCAGATGTTCTTGAACTTCAGTTCCCAGAAGCCCTGATCAGCAGGTGTGCTAACTTGGGCTTCTGCGTTTACCATCACTGTCCTAGAGGACTCAGACCACACAAAATGCTTGACTCCAATGGGACCAGGGGTCTGATAGTCAAAGCCCCAGAACTTTCTGAGACTTCTATGTTGGCTCTGAATTTCCTGAGAACAGTTTGTGGTTGAAGCTGTTCCTGTTGTAATAAATAATATTTGAGGGTGCCCTGGTCTGAAATAGGTAATTGGAAAAAAACTTTCACTTCACGAAAAACTTGTTCCTTATTTGTTGGTATAGATTGAGAGCTCTGACTGCATTCTGGACACTCTTTAGGGAGGGACTCATACCTGTCAAGATACGGTTGAGAAAATATGGGAAGCACTGCTGCCTCTGATGGGTGCACATGTGCAGAAACCCATTGTGCATGCGCACCTCCACCTCTGACAGGCACACATGTACAGTAACCCCTTTGTGCCTGCGCAGAAACTCCTCACGCATGCACAGAAACCCCTTGTGCATGCGCACCTCCACGACTGATGGGTACACATGCACAGTAACCCCCCTCTGGCTGCTCCAAATTCGGGATGACGGCAGGAAAGAGGGGTAAAGAGGGGTAAAATACGGAATTTCCTGGCCAGTATGGGACACTTGACAGGTATGGAGGGACTGGCTATGGGGATTGTAATGATGAGAACATTTTACCAGCACTTCATTGCCCAACCAACCTCATATTTCTTTGTTGATGCTCTGACTCAATCCTTGTCTAAATAAAGAATGGCATTTGCACTGCTCTAGTTCTCTGTGGAGAAAGAGCTTCCTTGAAGATTGTGGTACTTTTGAACCACAGTCCAGCGTACCCTGTTAACATCAACCTTGTGTTGCCAGCTAAACTTTTTCACACTAGGTCAGGCGAAAGGAACTGCAGAATGAACTCACCAAAAGGTTCCTTCATTTTGGCAGTTTCATGTCTGGCCTAGACACGGAAGAAGAAGTCCTCTGTGAAAAGCAGATGGGGAAGCACAAATGGCAAGGCTAGGTCATAGACTGAATTACAAAGGTGTTCTAATCAATGGCAGTCTGCAAAGTGGGGTACTCTGACTTTATATTCCCTCCATTCTTTTTTCCAGCCACCAGAGAAGTCTATGTGCAAAACCACATGGAAGGGAGGGAGGAACTTTAAGTGAACACAGTTATCTTTTATTCTTTCTTAAATCAATGACTTTGCAGCAGAAATGGCAAGGAAGTTTCACTTGTAAGGTAAAGAACACGTGCTTCTTCCCCATTGCCGCCAACTGAGCAGCTTACTTGTTTTCTCCACCCTTTTATCATTTCTAATTGCAGTGCCTGAATGTGGGATTTAACATGAGGGATCAGAAGGGGTGGGTGCAGTGGTGGGCACTGACTGGTTCGCACCAGTTTGCCCAGGATGGTAGTAAAAATTTCCCCAGGCCATGCTGACTTTCCAGCTTGCACATGCACGCTGCCAGAGCTCAGTGTGCATGTGCTATGTCACAGCTTAGTGCATGAGCACCATGCCAGGCATCCATTTTCTGTGCCTGCCTGGGAGCTGTGTGTGGCGGCAGGCAGAGTGGAGCACGGAGGCCTGGAGGCGGCAGCTTCAGCAGCAGCAACACCAGTGGAGACAGCGGAGGCCTAGGTAGGCACGGTGAGGCTTTGTCGCCCACCAGCCGCTTCTAGCATAATCATCATCATCATCAGCGCCTGCAGTTCATGCCAGGTGGGCAGGCAAAGGGTCAAGGGCTGTGCCACTCAGGCACTGCTGCTGTTGCTGCTAGACGCGTTGGTGTTGGCGTGCAGGCTAGTCCGGGCAGCCCATCCTGTGAGAGGTGGGGAGAGAGGAGATGATGGCCGCCAAGGCTGGAGGTGAGGAAGGCGGCTTGGGAGTGGCCAGAGAGCTGGGGGACACAGCCTTCCGCTGACACCCGCCGCCACCCACCGCCACCTGGATTGGGACCCGCAATGCCTCTGCCCCAGCAGCCGCTGCCTTGGTGGGGCCCCCGGCTTGGCTGTCTCTGTGGTGGCTGGCTCAATTCCTGCGGAGATGTCCAAGGCTCTGTCAATGCTCCCGCTTCCTCCTGAGGGTGATGTGGCCTCTGCCAGGGGTTTCCCTCCGCCGCCGTGTTCAGTGCGCACTTGGCCCGCCGCTTGGCCTTGGCTGTCGTCATGGAGGAGGGGGATGCCAGGTCGCGTCTGCCACTCTTGCCCCTCCTGGTAAGTCTCTATTTCTAGTTCCAAGGTGTGTGTGTGTGTGTGTGTGTGTGTGTGTGTGTTGGGTGTCAGTTGTGTGTGATGTGTGTGTGTGTGTGTTGGGTGTGTGTTGGGTGTCAAATGTGTGTGTTGTGTGTGTGTGTTGTGTGCATGTGTGTGCATGTGTGCGTGCGTGTATAGTTTTTAAGGTGCCACAACATTTTTGTCTTTTTGTTTTGTTTACTTTCTGATATAGTTGAAGCACAGACTAACACGGCTACCATTTCAAAAGTAGCCATGTTAGTCTGTGTTTCAACCATATCTGGAAGTAAACAAAAAGACAAAAACATTGTGGCACACTAAAGACTAAGTGCTGTATTTTAATGTAAGCTTTTGTGGATTTAGCCCCACCCACAAAGTTAGCCCCATCCACAATGTGGTAGTAAAAAAAATTATGCCCACCACTGGGTGGGTGAGATAGGAATCTCTGCTCTGCCAATGTCTCTGGATTCTTTGCTCTTTCCTATGGTCACTCAAAGAATCCAATGACCCTTATACTTGTATTTATATGTTTGTGAAAAGGCAGGGCATGTTGTAGTAGGCATGAAGACAGGGATGCAGATGCATGATCCTAGGTTGTTGTTGTATTGAAATTCACTCATCAGGTGGCAGTCGTGGCCAGGAGGGCTTTTGCACAACTTCGTGTCATACGCCCGTTCCTAGATCGGGACTCCTTGCTCATGGTCACGCGTGCTCTGTTCACCTCCAGACTGGACTGTTGTAATGCACTCTACATGGGGCTGCCCTGGATGACCATTCGGAGGGTGCAACCGGTCCAGAATGTGGCTGCCCGGGTGGTGATGGGGTGCGAGTGTTATGCCTGTGCCTCTCCACTGTTTCGGGAGCTGCACTGGTTACCAGTGTGCCTCCGGATGCAATTCAAGTTGCTTGGTAATGACCTTTTAAGCCCTACATGGTAGCGGGCCAGGATACATAAGAGACCGTATCACCCCGAGAACATCTGTCCATCCCACTAGAGCAGACCGGAGAGGCTCATTGTGCCATCTGCTAGAGAGGCTCACCTCTCTAGCACCAGAAGGAGGGCCTTCTCTGTGTTTGCTCCAGACCTATGGAACCTCCTGCCAACCGAGTAACGAATCCAGATGGAGTTGCTGCCCTTCAGGAAAAAGCTAAACACTTGGCTGGCAAAGCAGGTGTGGGGCACCAGTGATGTGGTGACTCCTGCCTGCTGGCTGATATAGCAATTTCGCTCCCTTGCCCTTTTAGCTGTTGGGTAATTTTTGTAGTACTTTTAATTGGGTTTTTATGGGTTTTAAGTTTTAGACTGTATTGTTTATTTTAACTTTATGAGCTGCCCAGAGTCGTTTTGAGTTGGGCGGCTTTATAAATTGGACAAGTAAATGAATAAAAAAAAAATTCACCTCCCGGTAGCTCCTGCAGTCTCAATGCAGTATTAGATAGTTGATTTTTCGGCTGTGGGTGTAGGCCTATATAATTAATGAGTATGTTTGCAGATGGTTGCACCTTATAATTTGTGCTTTGTACCTGGAAGTGATGGGAGAATATCTGTTTTAAAGTTAACCAGTTTAATTTTATACTTGCTAGACTAATGGGAAGATATAAACTCATTTATCTGTTGCATACCTCTCCAAATTTTGCAATATCTTTTTTGACTCCAAAATTCCATTATCTTGGGAAACATTGTGAATGAAAATGCATACATTAGGGGAAGCTATGTGCAAAATGTTAGGGAGGAAAAAGTTGTATGCAAAAATAAATTCAGACTTACTAGAAATTTTTACTAGAAATGAGTTTCACACTGAATAGATGCAAAACTGACAAGGACTGGAAAGAGACTGATTAATCCATCTCTAATGCTGCAGGAGGGAGTAATTAGTGCAGGTGTGCCAACTTCAGTAGGTTGACTTGCTCATATTTGGCAGGGATGGGTGGGAAATTTCTCAGATTAGGTAAACAGCCAGAAGCACCATTATGAGTGAACTGCAAGTCCAAGCATTTGCCCTCAAAGGCTATGACACCATTGGGTTTGACATCAAATCTTATTTACAGTTGGGAAGCCAAGGCTATGATTCAAGAGGCTCTCATGTCACACCCAGAAAGGTATAGTTTAGAGAAAGGATGTGCTTATACTAGGGTTGCCATATGTCATGGAAAACTGGGAATTTCCCGGGTTGTAACTGTCCTGCCCGGTTCCATAAAAAATATTGAAAATTCCCAAATTTTCAAACCAAGGGGTGTGCTTGGTTTGAAGAAAAAAAATTCGTGTCTTTTTCTTGCCGCCTTAGTGCGGCACCTCTATTGAAGCACCAGCAGGTGGCATCTCTAGCAGCAGCTGCGCAGTCACAGGACGGAATGAGCTCCCGTCTTTGTCCCAGCTCCTGCAAACCTAGCAGTTCGCTAGCAAAAAATTGCAAGTAGATAAATAGGGACCACTTCCGGGGAAGATAAACAGCGTTCCATGTGCTCCAGTGTCTAGTCATGCCTGCCACATGACCACAGAAACATCTGCAGAAGCAGACAGCGCTGGCTCTTTGGCTTTGAAACAGAGATGAGCACTGAACCCTAGAGTCAGGTACGACTGGCTTTTGAGCAAGGGCAACCTTTACTTCTGTCCTGGTTTTGTGGGAGGGAATTATGGCAACTCTAGCTTATACTGGTTCCTGGTTGGCTGACCAAAATATTTTTAGCTTGTCCAATATTTGCAGATCTTAAAGTGGGATGTAATCTGTGAAACAATTAGGTAAGAACCTTAATAACAGTATTAAAACAATTGAGTAATCAAAATGAAATTACTGTTATAATAGTGTGAAAACCAAGTCATATTCTCAATAGGTTCAAGAGCCAGGTTTTAATATGACATCAAAATGAGGCCAATATTGGTGCCAGTTGAACCTCTAAGGGGAAGGCTTTCCTGAGCCAGTTTACAGCAGCCAAAAAAAGAGATGTGTCTCTACTGAAGGGACTCTTCTGGAAAATTAAATTATTGGGCAGTTGTTTGGTGCAATCCTGAAGACAGGATTAGGCTCACGCAAAACATCTGGCCACTCTAGGCCAGAGAAGCAGGACATACCTTCCTGTTTTGAGGAAGAACAAGAAGAAGGCAACAACCTTAGAAGGGGCAGAGTCTGTGGCATTGTGTGTGTGTGTTTGTGTGTGTGTGTGTGTTTGTGTGTGTGTGTGTGTGTGTGTGTGTGTGTGTGTGTGTGTGTGTGTGTGTGTGTGTGTGTTTGTTTTCAAAAGCACTCTGGATAGAAGGGAGAGTTATAAACAGGAAAGGGCAAGAATAAAACTGAGGCAAAGGACGGGGGACACTGCATGAAAATGGATCTCCTGCGTGACAACTTTTTTTTTTGGAAGAAACCATTGGTTAAGAGGGTCACTGGAGCCCCTTGACTGCCCATAACAACCAGAGTTGAAGGCTGTGCTTATGCTTATGCTTTCCAGTTCCAGAGATTAGAAACTTTAATCGAAATAACTAGCCCATTAGTGTTAGCTTTTACTTTGAAACATTACCTCATTATCTTTTGTTATTATGTATTTTTTAAAAATACATTAATAAATACATTCCTAATATCTTTAATTATTTTTTTAAAAACAGCTTAAATGTTTTTTTAAATGCAAGAAATGTTAAAAAAAGCATCCCAAATGATCCTCCCTCCAAATTAACCTTTTTTAAAAAATGGAGAATTAATACTGCTTCTTGCATCTAAACACATGCTATGTTAATATTAATGTTTAAAACAAGCAAAAAAGGATGACTTCGATATTCCCTCATTACAACAAAAAGTTACACTTGCTATTTGTAACATCTCACTGCTAAGCTTTGCATGTCTTGGACATCACATGTACAGTATTATATGGTAACTGAGGAGAGAAACCATGGTTGGAAAAATTATATGTGTATATTCTATGCAGCCCAGGGATACATGCGCTCATTTGTGGGCTTCTATACATATATTGAATACTTGGTGTAGTGGATACAATGGTGGACTGGGACTCAAGCAAACTGGGTTCTAATCTCAGTTTAGCCATGGAAACTCAATGGGGAGTGGAATGGGTAAAACAACTCTCTAAGTATCGCACTTACCTTAATAGTCCTATTAGGATTGCTATAAATTGGTTTTGACTTGATGATACCTAACAACAAATACATATTTCTTTAGGATATAAATTATCAAGTGTTTAGAGCCCTCAGTATTTTTGATCTATAACTCCAAGAAGGCATGACCAAGTTTGGTGACAATTATTCTAGGAAAAGCAGGGCATCTGCCTCCATTTTCTACATTGAGATGCACTGCCATCTGCATTAATGGAATCCCTTGAGGTCCACAAGGCAGCGATAACAAATCTTCAGGTATTTGAACATCAGTGGCTTAGTGGTTAAGACCCTGAGCTTGATACAGCAAGTCAGCAGTTCGAGACCTGACTTCTGTGCGACAGAGTGAACTCCCATGGTCTGTCCCAGCTCCTGACAACCTAGTAGTTTGCAAGCAAGAAATTGCAAGTAGATAAATAGGTACCACTTTGGCAAGAAAGGTAACAGTGTTCTGTGCACTCCAGCATCTTGCCATGCCTGACACATGACCACAGACATGTATGCAGATGCAGACAGCACTAGCTCTTCAGCTGTAAACAGAGATGAGCTCCACCCCCTGGAGTTGGACACAACTGGCTTTTGAGCAAGCAAGACCTTTAACTTTACTTCTGAAATGAAAACAACTTACAATAATACATGTTTAATGATCATCCTTGCTGGATGCTGAAAATTTTGGGAAAAGTTCAAGACCTTTTGGGCACATAAGGAAAATTAAAACAGACTTTCAATGTAGAAAATAAAACTACAGTGGTACCTTGGATAAAGTCCGATTCGGATAAAGTCCGATTCGGATAAAGTCCGATTCGGATAAAGTCACATTTTTCATGCACACGTGATGCATCACATAAAGTCCAAAACCACTAAAAATGGACGTTATCTGAGGTATTTGGTATAGAAACCTTGGATAAAGTCAATTTTGGGATGTTATCTGATGCATCGCCCATTTGATTTGGATAATGTCCAAAATCAGATAAAGTCCAAACTTGTGGAACGGAGTTTGGACTTTATCTGAGGTTCTACTGTACTATAAAACAAACCTAACCTCTCAAGAATCCTTAAAATAATGTGTTCTTTTAAGGACATAAAACATTTCCCAAAGGATTCTGGTCACGACTAGCCCAAGTTATTTTGCTACCTGAGATGAAGGACAAGATGATGCTCCCTTCCTATTCCACATACAAAAGGTGGCTGGACTGGCAGTTGAGTGCTAATACAGTAGCGGCAATGGGATAGCATCCTCCATCAAATCTGAAGCATTCAAGAAGCTCCTTGAACTCCTGCCATCCAAAGGTGGAGAATGTTTGAAGAATTTCTGAGGAACAGTCCAGAGGTTGCCATGACTGCTAACAGCACCCACCACAATCTGCTGCATGAGGTGTGATTTATTCTGTCCAATGGTAGAATCAGCCCTGATCCTAGTATATTAAGGTGGGTCAGTGCTTTCCAAAGTGGTCAACCTCTCAAGAAGATGCCCTGTTAATCAGCACAATGGAGATGAAATCTTGGAGCTGTCAAGAAGGCAAAATAAAGTATTCTTAATTCCCAAGTGGTACAAAGGGGTAGATGGTAAGGAGGATAATTCTACCACTGGCTTCCTGTGCTGTCACTCCTTGGATACAATGACAGTGGCTATATATTATCTCCTATATTGAAGGAACCTGTACATCTTTGCTGTGGAAACTTGTTAGTCACTATAGAAATGAAACGACTGGAATGATATAGTGGGAAACCTAACTTTGCTTGTCAGCCGAAGATTGTTTGTTTATTTTGTTACCCCGGGGTATGTCATCTGTGGGGTTTCAGCTCCCCGTCTTCCATTATGTTGCAGAGTTATCTAACACAACAATGATGCAAGAAATACCATCTCTATCGATTGTAACAAGATGAGGAGTGAGGTCACATAAGTTTTGTCCAGGATAAACAAGAATTATGGATGGTCATGTATTTGGAAGAGGTTCTGTAACAAGAATTGATTTTTTGTCCTAGTTTTTTTTGTAACATTGGGGAAGAATGCTTTATGATTAATGGCTACCTTCTTTTATGCGTGCATGCATGAATGCAAGCATGCTCTCCCATCCTTGTGGTATTCCAAGCAGCTGATAAGGGAAGATTCAAATCTCTAGGGCAAATCTAGGAGGACTTCTGCTGGTACTTCCAACATAAACGAAGAAGCTTCAGCCTCAGGTGTCAATATTTCTCTTTCCTTCTTGGGATGACAGTAGCAAAACAGTCAACTTGCTATACAGGACAAAGAGAGTCATAATGACAACCGAATGTTACCTTCAAAAACTTCCTTTAGCAATATCACCCTCAGACAATAGGTTTTGCAAACCAGGAACAATCTAATACTGTACATAGTTGGACAATCCTAATTTCAAATGTTAGTGGATATCAGTATTTATTCATTCTACGTCTTCTTCTGCTGTATCCGAATCCAAATATTGGCGATCACAATGACAATCAGCCATGATGACTGTTCTGAGAATATAACGCAGTGGCCTTTCATCTGCCTTCTGCATCGCAGCGTGATACCTGTACCACTGATCCAGTTCTGTGAGTCACTTTCTGGTCCTGAGCCCTTATGGCATGCAGAGTCCTCACCAGCTCCAGGCCAGTATTGATGAAGCTGCTGCCCTCCATCAAGATGGATTCAAGTGGGATTTAACCCCCTTGGGGACCATCACCCTTCTCTGTGGACTTTGGCATCTAAGCCATTGGTCCTCAGGGTTGTCAGGTTAGTTAACTGCCGCCTGACACTCGGAGTTGAGTCGCTGGCAGTATGTTCTACTCTATTACCATAGCAGGATAACTTCTTATTGATTCATTAGTTATATTTATTTATTGCTTGCTTTCCTCCAATGAGTTTAATGCAGCATACATGGCTGCTTCTCCACTTTCTCCTCATAACAAGCCTATTGAGGCAGGTCAGTTTGAGACAGAGTGTCTGGCTTAAAGTCACGCAGTGAGTTTGATGACTCAGTGAGGGCAAGACTCTGGACCTTCCAAGCCTCAGTCCAGCAGCCTAATATATAAACAACACTTTCTCAAGAAGCTTGATGAATACACTAATTGTCCTTTACAATCTTGCCTTGCTCTGGCAGAGAATCATGATGTCCTACTAAACCTACACTCTGCAATTGAGCAGCCTGGCTGGGTGACTAGAAAAAACCCAATACATTATTATATTTTGCAATTAGAGATTTATCAGTAAGCTTTGCTCAGCAAAGGACTGTAAGTATGAGAACCATCTGCCTGATTAATAGCTGATACGTTTAACATTTCATCCTATTTACTAGCTGAGCTAACATTCCCTCCCCCCCCCACCATTCATTCACCATTCATGCCCTTTGTTTAAGCAGCCATTAAAATGATATGTTTAAGATTAACTTACAATGCAGTCATTTTAACTGGGCCCCTATTTCAAAAGCTTCGTTTTAGTTGCTGTCAATAGCTCTGCTGGCACAAAGCAACTCTCTATCTGGAGAATCTGGTCCCTGGGGAAATATTCCTGGCATATGGGCATTCTTTCATGGTGAAGAAACATTAGTTTTATTTCCCTTGGAAATCTCAGTGGATTCCCCAAATTCTCTGCAGGCACAGAGTATTCCTAGCATGGCTGATTAAAACATGAAAAGCATCTCTTGAAAACCACTTTCCATGCCAAATATTTATATGGGTCAATATTGGTTTCAGTAGATTTTGACTGTAAAACGTTGTGCTTGTGCAGCACACTAAAATGTAGGCATATTGCTAGCAACAAAATCTGTGTTGTCTAACATTGTACAACTGTTATTGTGCTGAAAATCTTGACTTAATTCATTGGGCTCCCAACACTTTTACACACACTTTACAAGTTATAGTTCTTTACATTTTATTTTAGAAACCTACGTTTTAGCTCAGACTCAAAGTTACATGGGCCTGCCACTGCTGGAAGTGTCAAATAGTGCAGTAGCATCTGGTTCAGTGGGTCAAGTGGAGCACTGTTCCACCTCTGCCTCAGGCTGTGCCTACCCAACTCACTTTTGCTAGTCTCCTTATCACTATGTGCAGCAGGCTCGGACATTGCTTGTGTACCTCTGTTGCTGAACTGCCAGTCACAAAACTGGTGTGAATATCTGTGGGGCACAAGAGAGAGAGCAGATAGCTTTTCCCCTTGGCTCCAGCCAACAACTGCCACCTAGGGATTCTGTCCTACCTACTTGTGGATGCCGGTCCCTCTCCCCTGGCCCTGCCTGGCCAGAGGATAGAGAGGGACACCCGCAGTTCCGGAGGACGCCCGTCACAAACAGGACCTTTGCTGTGTTTCCCCGCTGCCCTCACCACTGGCGCAGGGATGGAATGAGTGGCCCATGTGGACGCCGGTCCCTCTCCCCTGGCCCCGCATGGCCAGAGGATAAAAAGGGATGCCTACAGCACTGGAGGATGCCTGCCACAAACAAGACCTTTGCTGCATTTCCCTGCCGTCCTCACCACCGACACGGGGATGGAATGAGCGGCACCTGTGGATGCCGGTCCCTCTCCCCTGGCCCCGCCTGGCCAGAAGATGGAGAGGGATGCCCGCAGCTCTGGAGGATGCCCACCGTGAACAGGTCCTTTGTCGCGTTTCCCTGCCGCCCTCACCACCAGCACGGGGATGGAAGCAGTTGTCTCCTGAGCTCCTTCCCCGGTCTGGCATTGGCTGCGGGGAAGTTGGAGCACTGCTGGAAGGGGTCGCTGCCCGGGGCCTGTATTTTTGCACTTTGTATTTAACTTTGTAGTTTTTGACTTGAATTGTAACTTGTATTTTGCAACTGTATTGGTATGTGTATTCTGTTTGGTGATACTGTATTTTTGAACTGTATTTCTGTATGTTTTTCCCCTGTACTTATGATTTGCTTTGTATTTATTTAGTTGTGTTGTAAACCGCTTTGAGTTGTCAGTAGACAAGAGAAGTGGTATATAAGCACACTAAATAAATAATAAATAAACAAGCGACAGCCACTGCTCACTGTAGGCATATCATAAAACAAAAACAAAAACACTGCAGCACTTTAAATACTAACTGTGAGCTTTCGTGGATTAAGTCCTCTTCTTCAGATAAAGGAGTAAAACTTCCAGGCATGGTTTATATACACCAGATTTAGGGGTCAAGATGTCACAAGGCAAATGGATCACAAAGGTAAAGAGTAATCAATCAGAATGATAGACAAGTATGCATATCAATACAGCTTCGTACAGCTAGCAGTAAGAAATGATTATTCAGATTAGTTTTAAATGTCCTCCTTTCAATCTTAAGAGTGTGAAGTTGCCAAGCAAAGCATATGCTCATGAGTTTAACCTCTTACTGGTTTAACCTCTTACTTGTGTGGTCTCCTGTGCTCAAAAGTTAGTTTTGTCTGACTCTTGGGAGTGGTGCTCATCTTTGTTTACAGCCAAAGAGTCAGCGGTGTCTGCATCTGCAGATGTTTTCATGGTCATATGGCAAGCATGACTAGATGCTGGAGTGCACAGAGCACTGTTACCTTTCCCGCTGAAGTGGTACTTATTTATCTACTTGCAACAACTTGTTTTTGCAATGCAAAATAGGAGAAACTTTCTAATGGATATGAGTAAAGACTACTACACCCCAGACACAACTTTTTTTTAGAACAAATCAGAAAAATCTATAGATACAGCCATATAGACATCCATGTCTATGCATAGGTATACACAAATTGATACATTACTTTAGAAGTTAGGATATACACACAGTTCAAAGCAGGAGATAGCCCTTCAGATATTCCTGTTCTTTTCATTCCTGATCTTTGGCCATATTGGCTGAGGATGATAGGCAACCTAGTCTAACCACAGGGACTGCAGTGGCTCAAGTAGTTAACACACTGACTGGAAGATGGCAAGTCAGCAGATCGGTACCCAATTACTGCACGATGGAATGAGCCCCCATCTCTCTCCCAGCTCCTGCCAACCTAGCAGTTTGAATGCAAAAAATTGCAAATAGAAAAACAGGGACCACTTAGGTGGGAAGGTAAAGAGCATTCGGTGCACTGCCACATGTCCATGGAAACATCTGCAGACACAGACAGCACTGGCTCTTCGGCTATGAAATAGAGATGAGTACTGAACCCTAGAGTCAGATATGACTGGCCATGTGCACTGCCTCTTCCACTTCCACTTCCACTGCCATCACCACCACCCTTTCCCCCTCCACCCAGCTTGGCATGTCCCTAATGTTGATCTGTAGCAGGGCAGGTATTGTAAGCCTTATTACAACATCTGCCCTGCTATGGAGTGGTGTTAGGGACATGCCAAGCCAGGCAGAGGAGAAAAGGATGATAGCAGCAATGGTGGCAGGAGTGAGGGCATGGGCCAGAAGGAATGGCACTATGGGCCAGATCGGACCATGGGCAACATGTTGAGAACCTTTGGTTTTGATCTATACAAACAGGGGATGAAGATGTACCTAATGGGAAGGGGGAAATGGAGGAAAAACCCAAGGGAGTACTCAAATGAATGAGCAATTTAAAGTAATCATCTAGACAACAAAAATGCTAGTGGTGGCAGTGGCAGCAGGAGGGGGAAATGGAGACAATCAATTAAAAGATCTCAAAGTATGGCATTATTTTTTATTATCTATTTCTGGCTGTGCAATTGACAGGTCAGAGGTAGCTGTAGGCTGAGTCACTGACACTTCGTTTTATTGTAAAGCGGTTGAACCACAGGAAGGCAGAATACTTTTGTTACCACCACCATGTTCCTTGGTTTCTCTCAAGACCCTCCTCTTTCACAACCTTATTCGGATGTTGCCTATTTGTATATACTCACTGTGCATAGAGAAGAGAGATTTCTAGTCTGTCCACTGCCCAGTTTCATCAGCATCTTATACATTTTACTGTACTGGAACTAAAACAATAGAAGCAGCCGAAGTCTGGCTTAACACATCTTCATTGGCACACCGGTAGACTGAACATGTGGTAATGGCAGAGGTACAGCTCCTTTTATATTGCAACAATACATTTGAACATGGTTACATGGTAGCGTATTGGCTGCTACCTGCGTGATGTCATTCTGAGTCACGCCCTTCTTCTCCAGATGTTCCTTGCACGGGAAGGTTCCCACGGCTGACGGTAATTGGGGAATTTGTACCATGTGAGCTGAACACTCGCAGCTGCCCTCTATAGGTAGCTAGCTCGCGTTCCATTAACAGCTGAGATACATTTTGATCATTGTTAGGTTACATTCGGACATTGCAGTGGCTACATTCATTCTTAAAGTGATACAGTTTCATACACAACATACATGGAAGGTGATAAGTCTGAAAGAGAGATCTTTGCTCCTTTTGGGCATGTCCAACTGAATCTCTGATAGTCCCAGGTCCTCGGTTACGTGGAGAGCAGCACTGACCTTCTTCAGGTCTAGAGCCAGGTACATGCAGGATAGCAACAGAAGTGAAAATGAAGAGGGCTTGGGCTAGAGCATTCTCTTCTACAAGGGGCTGTGTAATGCCTGATCAGCCCATTTGTCTTTCCCTCTTCACTGTCTCTTCCGAACATCTCTACTACAGCTCCAGAGGGTCAAAAGGGATTCAGCTCTCTAAGCTTTATACTGAGAGGTGCAAAGCCACCAAACTCAGCACAGGAAATTGGATGGTCCAGCCAGTCATTAAAGGTGGACCTTTTAACATAGTCATAGCCTAGTCACTGAATGGAAAGAGGGGCTGCAGTGGCTCAGTGGTTAAGAAGCTATCCTTGTTAGTTGGAAGGCTGGCAAGTCGCCAGTTCAAGACCCGGGTACTGCATGATGGATTGAGCGCCCGTCTTTGCCCCAGCTCTTGGGGACATGAAAGGAACCTCATTTGGGTGTTCCCTGAGTGGAGTTTCTCCAGCAAAAATCCTTTCAACCCAGAATAATTTCTGACATGAAATATTATTATTATTATTGTTGTTGTTGTTGTTGAATGGAAATAGCTACCCTATGAACTACTGTCCTCAATGCAACCTCAACCCCCAGTAAAATCCAGATGAGCATAGAAGTGATGCTCTACCAGCAGAGAGGAGTACTTCAAATACCTAATCATATTCCCCATGGAGATCCCCATGAATGGTCCTCAAGTGGGCAGAGGAGCAGCCTCTAATGATAGAAGCATTCTTGGAATGCACTGGAAGCACAGATGGGAAATGCTGTGTTTCTGGCCTTCAGCTCTCAGAAACCCCACAGTCAACAGAACCATGAAGGCTATGGCATTCTGGGAATGGGGGGCAGGGGAAGCAATGTTTTAAATCTGTGGTTGAAAGCAGCTTTTGACCATCTAAGTCTAAAGTCTGTTATTTTTTTCCATGGGCCCCACAGTACACTGCTGTGGGCAATATTAATTGCCTTTTAAAATGGGGAAATGTAGAGGTGCCAGAGAAGCCACTGAGAAAGAGCCTAAAAAAAATCCTTCTCCAACTCCCTATGCCTGTCTCCCATGAGGTCATCTAGCTCTGGTTGCTCCCTCGGAGTCCATCCTCTATAGAGCTCCTCCCCTGTTTTCCAATTGCTTTGACAACACATTCCCCCCACCTCCACCCTTGCCATGCCCTCCAACTATCTGCCCACCATTCCATGTTCTATAGAGCCAAGTCAAAGAAGGCATGGATATCCCTTCCCAATCTCATGAAATATAGCCTTTTGTGGCTCTCTAGTTCAAAGCAAATTTTGTTCCTGGGGAAAACCAATGTGGTTTATCACTCCAGTTTTTAATCAGTGGCAAAGTCTGTTTAAATCAGTGCAATTAAATTGGTATAAACATTTGGATCTGACCCAAGCTCAAAACAATCATTGTGAACATTTTTCACTTCCTTTAATTTGCTTCGGTGAGTCACTGGTGGAGGTCAAGAAATGAAGCTTGTAGGTGTGCAGAAAATTTTCAGGGATAGCTGATGTTTGTGGTTAAATAGAATGGCTGTTGCAGGGGGGGACAAGACATTGCATCTCCAAGAGACTCAGACCATTATTGCCAGCAAAAGTTCATTCTGCAAGAATGCCACTTGTATTCGTAAACCATATGTAGAGCACTTGATGAACATTAACGGGTACTTCAGAACCAGTAACATTTTACTCATTCCGTTAGCAAGCACAAGAGTTTGCTTTAGCTACGCATCAATTAAAGGAAAGAAAGACAGCAGAACGAACTAAAGATGACTTTCTGCAATAAACAGCCTGCTGAAAAGCTAAGAATGCCAATGCTTTAGAGTTGTGCCAAGTGCAGCTGATCCAGCTAAGGACTTTCTACATGGCGTCAGTTCATCAATGTGGAGATCTTGAAATTCTCATGGAGTTTTCACACACAGGATCCAACCAGCATATGGCTCGGTGCTTTTCAAGTAGAAACAGGCATGCTTACATTGTTGGAAGCACGTAAATTTTCAGCTACATTCAAGAGCTTTTAGATGGAGGTGGGGTAAAGAATGGTGGCTTGGGTTCTATGGTGTGGGTTCCTTCTTTGTGTTATTTGCTCTGCTGCTTCCTCTCCTATATAATGATACTCTCAAGGTTTCTTCCACTTCGTCTCACATACCTCATCCCTGTTCCTCCCTTGGTCCTTTAACCAGTGGTAGGAAACCTCATCTTTCTTTCTATAGAAGGTAGCTCTTGAATAAAGCTTTCTTTTCACTGAAGACAGTGTTTCTTGGTGATTCCAAACATCAGATGCTACAGAGATTAAAACAAAAGACAGAATTTCTTAATAATGAAATACAGAAAAAGGGGTCGCTTTTGCTGTGCTGTCTTTTCCCACTAAAAACAAACCCTTTCTCCCATTTTAGATGACACAAATCTCTGTTACTAAATTATTATAGACCTCCCACCTCCTAAATCTTCTGGCTCCAGATAGGCATAGAGCCAGTACCAAACTAGGCAAATGGATCTTTCTGCTGACACCAGGGAAATTGACATTCTTTCAGTGATATGATGGTTGTAAAATATGCTACATTTAGAAAGCATGTAGTGAGAGAGGAAAAAGCCTTTTTACAGATTTCTCAAGTACCATGTCAAGGTATGCAGGAAGCCCATCTGACAGAGAAGGCACATTAGCCAAGCTTCCAAAACTGGATTTACAATTCACCATCAATGATATTTGAATTCATTAACCTGTGGTTCTAATCTCTCTTTTACTATCTTTATTTCTGTTTTGACGTGCCTTGATGTTCTTACAGTCCTTAAAAACAACACAAAAACTTAGGTTTCCCAACATTTTATCACCACCATCTTTATGACCTTGTTGAGTCATATTTGAAGGAGAAAATAGGCTTTGAAAAGATGACTCAATTTGCTTTACTTATAAAAAGAAGTGGGTGACAGCCAGATATGCAGTTCAGGAGTTGATACCTCTGAATCTAGACCATAACAATATCATAGGATAAAAATAAGCTAAGCAGTGGGAATACTATAGTGAGAAGCAAAAGTCATGTGGTGCATTGCTGTGGACTCCATCCAAGCCTTTGCTGTGGTCTTTGGTGTTAAGATTATTAATAATTGCATTTATATTTCACTTCCTATAGAGAGCACATGCCAGCATATATAAGGATTATGCACTCTACCCTGATGACAGCCCTGTAATTTAGGTTAAATCAGAAAAAAGCAGGCAGCCAAAGATTACATGGCAAGCTTTAATGCTGAACAAGGACTCTGGTGCAGGTTTTTCAAATCCAGGCCCATCCCTCTGTTTACTGCATCATTGTGGTATTTCAGGCAGTAAGACAAAGAACATGCCCTTCCATCCACAAAAGTTTAAGGCATGACTTGCCTGTTTTTGTGTCTGCAGTTGTACTGTAAGTCCATCAGAGATGCAATATGGTAGGTTATTAAATTCAGGTGTTTTCTTGTTTGTTTGTTATTGAAAGAAGACTACTCTTTTCTCTCTGTTGATCTCCAGAAGCTACTGCTAGAGAAGAACAATTTTCTTGTGGTAGGGAATAATCCAGGATTTTCAAGAATCACATGTAATGGCGAAGTGGCCAATCATTTTCATTGTTAGCTTCTGAACTGGGTATGTTTTTACACTCAACCATGGCCAAAGCCTAAAAATAATTATCAGGGAACAAGTCTCAGTAAACTTGTAAAACTCAGTAGGGCTTAAGTCAAACAAATATGACTAGAATTGAAATAAAGGGGTATGACAGTCAGAAAGGAGCTGGTTCCTCCATTTCCTTCTGCCTAAACATTAAAATAAATTCTGTGACCAAAGCTCTGATCTGTTCTAAAGAATGGGCATGCTTTAATTGTAAAGTGCAACCAATGTTCTTGCCATCAGAGAACAATATATATGGCTAGCAACTGTTCTACTTCAGTCTCCTTTAGTGAGAAGCCATCATTAAAAAAAAACACACACAAAGCAAATATGAAATATTTGTTAAAGTGATTAGGCTTTAAATTACTTTGATGATAACTCCAACAATTGCTTAAGGTGTAAATCATTACATAATTTTAATTCATACTTAAATGAGTGTTGGCAGTGACATTACCTGTCTGACACACCCAGAAAGTTATTACTCAATTGCACACATCCTATTGTGGCTAATTACATAATAATTAGTCTTCTGGCACACATTAACATTCTGTCTGGCACACTCCCCCCACCCACCCACCCCTGCAAAACAAAAACAATGTATAGCAAATCAAGTATGCAGTGAACACTGCTGCCAAGTTGGCCTTCAGGTTTAATATAGTTTAAATAAAACAGTATTGCACACCATATCCTACACATATTTGAACATAGTTCTGGCATGATCTTGCTTCCTGCCTTATGTGTACAAAGCTCATTTGCTTCCTCTATATAGATTAAAACTGATCTGGAAAGAAAATTGAATGAATCTGCACACTGCAAATAATGGTTTTGGAAATCAGAAGGATCATCTGGCTTCTCTGCATCTAATAAGAAAAAGTCTGTACAAAAATCTGGAACAAAACTTAATTCTGTATCTTTACAACAGTATGAGTACAGTATTTCTGGAATTCACTGGGGTTTCTATCACGGGATCTATTCATGTATCAAATTGACCTCTTATTAAGATCCCTGCTCAGCTCTTGCTAACTCATGGCTTCATGGAGTCTTTTCCCTTTCCTGCTATCTTCAACTTTTCCTAGCATCACTATTTTTTCTAGCAAAGTCTTGTCTTCTCAAGAAAGTATAATAGCCTCGGTTTCATCATTTTTCCCTTTAAAGAGAGTTCAGGTGTGATTTCTTCTAAAGTCTACTTGCTTGTTTTTCTGCAGGTCCAGTGTGTCCATAAAGCTCTCCTCCAGCACTGCAGTTTCAATAAACTGATTTTTTTCCCCTGTCTGCTTTTTTCACTGTCCAGGTTTCACATCCACATGTAGTTGCCAGAAATGCAATCATTGATCTAGGCCAGGGGTTGCCAACCTTGCTGATCCAGCTGATCTGGGACTTCAATTACCAGAAGCCCAAGTCAGCACACTTGCTGATCAGGGCTTCTGGGAATTGAAGTCCAAGAACAGCTGGAACACCAAGGTTGGCCACCCTTGATCTAGGTCTTGTCTCCACTGACACTTGATGATCTTAACACCTTACACTTGGTGGTATTCTGTTGTTTCTTTATAGCTGCTCTTCCAAGTTTCTGCCCCCCCCCCCCCCCATTCCTTAGGCTGCAGTCTTAGGAATTTTGTTTTGTAGAGCCAGAGTAAGGGAGAGGAGAAGAAATGGAAGGAGTTGTACCTTAAGATGACCAAATAAGTATGAAAGGGAATAGGCTGATTGTATAGGAAGAGCTTACATTTATTATCTCATCTGAAAATACTTAGAACTACCTCTCCAGTCTTATGTTATTTAGCTGCCATAAAACTATGGTGAAGCTAGATGTATAGCCCTCAATCAATTTTATAGAACTTGCCTATTACTGCTTATTCAGACTGATGTATGGGCATGTTAAATTTGCAAACATTTATGCAAGGCTGAAAACACTGGCTGTAAATGGAATTGGCCATTTGGCTCAGTCCATCAAAAGCCAAAGGCCACATGAAAGCCATTAAAAGTTGTGAAAGCCATTTACAGCTACATTAAATCAATGATAACCAGTGGAGACATATTTGTGGCAATTGTGCCCCTAATACGAAACCCCAAATTCACTGCGAAGCTGCGCTCTTGAAAGATTGTTATTATTATATATATATTTTGGGGAGGGGAATCTTTGACTTAAACCCCTTTGATTCCAGATGAGATGAGCAGACTAAGGGTATGTCCAGATGGGCATATTTGGATCAGTTTTGCTGCTGTTGGGTTCAAATAAAATTAGGGCACCCGCACATGTCTTGACTTAGAGCAGGGGTGGCCAAACTTTTCATGCCACTGGCCAGACCACACCCCTGGACAACTGAGAGAGCCAGTCATATGGTTCCTTCTGCCATAAAACGCTGCTGTAAAACGTGTCCGTGGCTGTTGTAAATGCGTTTACAACAGCCACAGGTGCATTTACAGCAGTGTTTATGGCAGGCATGGGCAAGTTTGTGCATGCACATTTTATGACTGTTGTAAATGCTTCCACTTCTGCTTTCCTTTTGGTAGTGGCAGGGGTGGGTCACATGAAATGGTGCTGAGGGCCGGGTCTGAACCATGGGCCATAGTTGGGCCACCCCTGCCTTAGTGTGTCAGGATTTACATTTATTTATTTATTTATTTATAGTCATATTTGTATATGCCGCCCACTCAGGCGGAACCCGACTCATGGCGGCATCACAACAATTCTAAAAATACATAAAACATTATAAAAAACCCCAACCCACCCCCTTTAAAAAAAACCCTATAACCCGCCCACCCATCCCACCTACTATACAAAGGAAGAAGAGAGAGTTCTTATACAAACCAGCAGGCGGGCACCATAGTCCCATTCGGGCCCCCCACCTGCCCTGCCAGCCAGGTCTTCACTCCTTTCCTGAAGGGCAGCAGTTCACTTTGGAGTCTTAGGTCTATTGGCAGGAGGTTCCAGAGAGTTGGTGCGGACACGGAGAAGGCCCTCCTTCGGATGCTAGACAGATGTGCATCCCTAGTTGGTGGCACTATTAGAGAGCCCCTCCGGTCCGCTCTGGTTGGACGGGCAGACACTCTTGGGACGATGCGGTCTCTAAGATATCCTGGCCCCCTGCCATATAGGGCTTTAAAGGTCAAAACCAGCACCTTAAATTGCACCCGGAGACAAATTGGTAACCAGTGCAGCTCCCGAAGTAGCGGTGAGGCATGGGCATATCGCCCACACCCCATCACCACCCGGGCCGCCGCATTCTGGACCAGCTGCAGCCTCCGAATGGTCGTCAAGGGCAGCCCCATGTAGAGCGCATTACAATAGTCTAGTCGGGAAGTAACCAGAGCATGGGTGACCATAAGTAAGGAGCCCCGGTCCAGGAGCGTGCGCAATTGGCGAATCACCCGAAGTTGGGCAAAAGCCCTCCTGGCCACAGCCGCTACTTGTTCTTCTAGCAGCAGCCGCGAGTCCAGAAGAACCCCCAAGTTGCGCACTGGGTCTGTCTGGGGCAAAACAGCCCCATCCAGTACCAAAGGTGGTAACTCCCTGGATAACACGGGGCCCCCTATCCACAGCCACTCTGTCTTGCTGGGATTCAGCCGAAGCCCATTGGCCCCCATCCAGACCCCAATGGCCTCCAGGCATCCGGATAGGATTTCAACAGCATCACTGGGGTCCCCACGGGCCGAGATGTACAGCTGAGTATCATCCGCGTACTGATGGTACCGCACCCCGTGGGAACGAATGATCTCACCCAGTGGCTTCATGTAGATGTTAAATAAGAGAGGAGAGAGCACAGAGCCCTGAGGCACCCCATACTTGAGGGGCCTAGGGCTGGACCTCTCACTCTCTAACCACACCGACTGGGTACGGCCCTCCAGAAATGAGGAAAACCAGGACAACACAGTGCCCTGGATCCCCAGTCCTTCGAGCCGTTCCAGAAGGATACCGTGGTCGACGGTATCGAAAGCCGCTGAGAGGTCAAGAAGAGCAAGGACGGATGGACAACCCCCGTCCCGCTCCCGCCAGAGATCATCCATCAGTGCGACCAATGCCGTCTCCGTTCCATACCCGGGCCTGAACCCTGATTGAAAGGGGTCTAGATAATCCGCTTCCTCCAGGACACTCTGCAGCTGGCGCGCCACCGCCTTCTCCAAAACCTTACCCAAGAAGGGCAGGTTGGAAACTACATCTAAGTCCTGTGGGATGGGAGTCCTTTAGCGTCTTGCACGGAAGACAAAGAAGGAGTCGCAGGAAGGACTAACACAGGTTTATTCATTGATGGTCAGCATGAACATGTGGTAATGGCGGAGATACCTCACATTATATACAGTGGTACAATACATTTGAATCTTGCTGCACGGTAGCTCATTGGCTGCTACCGGCGTGACGTCGTCCTGGTCACGCCCATCTTCAGTGGTGGATCAGTAGTAGTTTGCTATTGCGGGGAGTTCCCGCGGCTGCAGGTGATTTGAGGAATGGGAACCATGTGAGTTGACGCTCGCAGCTGCCCTCTATGGGCAGCTTACTCGCGTTCCTTTACAGCTGTGTTACATTGTAATTGTGGTCAGGTTACATTCATACATTTCTTAAAGCAGCATTGTACAAGGTTACATTCATACATCTCTTAAGCAGCATTGTACATACATAACATCCCTCCCCCCTAGGATGGGACGAAGTCCCTCAACCATGGTGGCTTGCCGCACGTGCGCCTGGGTCGTGCGGCCGCTTGACTTAACACAGGGGAGCCGGAGGCTCCTGGTTCCGCGGAGCCCTGCCCTGGAATGGAAGGGGAGGACTCATTAGTGGCTCGGTGTGGCGTCTGCGGTAACCTTGCATTGGGGGACTGGAATGGAATGAATAGTTGGGAAGTGAATCCCTGCCTACCGTTTGAGGAGTTTGGGGACCCCCCAGCACGAATCTCGGGACCGACGAAGAGGCCCTCGTGGCCTCGCCACCCCCTGCTGCCTGTCCGGGAATTCTAGAGGCTGTGGTGGGCGGACTCGCCCCCGTTGCCTGTCTTGGGGGTGTTGGTCTCCGGGGAGCTGGAGCTATGGTATACTCTAACACAAAGGGGCTGGGGGGACTGGAAGTACCAGGGGCTGAACTGAAACCCCTCTTCTCGCTAGGACGGGTGGGGGACCACTCCGCTATACCCCCCTGGTACTGCAACTCATAGTCATCATCAAACTGATCCCTCTCATTGAAAGTATCCTCCTCTGTGGTCGGGAACCCAGGATATGCATTTGTATCCGCAGGTTCCGCCGTGTCTCCCCCTTGGGTAATGCGGGTGGGGGAGGACCCTAACGCTGATTCCCCCTCACCGGTGACCCGCCTTCTGAGTTGGTCGGCATGCCTTCTCCAGAGTAGACCTGAACTAGTCTCGACCCTGTAGGATACCGGCCCCGTTTGCTCAACAATTGTCCCTGGTACCCACGCTGGCCCCGAGGCCGCGTAGTTCCTGCAGTGAACCGGGTCCCCTACCAAAAAACTCTTGGAGCTCTCTCCCCCTATGCTTATATTTCTCCCTTCATCCTCCACCCTGGATGGATCCATCCGGTCAAAAAGTGTTACCGGACGCCTCCTCATGAGGAGTTCGGCTGGGGAAAAGCCTGACGCTAGGGGGGTTGTCCTGTAGCAGATGAGGAACTGGCACAGATGCAAGTTCAACTCACCGGGACCCATGCGCCGCAGTGCGTCTTTCGTAGTGCGCACTTGGCGCTCTACCTGACCGTTTGTGGCGGGGTGAAACAAGGCAGCGGTTATGTGCCTGACGGCGTTCCTCTCCATAAACGTCTTGAACTCTGCCAACGTGAAGGTACTCGCGTTATCGCTAACAAGGATGTCTGGCAGGCCGAAGCAGGCAAAAAGCTTGCGCAACTGTTTAATGGTTGCGGCAGAGGAAGTGCGGTTCATAGGGATTACCTCCAACCACTTGGAGTAGGAGTCGACTACCAGTAGGAACATGGACCCGCAGAAAGGGCCAGCGAAGTCGACATGTATCCGGGACCATGGCCCGCGGGCCGTATCCCATTCCCTATGGGGTAACCGGGACTCCTCGGGCCGAGAGCTCTGGCAGCTCTCACACGTGCCCACTAAACGCTCTATGTCTCCGTCTATCTGGGGCCACCAAAAGAAACTCCTGGCCAGAGCCTTGGAGCGCACGATCCCGGGGTGGCTGGTGTGCAGTAGCCTCAGCACCTTGGCCCTCAGCTTCTCTGGGATAACCACCCGCTGGCCCCAGAGTAAGCAGCCCCTTTCCAGAGAAAGCTCTACTCTGCGCCTGAAAAACGGCTTGAAATGTTCCTCGGGGGAAGAGGTGGGCCACCCTTTTCTAACTCAGGAACTAACTTGGGCCAGGATCTTGTCGGCCGCCATGGCCTTGGCGAGGTCGGCCGGCACAATTGGGGGTGAGTCGAGAGACTCAATCAGCAGGACTTGGTGTTCCTGCTCTACCTCGCATGTGGGGTCCCCTAAGCTAGGGAGAGGGGATCGGGACAGGGCGTCCGCATGGGAGATCTCCTTCCCTGGGCGATAGACCAGCTCATATTGGTAGGCGTTGAGAAAAATGGCCCAACGCAGCATCCTGGGGGATAGAATTTGCGGGGTAGGTTTGCCGGTAGTGAAGATCCCCAGAAGCGGCTTGTGATCCGTCACTACCATAAACTCACGGCCGTATAGGAAATCGTGGAACTTCTTCATTCCCGCGATTATGGCTAGGGCCTCCCTATCTGTTTGCGCGTAATTGCACTCGGCCTTCGAGAGGGACCTTGAGTAGTATGCCACCGGGGCTTCCCTCCCGCTCTCCAACACGTGGCACAGGACCGCCCCCACCCCCACCGGGGACGCATCACAGACTAGCACCACTGGTTTTTTCGGATCAAAGTGGGTCAGGACAGCATCCGAAGACAGGAGTGATTTGAGCTCTTTGAATGCTCTCTCCTGCTTGTCCCCCCACCGCCAAACCGCATCCTTCTTAAGTAACGCGTGCAGTGGCTCCGCGACTGATGCCTTCCGAGGCAGGAAGGAGTGATAGAAATTTAGGAGCCCTAGAAATGACTGCAGCTCCGGTTTCGCGGTGGGGCGAGGGGCGTCTCTCACGGCCGCAACCTTGGACTTGGAGGGTTTGATTCCGTCCGGGGTTACCTTAAACCCTAGAAACTCAACCTCCCTCGCGAAGAATACGCACTTGTCCCTCCTCAATCGAAGTCCTGCCCTCTCGAACACTGAGAGAACCCCATCTAGCCTCTTGGCTAACTCTGATTCGCTCCCTGCTGTTATCAACACGTCATCGAAGTATGGGAGGACACCTGGAAGCCCCTTTAACAGGCGTTCCATGAGGGACTTTAAGATTCCGGGGGCCGAATTCACGCCAAACTGAAGGCGCGTTACCTTAAAGGCCCCCTTGTGCGTTACGATCGTTTGCGCAGCGGCAGGAGCCGGGGTTACAGAGAGCTGCTGGTACGCCTGGGCCAGGTCTAGCTTGGCGAAACACCTCCCCCCATGTAATGTGGCCAGCAAGTGGCTGACCACGGGCACCGGGTATGCATTTGGCCGAATGGCCTTATTTATCGTACATTTATAGTCCGCACAAATCCTGACCTCCCCATTTGACTTGAGGGCTGTAACAATCGGCGTTTCCCACTCCGCCGAGTCAACTGGAACCAAAATCCCCTGCCCCACCAATTTGTCCAGTTCCGCCTCGATCTTGTCCTTGAGGGTGAAGGGCACTCTCCTTGGTTTGAGGCGGATGGGCCGGATTTCTGGGTCCAGCTCAAAGGAAACCGGGGGCCCTTTGTATTTCCCGAGCCCCTTTTTGAAAACGTCCGGGTGTGCGTCGCACACGTCCTGCATTGGGTCAGTTTCGATGGCGTTAATGCCGGACAGTTCGATTCCCAGGGGAGCAAACCACTGCGTTCCCAAAAGGCAGCACCTCCCCCCTTTGAGGACCACTAGGGGCAGTTTCTCGGAGTAGTTCTTGAACTTCACCTTGAAGTTCCCCACCCCCAACACCGGGATCCCATTTCCCTGCACGTCCCGTAGATTGGATCTCATGGCCCGCAGTTTGGGCTGCTTCTCTGGGGGAATGCGCATAAATTCTTTTTGGGACAGGATGGAATAAGATGACCCCGAGTCTATCTCCATCCTCACTGGGACCCCCTGCAACAGTACCTCTATGAAAAACCGCCGGTGCTCCAGGCCCACGCGGTTCACGCCTTCCTCGCTGTAGCCGGCTGAGACCTTCCTGGTGCCGGCCGCCTTTCGTTGGTGCATCTGGGGATGGCTGGAACTGCCCTTGTCCTCGACTCGCCCGCGCCTGCATACTCGGGTGATGTGTCCTTTTCGGCCGCAGTTGTGGCACTCGGCCTTTCGGAACGGGCACCTCGTGCGGTCGTGGGCTGCCCCACAACCGTCGCAGCGGCGGTCCTGCCATTCACGGGTCTGCCGCTTCTCACCTCGCTTCTTGATCCTCTGGACGTCGTCGTCTTCGCTGGAGTAGGGGTCCGCGGTAGTGGACGACTCCTCGGACAACGTTGGTGCGCCTGCGGGCGGCTTGGGGGCCCGCCAGGCCGTCTTCGCTGGTGTCCGCCGGGCCGCCTGTACTGGTGACTTGGCCCTCTCGGACGTGGCCCCTCGGGACTTGAACAGCCGGACTCCGCTCCTGGCCTCCTCGGCTGCTTGGGCCTCCCGCAGTACCTCGTTGAACGTGAGGCGATGGTCGCGGGTCATGAGCCTCCTCTGAAGCTCCTCGTCCCTCAAACCACACAGCATGCGGTCACGGAGGGCCTGGTCTAGGTCGTCCCACTGGCAATGCACCGCTGCAAGCCTGAGGGCCGCCGCGTAGGCGGACACGGATTCGCCCGGTCGCTGGTCTCGCCTGTGGAATGCGACCCGGGCTGGGAAGATCGAGACGGGCGGCTGGAAATGCTCACGCAGTCTCTCCAGGATACGGTCGATGGGCACCTCGTCCACCTTCCGGGGGGCCACCAGGGTCATCAGGATCCGCAGCGTGGCCGGCCCCACCTGAGCCAGGAAGTGGGAGCGCACCTTCGCGTCGTCGTCGACGCCTGCAGCTTCCATGGCATGCCGAAACTGGCACTCGTAGAGCTCCCATTGCTCGGGCTCGCTGACATCGAACTGGTACGGCTTGACCTTGGGATTCGCCATCGATCCCACCTTCGTCGCCAATTTAGTGTCTTGCACGGAAGACAAAGAAGGAGTCGCAGGAAGGACTAACACAGGTTTATTCATTGATGGTCAGCATGAACATGTGGTAATGGCGGAGATACCTCACATTATATACAGTGGTACAATACATTTGAATCTTGCTGCACGGTAGCTCATTGGCTGCTACCGGCGTGACGTCGTCCTGGTCACGCCCATCTTCAGTGGTGGATCAGTAGTAGTTTGCTATTGCGGGGAGTTCCCGCGGCTGCAGGTGATTTGAGGAATGGGAACCATGTGAGTTGACGCTCGCAGCTGCCCTCTATGGGCAGCTACTCGCGTTCCTTTACAGCTGTGTTACATTGTAATTGTGGTCAGGTTACATTCATACATTTCTTAAAGCAGCATTGTACAAGGTTACATTCATACATCTCTTAAGCAGCATTGTACATACATAACAAGTCCTCAGCCTAGAAGCAGCTGCCCTAAGTCCTGCAAGACTGGACCCTCACCCTGCTATAGCTGCTAAGCCCCCACCTGAGAGACCTGGGGAAGGTTCTGGGCTTTCATAAGCTCCACTTGGAGGCTGTGTGGCTTAGCTGAGGTCAACAGAATTGCTTGGCTCCTGTTCTTTGTTCCTCGTTTGTAGAAGATGTCCTGCCTGGTCCCTGATTCCCACTTCTGAGAACTTCTGCCCAGTTCCTGGTTTCTATGGACTGTTGTTGTGCCTTGCCAGGGTCTTTGCTCCTTGAACTCCATCCTTACCTTGTTCCAGCCTTCAAAGATGTTCAGCCTCAGCAATGAAGGTAGGCATATTTACAGTTGCTTGACTCCTGGATCTCTTGCCTTATCCCTGGTTTCTGCTGTTGAAGATCTATGCATTGCTCCTGGTTCCTGCTCCAAAAGAACTCCTCTCTTGTTCCTGTTTCTGAAGACTTCCTGCCCTGTTCCTAGTTCCTGTGGACTATTATTGTGCCTTGCCTAGATCCTTGCTGCTGGAATTCCATCATCATCTTGCTCCACCCCCTGAGGGTTCTCTGCCATGTCTGTTCTCCTGGTCACCTGACTTCCAGCTCATTTGGACTATGCTTTTGTTGTCTGGACTAATTTTGTATTTCTGGTTTGACCTGGACTGAGATTTGGTTACTGTTTGGCCTCCAATTTCCCTTGTTATAATTCTCAAACTATTTTCACACTAATTTCTTCATTATCACTGTGGATTATTCAAGCAAGCAAGCAGCAAGGGAGGAATCTATCTGTTGTATATTGCTCTAGTGGGCAAGGGCATCCAGCTGACCAGTGTCAGAGATAGAGTGTATGATTGTTGATTCACAGCCTGTTGTGATTTACTAAAATCATACCATTAATTCTTCTGACAATTTCTGGTTAAATATTTGAGATCCACAAATGTAAACTATATACCAGCATCATCATTACTTTGTCATCTGACTGAAGTAAAAGAAAATGCTGCTGGGTATACATATAGCCCTTATTGCAATAATTTAATAATTATTGAATGCCATCAAATCAATTCTGGTCCATGGGAAAGAGTTAATCATTCCCTTCTGGAGGCATGACTACAAAAGCTAACTGTTCTTATTGGAGGCACAGTGGGGAATTGAACTCCCAATGTCTTCCTCAGCAGCCAGATATCTGAGCCATTGAGTTATCCAACCAGCTTACAGTAATTTAGGGTGCTTCCAAATAGAAAACATTATCCAGCTACTGTATTCTGTTTTCTCCACAAAGAAACAACAATAACTCTGACTGAGCAAGTGGGGGAAAAACATGGAAGGGTTACAAATAGAACAGAAATTGGAAAAATACATTTCCCATAGAAATTTGAAAACATACTTTTTGACTATAACTTTAAAAAGTATACATTGGCCATGCTGGTTGCAGTACTGTGAGTGTGAGTGTGAGCACTATTTTTTTTTAAAAAAAACCCTAAGTTTTTCCATCTTTTCTCTAGGCCAGTAGTTCCCAACATGCCCCACAGGGGTTTTTAATTTCCAGAGATCTAAGTCAGTACACTGGTTGATCAGTGCTTTGGGGAAATGACTTAGGCTTCTGGGAATTGATGTCCAAAAACCAAAGGTTGGGAAACACTGCTCTAGGATCTCTATAGAATTAGGTAAACCAAGCAGACCAACCACATAATAAAAATCCCATTTGGAAGCTCCTAAGGTGAAATGTCCACTGTTAATTCAGGTGGGATACAAGTTTCTTCTACAGCGGGATCAAGGCTGTTTCCATTTGCAAAACAGGAGTAGAGTATTCTCAGAGAACTGTGGTCAACAAACTATAAAGGCAGCAAAAAGAGATGGTTTAAAGTCAGTTGAGCTTGCAATCTTACTATTGAATAAATCCCAATGAGGTTAATAGGACTTTCTTCTCAAGTGGCCTACCTGATTTTTTAAAAAATACTTAGTTTAATCGAGCTGTTGTTTAAGATATAGTCTAATTGACAAATTCTACTCAAATCTGCCTCAATTTAAGGAAAAACTCGGTGTATCACACGGGAAGATGAAATAGTTCTAATAATCACAGAGAGGAAGATAGGAAAGTAACAAAATAACCTTTCTATCATCTTGTTCTTCCTTCAGAGTGAAGTCAAACTCCTTTAAATCTGTTTAGTTTTAAATTAAACAAAAACAAATAGGAAAATAAAAGTGACTATACCTGGCCTAACCAAAGTGACTTGCTTGACTGATGTGATTTGAAAGGGCTGCAATATTAAAACCTTGAAAAGGGGGTTTATAATGGAAATGCTGACAGACTATTAACTATAGCATTGCTGCTCTAATAAATGGAATAGGCTGTCATAATCTCTAGTTCATAAATATGCAAATATAAGGCAAGGGATTTGATCCAGAGGATGTCTCTATAATTTTAACTGACCTTTACTGATACTAAATGAACCTGTTGCTTCTGGTTTTGCCCAGGAAATACCAAGTGCTGTCTACATTGCTTTTGAGATCCCAGTCTGTTTCTCCTGGAAAGAGTATCAAAATTTCCACTGTGTTCACTGGAAGAAAACCTGGGCTTCAAATGTTAATATACTGTACAAGGTTGAAAGTCCTACTTGTTGAGGAAAACAAAACCCTTTCTTGGTTGTAAGTGGTTTTGTACACATTCATATTCATGCCAGAGTAATATCTGTCAAGTATCCCGGATTGGTCGGGAAATCCTGTATTTTAGTGCGCGTTCCTCCCCTTTCCCGGCACTGTCCCGTATTTAGAACAGCGGGGGAAGGGGTTGCGCAGATGCACATAACCCAGCTGCACATGCACAAACGTGTCATGCACAAAGGGGTTCTGCGTATGCGCAATGGAGTTTTTCCTGCACATGCACACGCGGGCCGGAGCAGTTCCTGTATTTTCCAGAGCGGCGCTTGACGGGTATGGCCAGAATTGTTTGCTGAATTAATTACTCTTTTTGTATGTGTGTGCAGGGGAGATTTCAAGTGCCTCTTTCCCATTCATGTTTCAAAGACCCCTCTGACCTGCCAAAATCCAGTCAGTTATTCAACGATAAACAGCCCCATCAACACAATGATATCAATGTTGAATATTTTCCAGTTTCCTGCTTTGGGCCAAGTGGAGATAAGTCCAATGACTTAATATTTAATAACCTAAATGTAATTTGTTTTGTGTCTTTCATTCCATGGGAAAGGATGGGGTGGGTAGCAGTTTTGCAGATTTCAATCCCTCCCTCCTGTTAATTATTTTAAGCTATTCATCCTGGTATCTGGCCCATTGATGCTCAGCCAAACTGCCAGCAGGGGAGAGGTCTGTCCAATCCTGAAGCTCAATGAGTCACTGAGAAGCAATCTGTTTCATTTTCTTCTGTGCCGGGGGTTCCTCTGCCCTAATCTCATTCTGCTCTACTCAGAAAAAAGGGGGCTTCAAGGTTAGGTTTGGGCTGCCTCCTGTTTCTCCTCCACTGTTTGCTTCCTGGCAGCTGTTTGTGGATTTTGA
This sequence comes from Bradypodion ventrale, assembly GCA_035047345.1. NCBI lineage: Eukaryota > Metazoa > Chordata > Lepidosauria > Squamata > Chamaeleonidae > Bradypodion > Bradypodion ventrale. Next base: position 118,337,802 of record JAWDJE010000004.1, read on the forward strand.
CTGGCTGGATGTACAACCGCAGATGCTCCGGTCTCAGTGCTATATGATTCTTGCTCTGATGGAAAATGAAGACATCCTAGCCGTTTCAAGGTTTCTGCTGCAGTAGTTTACCAGGCACCTAGATGAGAAATGAAACAGATGGAGAAACATTCAGTTTTGCTTACAAATACCCAACTCCAAAGCCTTTTTCTGTAGTGTTTGCAAAGACCTGGGACAAAACCAGACCCTTCCTCTATGTATTTATTTATTTATCCAATTTGTATAGCCGTCCCAATTAACGTGTGACTCTGGGCAGTGTACATAAAATCCCCAACGTTTAAACTATAGAAACCCTTAAAATTCCTAAAAACACTGAAAAACTACCTCCCACCCGCACCAATTAAAAATCTAGTTAAAAACTTTTAAAAGCATGGGTGATCCTGCTCTAAATGAGCCGGTGTGGGTGGTTGCTCCACCTCCCCACACCTGCCCTGCCAAACCAGGTTTTCAGCTCTTTCCTGAAGGGCAGCAGCTCTATTTGGAGATGCAGTTCAACTGGAAGGAAGTTCCATAGGGCCAGAGCAGATACCGAATGTGGAGTCCGCAGGCGCAATTGGCATTAACTGTCCCTGACAAAGGTTACACCGGTTGAGGGAGGCTCCTGGTCACTGGCCTTTGCGGGTACAGAAATTCGGGTGCGGATTAATAGTCATAGGATTGATTCACCCATATCTGACCTGACCGGCAGCTCTGCTGAGGGAAGCCAAATCGCTAACTCCCGTTAGACATTAGGCAATTACTCACTTGCAGATGAGCCCAAGCCTTAGTGCAAATAGTGGCCATGTTTACTCTTGAGCAAGCCAGGAACAATGGATTTCCCCTGTCAGTATTTGCCTTAGTTAATTAACTTCCCCAAGAGAAGTTCCCAATTAACCCGGGTAAATGGGTGATGTGATTTTCTGTCAGATGACGATTCTATCACACGCTGCCTTGAATTCCTATATATGATGATGATTTTCCCTCAATAAACCACTGGTCTTCGCTCCATCTTGTCTCGTGTCGTTCCTTGACCAGTCTCCTCCGGGACCCTAAGGGCCGCTTCACGGCCCCAATCCAACATCTGGTGACCCCGACGTGATTCTACTCGTGAGTAAGTGATTTACGCGGTCCGGTTCTACGCTAGAACCGTGTCCGATTCGTCCCGGAGGGCAGCGCGGCAGCTCCGGTCGGAAAGCCATCCGGCCGGGGTGACAGCTACGCGGCGAGGCATTTCAGAGAGGCATCCTACGGCTTGCATTGTGGAAACGCATTCCGCTCAGGGGCAGGCTGTGAACCCTGATTCCAGCGCAGAGGCCACCGAGGGCCCGTGGCAGGAGACCATGCTCCGAGCGTCATCCCAGAGATTCGTCACGCTGAGACCTATTGCCTAAAAGGACGCGTCGAATTCGTCCCGAGAAGAAGCCCTTCGAAGGACCTGGCAGGTAATATGGGGACTTGTCCTCAGCGGCAATGTCCATCCGCTAACCAGAGAATTCATATAATGGAATTCAAGGCCCTGGCCAGGGTATATAAATTACGTCTTCACAGCGGGAAGTAAGCGGAACTCTTAGCGTACCTGGAGGCCAATTGTCCGCTTTACCCAGAAGCGGCCGTACTTGACCTCACACTTTGGGATCGGATAGGAGCCTGCATTCGGCAAGCACCAAAAGCTCCAGACAGCATAATTGGCACATGGAGCAAATGTAGGAAGCTCTTAGCAGAGGATGACCCAGTCCGGATAGAGGCCCAGGAACCCCCAGCGCAGGCAGAGCCATCAGCCCCAACGGCTCTCTATCCGTCACTCCAGCTCAAACAGAGTAGTGTAGGGAGCTTTCCCTCGGTGACAGCTGCAGATGTCACCGACGGAATGCGTGAGATGGGAAGCGCTGGCGCTTCACTGACAGTTACGGGTTCCCTAGCTACCAAGAGCGCGGTTCAGCGCATGTCTGAGGCAGAAATCAGCAAGGGGGAATTGCCAGCGGAAGATCTAGCTGAGCTTAGGCAGCTATGCCCAGTTCGCATAGAGGTAGATGCCCTCACGGGCCAGCAGCAAGCAATTCATTCACCAGTTCCGTATAAGCTACTCATGGCCATACGGAAAGCCATCACAGAGACAGGACTCCAGAGCCGATTCACTAGGGGCACGCTTCAGCAAGTGTGCGAGACCATGATGCTCATTCCGTACGACTGGAAAGCCATCATGCGAATGATGCTCAACCCCAGCCAGTATCTGCTATGGGACAGCGAGTATCGTCTCAAAGCGCAGGCAAGGGCCGCCAGGATGGGCGGAGCGGTAATTCCTGACCAACTATATGGTTCAGGTCCGTTCGAATCCGTTGACGCGCAAGTCGCCCTGCCGCTCGCCATGCTCCACATCGCAGCGGAGACAGCCTTCAAGGCTTATCTCAAAGTCCCGGCAGCTGGCAAAGCAGCCAAAAATTACACAGCGGTCAAACAGGGATCCCAGGAGTCCTACATGGACTTTATCAATCGATTAGAGGAAGCGATCAGTAGACAGATCGATAATGAGCAAGCCCAACAAGAGCTCATGATGAAATTGGCCAAAGACAACGCCAATCTCGACTGCCGTAAGATCTTGCAGTCCCTGGGAAATCGTCCCGACCTGACACTCACAGATATGATTAGGGCATGCGCCGACGTTGGCACAGATTCCTACAAAATGGGTCTGTTGGCAGCGGCGGTGCAAGGAGGCAGGAGACCCCGGACCAAAGGAGCCTGCCACAATTGTGGCAAGATCGGTCACTTCGCTAAGGAATGCCGATCCAGAGGCAGCGGCCAGCGCACCGGCCGTCCCAAGGCTCCAACCACCCCATGTCCAAAATGTAATAAGGGCCTTCACTGGGCCAGGAATTGCCCGAATTCGGGAAACCGGAATGCGGGCACGTCTCTGGCCCCGGTCCAAACAGAGGCTTCCCTCGCTCTGGGCGTGCCAGAGCTGGATTAGATTCCAATCACATTCCAGGCATTGTGAAGGCACAGGCCAGCCCCAAGGGTAGTACAGGGCTAGAATTGACTTGCCAGGCAGACGTCACATGCGACTTGCCAGGCACAGTCTATCTGGTGGATTCCCAGTACATGGGACCCCTACCCAAAGGCTTCATAGGCTTAGTTTTGCCTCGCAGTGTTGCAGGAGCACGTGGAATTCTGGTAATTCCGGGAGTCATTGACTCCAATTTTTTGGGTGTTCTCCAAGTTCAACTTTGGATGCACCTACCCTAGACCATTCACAAGGGAGACATGTTAGCGCAACTGATTATGGTTCCTTGTAACTCGCCAGCAGATAGCCAGGGAAGGCTCAGGGACAGCGCAGGGTCCGGGTCGGCAGACCGCTTGAGAGCAAGTGAGGCAGTGCAAGGATACCAGGTCTTAGCGACAGTGGAGACCAACATAGAATGGAAACAGTGACCAGTTATTGAGGTATTTTTGAATAAAAAATTCTCAGGGTTGCTGGATACCGGAGCTGACGTCAGCGTTATCAGCCGAAGTCAGTGGCCGAAGGAATGGGCTATTGAGCCGGTCTCCGATGTGTGGGGGGTAGGCGGCATCCAAGAAGCGTTTAGAAGCCGGGATTGGGTGGAAGTCACAATCCCTAAGGCTGATGGCACGGCGGTCATTCGGCCGCACATTCTGGACGTGCACATCAACCTTTGGGGGCGAGACATTTTGCAGCAATACCGTGCCACTCTTACCTTCGGGTAATGGCTCTGCCACTTAAATGGCTTACCAACACGCCAGTCTGGGTGGAACAATGGCCGGTAGTGAGGGAGAAGTTAGTTGCCCTAAAGCAACTGGTTAAAGAACAGCTAGACGCAGGACATATAGAGCGGTCCACTAGTCCTTGGAATTCACCCATTTTTGTCATCAAGAAAAAGTCAGGGAAATGGCGACTCCTCCACGATCTCAGAGAGATCAATAAATGTATCCAGCCAATGGGTCTGCTTCAATGCGGCATTCCGAATCCAAATATGATTCCCGAGGGTTGGGAGATCCTGGTCGTAGACCTCAAGGATTGCTTTTATACCATTCCCCTAGATCCGAGGGATCGGGAAAGGTTCGCCTTTACAGTGCCGGTTGTGAACCACAGTGAGCCCACGCAGCGTTACGCGTGGAAGTATTTGCCACAGGGGATGCTCAATTCGCCCACCCTGTGCCAAATTTATGTTCACAACGCACTGGCAAAGTTTTGAAACCTTCACCCCACAGCTTTAGTATGCCATTTCATGGATGATATCTTGGTCGCAGCGCCGCAACTCGGCAGCGAAATGTTTAAAGACCTCCAGGCCAGCCTGGGGGGGGGGGGAAGGGTTACTCATTGCCCCAGAGAAAGTGCAGAGAACCGAGCCCTTCTCATACTTGGGTCATCGGCTTCTCCGCTCTTTCGCAGCACCAGTTTTGCCCCAGATCAACTTAAAAGACTCAGTCACCTTGGTAGAATTGCAGCAGGTTTTAGGTAACATTAATTGGGCCAGACCATACTTCAGATTGGATACGGATCTTTTGAAACCGCTCTTCTCGCTGCTAACGTTAGGTAAGCAGCCGGCAGACCGGATACAAATTCCTCGAGAGGCACGCTTGGCTCTCGAGAAAGTCAACCAAATTCTCAGCCAAAGGTGGGTGGACAGGATTACTCAGGGGCCATATGCCCCGATCCTGAACTTATACATCGTTCGGGCCGGATCCATGTTCACCGGAGCCCTAGGAGTGGACTCCGAGAAAGGAGCGAGTATCGTGGAATGGGTGTACTTGCCGAACACCTCTTCCTGAAATATCGTTCCCCCCCAAGAGTTGGTCTCCGCGGTGGTCTACCGCGGAAGGCTGAGAGCAAGGGACATTTCAGGGCACGACTTAGCAAAAATCGTGATCCCATTCACCAAAGAGCAGGTTCAGCAGCTGATGCAGCTCGGTGACTCGCTTCCAATTGCCTTGGAAGGATTCACCGGATGCTTGGCATACCACTTGCCAAAGGACCCCAGACTTGTCTCGCTTCAAACGCAGACAATCACCTTGTATGAATTGATCTCGCTGGTTCCACTTCAGGGAGCCAGAACAGTTTTTACGGATGGGGGTCGCACATATGGTGTCTTAACTTGGCAGGAGGGCCAGGCTTGGCGCACGCTTCTAACTCTTCCACAGAAGTCCGCACAGCGGGCGGAGTTGGCAGCGGTGAACCTTGCCTTGCGCACCTTCGCCAAAGAGCGGCTCAACATTATTACTGACAGTCAGTATGTTAGGAACTTGCTTCACAGTCTACCGGGAGCATACATCACTCCCGCGATAGACAAAAATTTGCTGAGTTTGTTCCTCACAGCTCAATTTCACTTGCGGAACCGCACAGAAGCGCTCTATATTGCCCACATCCGAAGTCACCAGGACCTACCTGGTCCGATTTCCGCGGGCAATAGCAGAGCGGATGCAGCCGCAAAGGAAATTCAGCAGCGGTCAGTTTTAGGTGTTTTCACTACTCCAATTCAGAGTCATGCATTCTTTCATCAGAATGCCAAAGCGCTCGCCTGACAGTTTAACCTGCCACTTTCTCAAGCCCAAGGCATAGTTCGCTCTTGCCAGCATTGTGCAGGGGCACCGGGGGGGCCCTCATGGGGGGTCAACCCACGAGGGACAGAGGCTAACCAGGTGTGGCAAATGGACGTCACACATGTCCCGCAGTTTGGCAGATGGCAGTACATGCACGTCTGCATTGATACTTTTTCACAATTCGTCTGGGCAACGGCACAAAAGGGGGAGACAGCTTCCCACGTGGAGCAGCATCTCCTTTCCTGCTTCGCAGCGATGGGCAAACCTCGGCACGTGAAAACTGATAATGCCCCGGCCTACAGCTCCAGGCAGCTGGCCGACTTCATGGCCACCTGGGATATCAAGCATACCTTTGGCGTTCCTTACAATCCGCAGGGGCAAGCGATTGTGGAACGAGTCAATCGGACGCTCAAGTCCTACATTGACAAACAAACAGAAAGGGGGGAGCCACCAGCCCTCCCCAAGTCTCAGGGTCAGGCACAGCATTGTCTGAACAAAGTATTGTTCACGTACAATCACCTTAATGTTTTTTCCGATTGCACGCCGCAGGAGGAACACTTCCGCCGCTCGGAAGCTCTACCGCGGCCGCTGGTCCGCTACCAAGTGCCACTGTATCCTTCTTGGAGGGGCCCGGCGCCACTCGTAATCTGGGGAAGAGGGTATGCTGCAGTTATGTCTCCTACAGGTGTCATCTGGATTCCAGCCCGGTGCGTCAAGCCTCACTTGGAGCCACATGGCGTGGACCCAGACCGACCCAAGTCCGATCCCAGAGATGAAGGACCTCACCCTGACTGAGGGGACCCGGCGGAAGAAGCGGCGACAGCAGACGGAGCCGAAGGTCACCTGGGGGATGGTCAAGACCCTTTGCCGTGAGGCCAAGGACGTCGTCCGACACGAGGACTGGGAGCCAACGCCGGAGAACGTTGTGTCTGCAGTTTTTTCCCTGATCACTGCCAACACCATGGCGGTCACCATCATCCTGACCCTCTCCCTACTTGCGGGGGGAGGTGTTCAGGCAGCATCATTGAAGGCCAGCGATCTGATGCCAGGCGGAGACCTCTCTGCCCGGATGCACTACAATCTGTGGGAAAGGTTGGCGAGCCTCGTCAACCAGTCCGATTTTTGCCTGAAGCAGCACACCGGTTCTGCCTCAATTCTGAGCACCTGTCTCATCCCAGTGTGCCACACTCCAGACGTGCACACCAAGGATGGCGACTGGCTGGTGAAGCGGATTTTCGGTCCGTTTCTCCCAACAAGTTTCTCAGCATACGCTCTCTGGGGAATGCAGCTGACCATGACTTTGCTGGCTGATGCAGCCACTCTTCACACCCCTCGAGTGGCGGTCAGCCCGAACTCTACTTGTGCTCGAATGACCGGCTGCTCCACAGTCGGCCGGATTCAGCGCCGCTGCCTCGACGCTGGCAGCGGCAACTGGACTTGTAATAACCCAGAGACACTTGGTTCAATGTATGCTCATGTTACCCTGCCTTCAGGTTGGTTCTTTACATGCAATCAGTACACTTAGAATTACATCCCCGCAAATGTATCAGATTCCATATGTTGTATCAGTCGCTTGACATTGTTACTCCCCACTAGGGATATGATTGTTCCAAGCACAAATGTTTCCGCACCCATACGGCGCACTTGCGCCACCCAGTTAGACAGCTCATGCGATAGCAACGTTAGGGTTCTGAGTCCAGCTGAGTACGTCTCGTTGGCAGTCAGCATACTTGGCGTGCCAGGCTTAGCCGTCGGCAACGCTCGGAGAATTGGTCAATTGGCTTGCGGATTAGCAAAAGCCATTAACCATACCTCCTCAGCGATAGCGCTGCTCAACCAGGAGCAGGCAGAGCTTCGCCATGCCATCCTAGACAATCGAGCAGCTATAGACTACCTTCTGTTGTTACATCATTTGGGTTGTGAATCTGTCCACGGCATGTGTTGCTTTAATCTCACAGACAATACCCGTAAAGTGCAGAGCCAGCTCACGGACCTCCACACCCTAGTCAAGAACATCAAGGAGGATGCTTCATGGGGGTGGTAGGATTCGTTGTGGTCGTGGCTCCCATGGGGATGGCTCCAGATGACACTCAAAGTGATCGTGGGGGTGATAATACTGGGCACAGTCGCGTGTTGTTTTGTGCAATGTATTCCCTCACTGATATTGAGATGTCCCCCATGGTGGGAACCCCGAAACGTCATCCCCCCACATCAGCTGATGCCGCTCCTGCGCAGGGCCGTTTGTCAGGTCCAAAATAACAAGTAAAGGGGGAGTGTGGAGTCCGCAGGCACAATTGGCATTAACTGTCCCTGACAAAGGTTACACCGGTTGAGGGAGGCTCCTGGTCACTGGCCTTTGCGGGTACAGAAATTGGGGTGCGGATTAATAGTCATAGGATTGATTCACCCATATCTGACCTGACCGGCAGCTCTGCTGAGGGAAGCCAAATCACTAACTCCCGTTAGACATTAGGCAATTACTCACTTGCAGATGAGCCCAAGCCTTAGTGCAAATAGTGGCCATGTTTACTCTTGAGCAAGCCAGGAACAATGGATTTCCCCTGTCAGTATTTGCCTTAGTTAATTAACTTCCCCAAGAGAAGTTCCCAATTAACCCGGGTAAATGGGTGATGTGATTTTCTGTCAGATGACGATTCTATCACACGCTGCCTTGAATTCCTATATATGATGATGATTTTCCCTCAATAAACCACTGGTCTTCGCTCCATCTTGCCTCGTGTCGTTCCTTGACCAGTCTCCTCCAGGACCCTAAGGGCCGCTTCACGGCCCCAATCCAACAACCGAAAAGGCTCTTCTTCCAGTGCTAGAGAGGTGAGCCTCTCTAGCAGTTGGTATTTTTAAAGAGCCCCTCCGGTCTGCTCTAAGGGATGGGCAGATGTCCTTGGGGTGATGTGGTCTCTTAAGTATCCTGGTCCACTACCATGTAGGGCTTTAAAGGTAATTGCCAGCACCTTGAATTGCCCCTGGAGGCACACTGGCAACCAATGCAGCTCCCATAGCAGGGGTGAGGCACGGGCATAACACCCGCACCCTATCACTACATGGGCAGCTGCATTCTGAACCAGCTGCAGCCTCCAAATGGTCATCAAGGGCAGCCCTGTGTAGAGCGCATTACAATAATCCAGTCTGGAGGTGACCAAAGTGTGTGTGACCATAAGCAAGGAGTCCCGGTCCAGGAGTGGGCGTAATTGGCGAATGGCACGAGGTTGTGCAAAAGCCCTCCTAGCCACGACTGCCACCTGCTCATCGAGCAGGAGTTGTGAGTCCAGGAGGACCCCCCAAATTATGCACCAGGTCTGTCTGCGGCAAAATAGCCCCATCCAGCTCCAAAGATGGTAGCTCCCGGGATAACATGGGGGCCCTGACCCACAGCCGCTCAGTCTTGCCAGGATTCAGTTGTAGCCTGTTGTCCCCCATAGCCTCAAGACACCTGGATAGGACTTCAACTGCATTGCTTGGATCACCATGGGATGAGATGTATATCTGAGTATCATCTGCATATTGATGATACCTTACCCCATGGGAATGGATGATCTCACCCAGAGGCTTCATGTAGATAATAAATAGGAGAGGCAAGAGCACCGAGCCCTGAGGCACCCCATATTGGAGGGGCCTAGGGCTGGACCTCTCATTCTCCAACCACACCGACTGGGTCCGGCCCTTCAGAAATGAGGAAAACCAGGACCATACTGTGCCTTGGATTCCCAATCCTCGGAGCCATTCCAGAAGGATACCGTGGTCGACGGTATTGAAGGCCGCTGAGAGGTCAAGAAGAACAAGGATGGACAGATGACCTCTGTCCTGCTCTTGCCAGAGATCATCCAGCAGCACGACAAATGCAGTCTCAGTACCGTATCCGGGCCTGAATCCTGCCTGACTGAAAAGGGTTCAGATAATCTGCTTCATCAAGGGCCTCCTGTAACCGCCGCACCACTGCCTTCTCTAAAACCTTCCCCAAGAAGGGCAGGCTGGATACAGGCCGGTGGTTGGTGAGTACTGTAGGGTCAAGCAATGACTTTTTCAGAGGGTGGGGGAAACCAAGGCATGTTTCAATGCTGCTGGGAAGATCCCCTCCCACAAAGAAGAGTTCACAATCGCTGTAGTTTTAACTAACCAGGCGGGGCATGGATCTGATCTAATATCAGAACTTGGAAATGTGATTATTGTGCCTACAATTCCCAGAATCCCCCAGCCAAGATGACCACAGGTACTCCAAGTTACCTATCATTTTTTAAAAAGCTCCAAACACATATTTCTCTCTCTGCACCACCAACTTAATGGAGGCATTAATATCTTTCAAATTAAAAGCACCACGTGTACATAACCTTTAAACTGGAACTTCAAGGTTCTCCGTGCCATACTTTCTCTAAGAAGCACAAATTCTTCTGTGATTCCTTCCTTTCTTCACTGCCATGATTCAATTACATAAAACTATGCATCAGCCTTAAGAACTTAGTGTAAGATTAAGATAGCTGGCGTTTTCACGGTGAATTATTAAATTAGCTGACAGCATTTTATCCTGAACTTTGCCACTGAGGCTCACATTTTTATGCAATGTACACCGAGGGCAGCCGGAAATCTAAACTTCTCTGTGTCTTTCATCTTTCAAAGCATATGAACTGCTAAAGAGCTATTCAGCTTCAGTTAGATTTGCCAACTTGGTGGTTCACCCCCTCCCCTTGGTACAACAAATTCTTTTGCATCTACTGCTATAATTGAAATAAGAGTGCTTGCTTTTTCTGTACTTTTGAATGAGAGGGAGACATGGTAGAGGGAGCACAAAGTGAGTCCAGAAACAAACCCTCTCTTCTCTCTCTCAACACAATAGAATTATTTTGTGTAAGATTCAGGATAGATTTTTAAATGTACTTCCTTATATGGCATTATCCATTTAATTCTGGCATTCACGTCCATGGGATGTCATTGGGACCTACCAACACAGGCGGCTTTTAAAAAGGCATTCAAGTGAGTAATAGAAAAGAATAAATGAGTACTAGGTATTGAATCTAGAAATGTGCAAGATTTTCATTTCTCTCTGCCCACCCACCCCCAGCAAATGGTAGAATGACTCATTCTACTAGCAGTAGAATGTACACCTTGAATTTTGTAAGCTATCTGGACTGTCTTAGGGATACATATACCTGTTTTTAAAATTATTTATTAATTTCTATACCTCCCATCTGGGTGTTGTCCCACTCTGGGCAGTGAACAAAATAACAATAATACCCAAAACAAATCAAAACCACCACCAACAAATACATCATAGACTAAACTAAACTAAACTAATTGGCATCAGAGGACAATGAAATTGAACATTTTTGGCTAATCTATAGACAAGGGAACAATGTCCTGAAAAGCCTCCTTGAATAAGAGTGTTTTAAATTGTTTTTAAAAGGTAGCCAGTGATGGGGCCTGGCACAACTCCACTCGTAGTGTATTCCACAGAGTTGGTGCTACCACCGAGAAGCCTCTATTTCTGGTTAAAGACTTTCAAGCCATCCTCGGGGTTGGCACCTGGAGCTGTGTGCCAACTGTGATGGAATGGAGGGGAGAGGGGGAGAGAGAGGGAGTCAGAGTCAGAAAGATAGATGGGCAGATATTTTTCTTGAGAAGTCAAATAAGAGATGGAAAATATATTCTCCAATTGTATATAATAATACTAATTTCATGTCAGAAATTACTCTGGATTAAAAGGATTTTTTGCTGGAGAAACTCCACTCAGGAGACACCCAAATAAGGCTCCTTTCATTTCCCCATGCAGCCTTCGGGTATCGAAACCCGACCTTCCAGTCTCCAAGCTCAGCATCTTAACCACTAAGCCACTGGGGGAGCTGCATTTGTGTATGATAAAGCATTTGTATTTTAAAAAGAATCTTGTCCTAGATAGAACATATCAAGATTAGGAACATATGACTTGGTTTTGTTGCTTGAGCCTTTTGGAAATTTTCCCTCCTATTGGCACCTGTCTGTATTAGACCCGTTGTTTGTTAGAGTAATTTGTGATCCTGATTGCATAGGATGATTTGGAGTAGTTAATTGACAGAGTGTTGTTTTAGTGTCTGTTGTTGGAGCAGATAGATTTTCTTCCCTTTCATTATGTCCTCTAGCCCTAGTCATTATACTATTCTGTTACATGTATGCTGACACACATCAATGAAAAATCCAATACTCTTAGACAATACTATGGAATCACACTGGCAGGGTTTTGCATAAGTTATCCACATGCTGAGAGAACCCTGCCTTGTGTTTGAAGAACTGAATCTTCATGTATGTTTCACCATATTCTCTGATGCTTCTGCATGGGGGAAATTCCACAGCAGTTCTAACCAGAAACTTTGCCAATGAGGAATAACTTAACAGGACACAGAACTTGATATAATGGCCATTATATCTGTTCCAAGATAACAGATAACATCTCCATTCTTAAAACAGGTCTTCCAGAAGTGAGAGAAGACTAACAACTGTTCATAGCATCTACACATGGAGAACAGTTCTAGGGGAAATTTTTCACCATTCTCATGTATGTAAGTTGCATGTTTGGGGCTAGACGCATTAGTCAAAATGTTTCGTGACAAGACTAAAATAATGACTGGGAAAACAAAGGCCCACTGGAGAGAACGTGGAGTTCACTGAGCCTATTTACACTGGCCTGTCTGCCTTCCTGAGTTGGTGGAGCATGGCTTTTAAAAAGCTGCTTGAGGTCAGGGGAGAGAGTAAAATACTGTTTGGAGTGATCCCTACATCCAGACATTTTGCTTCTCCAATGGAACAAGTTAAGTGCTCCACATCAGGTGGGATGCAGCTCTTTAGCCAGGCTGCCACTGATGAAGCCACTGCAGTTCCATCAGCAGCAGTGGCATTTCCCAGCTGATGTGGGAGAGTGGTCCTCTGTTAGCTACAAAGCAGCTCTTTAGCTAGACTACTGCTGATTAGTCTGCTGTAGCCCCATTGGGGTCAGTAGTGTGAAGTGCTCCCTCCATCAGCTGGGCAATGGCTTCCACCACCACTCTATGTTTTTTCCTATTTCCAATTGTGCACATATGGGAGAAAATACAGCAGGGCGATTTAGTTGAACCCCCGATAGTGTCTCAAAATGGGGTGAATTGCAGGCAGGTTGGGCAGATTGGCCTGATTGACATATGCACATGATTGGACCAATTCTTACCACTCCATGGCTATAACCCCATGTAGATGGCTTCTCAGTGGCTGAAATCCTTTCAGTAAAGGCTGATCATGTCATCATCCACAGATATTACTTTTTAATTTCATGTTTCCTACCCCCTTCAGGTTCAGGGGATCCTTAGGGATCCCTTTTATGTGGGGAAGTGTTTGAGAGTGGGGAGTGGGCTTTAACACCCCCAAATTGCCACGTCTGTCACTGGTCTGCTGGCTGAGGGATTCTGAGCACTGTAGTCCAAAAATGAATCTTTCCAAGAACTCTTAAGATAGTAAGTTCCCAGTGTGTTCACTCATCACCAACACCATCAAAAACATTCCTACAACCCTGGCCTTAGTCCAGGACTGGATCAGTAGCCAGCATTGCTGATCACCTATGAAACCAGTGGTGGGCATCAGCAGGTTCACTCCAGTATGCACGTACCAGTAGTAAAAATGGCTGGCCCTGCCCACCTCCCCACCCCACCCCCTTCCTCCTCCTAGAAGAGCCTTCAGTGGGGGCTGGCTCCACTTCCCCCTTCACCAAAGGCTTTTCCTAGGCTCAATTTCACCCCAAAGTGCATCCCCAGCCACTCCGGAGTGGTTGGGGAGGAACTTTGGTGTGAAACACAGCCCTGGAAAAGCCTTGGACAAGGGGCAAATGGCTTCAGAGGTTCGCTATAGAGTGATGAAAATTGAAGAGGCTTCTATTTTCACAGCTCTATAACAAAGAGCAGTCGCATGGTCAACAGGCCACGCCCACCCAGTCACATGCCCATGCCCACAGTGTGGTTGGAATTTTTTTATGCCCACTGCTGTATGGAAACCACATCACCATTGGCTATGGAACCATGCACTCCACCTTCTTACTGTTCCTACTTATTCTCTTGGTCTCTCCCAAATGAAGCAGGAAAGCCAGTAATAAGAGGAGCCGTGTTATAGAGGACCAGGCTTGGAGGGCCAAAGTCCCAGGACCTTCTGAGTAGCAGGGATTATGTTTTCATCTGCCATCCCCCTTTGGCATCCATCTGTGATTAACTACAATCCTCTTAGAAGCTGAGACAGAAATGGATTTTCCCAGGAACAGTATATTTCTGCAAGCTATTCATGTTGTGGTGGAAAGAGTTTGAGGACAGTTTGGCCTTGAATGGGCAATTAACAGCCACTCTCATCAAAAGGATCTCCCCCACACCCAGTTGTTCATCTGCACCAGTTGGGAGGCTTGGATGTTATTGAGGGGTGGCTGCCTTTTGACATGGTATTGGCCTGCACTTATAAATTTATCACTACACTACTGAAGAGGATCAAAAAGACGAAGCTGTAAACTTCTCAGGGCTTCATGGTTTTGCTTTGGAGATGGTGACAGCTGGTTTCTGAGGAAGAGAAAAGCATGTCATCTCAACAATTGTGGGAAGGAAGATGCGGGCCCATATCAGTTCGGTGATGTAGTGAGACAATCTTACCAAAGTCCCCTACTGCGTTACAGCATGGCTTGTGGATCTGTATTTGTGCAACAGCTAACATTGCCCATCTTAAATGTAAACATGAGAATGCGAGAAGTTTTTGATCGAGTTGCCTTGTGTTAAAAATTCTCCCACTGAACTGCTTGCAAGCAGATCAACAACATAACAAATTAATAAGCTAATGTTTATCTATTGACCTATATAAAATATAGATAAATCATTATCATTGTGTTCCAGTATGCATGCATATATATATATATATATATATATATATATATATATATATATATATATATATATATATATATATATATATATATATATATATATATATATATATATATATATATATATATATATATATAAATTTTAGACTTAATGGGGTATGAGAGGGAAGCATACACTGCCACTGCTTTAATCATGCTTTTAGCTTTATTGTCTAGCACAAAAGCTGTTTTCCCATATTCGAAAACCATGGGAATAATCTGTTTCCTAATCCAATATGTGATGGCAACCATTCATTATTGAACAGGGGAAGCAAAAATGGTAGTAACAAATGCTGACATATTTTGAAGTAAAGAAGGTGGGGAAACATCCAGCACTTGGGAAACACTTTTTTAGATGGAACACGACTGTTTTATGTTATTATTAATTCATAGTTCATAGTACTTAGAAGAATCCAAAGTACTTTACAGTATTTATTGACCACACTCCAGTAAGAGGGCTCAGCAATGCAACTAGGGCTGACCCTCAGGGCTAAAGGTGCAGGCCCTATAATCCCGGGGCTCCCCAGATATCCGGCCAAAAACATGGCAGGTGATAGGATGATAGTGAGCAGGGCTAGCATCAGCCCCTTCCTCTTTTTCAAGGAGGTGTAATGTTGTATGTCCTGCATAGAAATCCATACCCCTGGACCGATCCCACTGAAACTCACCACACGCCTACCTTGGTGTGCAAAATCCAAAGTGTAGAGTCACAAGCCCCTGGGGTGGTGGTGTTTGCCCCTATATTGATCTGCAAAGAGCAGGAGGGTGTGTGTGTACCACCCATTGTGCTAGGGACACCCCCATGGCACATTTTACTTCTGCTTCCAGGAGCGACTAGGGCGGCACGGGCCAAATGAATAGCAGTAAACCCATTTGTGTGGATTCACGGGGGCTTGGGCTTCTGGGAAGTGAAGTCCAAGATCATCTGGAGTGCCAAGGTTCACCATCATGGCTCTAGTCTCTTATTTATTTGGTTTGCTTTTAAAAGTATTTTTTCCAGTTTATATCTTTTTTCAAGCATACCATACACAATATTATTGATGCAGAGACCTGTATAAGGGCAGTAAGTTCCTGGCAGTCTTCTTCTTCTTCTTCTTCATTATTATTATTATTATTATTATTATTATTATTATTATTATTATTATTATTATTATTATTATTATTATTATTATTATTATTATTATTATTATTATTGCTATTGATTGGACCCACACATCATTACAGATGTTTGTTATATTATTTTTATTTTAAGAACACATTTCTTTTTCTGACAATAAAATGGTCTTTACTCACAAGTATGATGCTTTTCCAATGTGTTTAGTTCCCAAACATCAGACACAAACTCCATTTTATCTCTGTAATTGTTATAGTGGTAAACTTTAAGTAGGTTTAAGATATGGACTGCATATTGCACATGGGCAAGAGGTTGCTCCAACACACCATGGATATAGGAACAGTATTAAGCATTGGAATGCGAGTGGAAGATGAGAGAAGAGAAATTTTATGCTGTGTTTGACCATTAAGTATTTCTTGTTGTCTAAAAGAGTTCCTCCCATCAAGTCTATGAAGTCCAGTTTATAAAATTATTCAATTCATTTAAAAAAATCTTCCAGTTTGTGAATGAGTCATATTGTGCTTCTGTATCCACAATTTCAAATGCCATGAAATGGTCCAATATTGTTGTACAATATTGTTCCTACAAAGCAGCAGGAAAAAATAATGCCATGCTTTACATAGCAAAGGATAGCTTGATAACAATGGCATAATTTAAGATGGTCTACTTGATACCCTTTTGTGTTCACTATCATTCATACTGTACTTACTAAAAACAGCCATGACAATTGCTTTATGTATGAGTGAGGACTGGTTAACTGATGAAAAAAGTTGTCAACTTCTGAGATTTTCCCTTGCTTGGTGTCTCTATCTTAATGGTACTATGTGAATAGTGCTACAGTAAAACTCAAATTTACATATGCCTCGAGTTACATAAAATTCGACTTACATAATGATTTTGTGGTAAAACCATGTCCCGATTTACCCGATTTCCTATGGGTTTGCTGCAAGTTACATAAAGATTCATTTCCCTATGGGTTTGCTTCGAGTTACGTATAAAAAACGATTTAAGCAAAAGCCTATGGAACAGACTTTTTACATAAGTAGGGGTTTTACTGTATTCTCTATTTGAATGTAGATCATCTTGATTGCTGCTACTGGTGTTGACAACATTGCTTGTCATGAGAACCAGAAAAGGAAAAGTTGCTTTCCTGTAGCAGGCACCAACATAACACAAGAAAAAAATTCTGTTACAATTCTGCAATTTCCAATAGACTTGAAGTAACTAGTTACCTATGAATAAAGGTAAAGGTTTCCCTTGCTCGAAAGCCAGTCGTATCCGACTCTAGGGTGCAGTGCTAATCTCTGTTTCAAAGCCGAAGAGCCAGCGCTGTCTGCTTCTGCAGACGTTTCCATGGTTATGTGGCAGGCATGACTAGACACCGAAGCACACGGAACGCTGTTTACCTTCCCACCAAAGTAGTCCCTATTTATCTACTTGCAATTTCTTGCTTTTGAACTGCTAGGTTGGCAGGAGCTAGGACAAAGACTGGAGCTCATTCCGTCCTGCAGTACATAAGTAACTAAAAAATATTTTACTGACTTCCAATATGTAGAAAGTAAATGGTTCTCTTTTAAGCCCTACCAAACTGCAATAGTGACTCCCTGTTTGGTGTGTGTTTATCTTGGCAGCATAATTTTGAGTAATTTGGTCTATATAAAGTAACTTCCCAAGCTCCAACCACCAGTTGTTATTGGTACAGAACATGAGAACAGAATGTGAAATACCTGTAACTCTAATTTTAATATATTTTGCTAGGCAAGCTTAAGATATTTTAATTCACTTATAGGTAGTGATCGGCAGTGCGGTATGCCTCTGCAGGCCTTTACTTTCCTGATTTGATGGCAATAAGCAGCTCTACCAAAGCCAAAAGGCTGTAATTAAGGAGATTCAACATTTTTGCAAATGTGCATTTTAATATATTTTTATCATATAATTTAATATGACTATTAAATTAAATTAAATCCTCTATAATGTGTATCCACTTGAACATTTTTGTATATATTTCACTATATCTGATTTTGGACTTTATCTGAATCAAATGGGCGATGCATCAGATAACGTCCAAAAATGGACTTTATCCGAAGTTCCTATACCAAATACCTCAGATGACATCCATTTTTAAGCGGTTTTGGGCTTTATGTGATGCATCACGTGTGCATGAAAACCGTGACTTTATCCGAATCGGATTTTATCCGAGGTACCACTGTAATATGAGAAATAAAAACAGAAACAAAATAAAATCACCAGTGATGTTTACAATGCCCTGGAGACTGTGTTTTTTCATAACTATCTCTTTCTATCTCCAAAAACTCAATTGATCCAGTACTGGTCTGCCACCTTTACCTTCAGTCAATGTATACTCCAAAAATGGTTTCTATATGTTCCAAAATTTATTTTCCTTCTTCTGATTCAATTCCACGGTGAGCTTATCATTCAGTGCAATTTCCCACATTCCTTTATACCAATCTTCCATTTTTATCGAAACATCACACTTCCAATTTCTTGCTATACATTGCCTTGCTGTTGTTAATATAATAGATAACAAATCTATTTTTGTTCATATAGTATCTATATTTAAATTATCTACATCAGTCAATAAGGCGGCACCTGCTCCCATCTTAAGATCCACTCCCATTATTTCTGTGATTTCTTTCTCAATATTTACCCAAAAATCCTTTAACACATTACAACCCCATCTCATATGCTCATATATCCCCAGTGTATCCTTACATCTCCAACACAATGCAAATGTTCATTTTTTGTTTGCTTGTTAACCATGACCTAGTCTGGTGGTTACAGTGTGTGCATGCGCACAGATGCACAAATCAAATAATATTATTCTTCCTTCTGCTGAAAGTAAAATGTATCACTATTCAAAGTTGGGATGGTAAAGATGAGGCACCACTTCTAAGTACATACATGTGAAGGAATCAGGGCCACTGAAGGCCGGGGAGCCCGGAGGAGGACTGATCAAGTAACGACACGAGGCAAGGAAACAGGATCAGATCAGTACTTTATTGAGAAAAGGCAACATCATTTATAGGGAAAAAAGAGCAACGGTGGCAAGCTGTCATCTGACAGGAAAATTACCTCACCCACGTACCCGGGTTAATGGGGAACACCTCAAAGGGAAGTTAATTAACTGGGGCAAACATGGACTTAGGAGTCCCATTGTTCAGGGATTAGGCAGGGACAAACATGGCTTATTTGCGCCAGGGATTTCCCCCGAGCCGGGAGATGAGTTATACACTTAATGTTTGACAGGAGTCAGCTATCTGCTTACTTGGCAGCGTCGTAGGTCAGGTCACGGTAATTGGGTGAATCAAACCCTATATTTTATTCACCCCCCCTTAATTTGGCGGCCGCAGAGCCCACGGGCTGGGAGCGTCTCTCACCGCGGTGGCCTCTGGCGGGCCGTTCCATGCCCCGCGGGGCATGGGGAATCCGCATCTCCCCTTTATTTTCTATTTAAGGACCTGACCGGTGACCTTGCGCAAGAGCGGCATCAGCTGTTGAGCGGGTATGACGTCACGGAATTTCTCTCTGGGGTGGCACTTGGAGATCAGCGAGGGAATACACTGAGCAAAACAACAGAGCGTAATGCCTAGTATGGCTATCCCCACCACTACCTTAAGCACCGTTTGCAGCCACCCCCAGGGAATCCATGACCACATCCAATTCCACAGGGAACTCCACCAAGCTCCCCACGCGGAGCCTTCTGTAATGCCTGCAACTATGGTGTGGAGATCCGTGATCTGGTTTTGGATCTTACGGGAGTTATCAGTGAGATTGAAACAGCACATTCCATGAAAAGATTCGCAACCCACGTGGTGCAGCAAGAGGAGGTAGTCGATAGCCGCTCGATTGTCAAGAACGGCATGGCAAAGTTCTGCCTGCTCCTGATTGAGGAGCGCTATCGCTGTGGAGGTATGGTTAATGGCTTTGGCCAAACCGCAAGCCAAGCGGCCAATCCTCCGTGCGTTGCCGACGGCCAAGCCTGGCACGCCGACAAGGCTGACTGCTAGTGATACATACTCAGCGGGACTCATTACCCTAAAGCTGCTGTCACAAGAGCTGTCTAACTGGGTTGTGCGTGTGTGCCGTATGAGTGGGGAAATATCAACATTTGGTACATTTGTGTCATTTACACTTGGGGCAATCGTGTCCTTAGTAGGAAGTAACAGTGTCAAACGGCTGATACAACACATTGAGTCCGACAAATTCGCAGGGATATAGTTCCATGTGAACTGGTTGCAGGTGAAAAACCACCCTGAAGGTAGGGTGACGTGAGCGTACAGCGAAATGAGTGTCTCTGGTTTATTACAAGTCCAGTTGCCACTGCCGGGGTTAATGCAGCGACGCCGAGTCTGACCGCCTGAGGTGCAGCCGGTCATTCGGGTACAAGCAGCGTCCGGGCTGACCACCACTCGAGGGGTATGGAGAGTGGTGGCGTCAGCCGGCAAGGTTGATGCAAGTCGCAATCCCCCCCAGCGTGCGTATGCTGAGAAGGTGGTGGGAGTGTGCGGGCCAAAGAACGCCCTCAACAACCAGTCGCCATCCTTGGTGCGCGCGTCCAGAGCGTGGCACACGGGGATGAGACAGGTGCTGAGGATAGATGCAGAACCAATGTCCTGCTGTAAGCAAAAATCGGACTGGTTGACGGGACCCGCCAACCTTTCCCACAAGTTGTACTGCATTCGTGCAGAAAGATCTTCACCAGGCGGCAAGCCGTCGGCCTGGATTGGAATAGCCTGAACGCCTCCCCCCAAAAGCAGGGAAAGGGCCAGGATGATGGTGATCGCCGCTGTGTTGGCATGAATCTGGGCAAAAACTGCAGCTGTGAGGTTCTCCGGTGTTGGCTCCTTCTCCTCGCGCTGGACGGCGTCCTGGGCATCACAGCAAAGAGTCTTGACCATCCCCCAGGTGATCTTGGGCATCGGCGGCCGTTTCCTCCGGCGGGTCTTCTCGGTCAGAGCGAGGTCCTTCATCTCCGGGATCGGACTCGGGCTGGCCTGGTTCCACGCCATGCGGTTCCAAGTGGGGCTTGACACACCGGGCTGGAATCCAAACGACACCTGTAGGAGACATAACTGCAGCATACCCTCTTCCCCAGGTTATGAGCGGCACCGGGCCCCTCCAAGAAGGGTCTGGTGGCACTCGGAACCGGACCATAGGTCGTGGGAGAGCTTCCGAACGGCGGAAATGCCTCTCCTGCGGCGTACAATCCGAAAAAACATTAAGGTGATTGTAAGTGAACAATACCTTGTTGAGACAAAACTGTGCTTCCCCTTGTGATTTGGGGAGGGCTGGTGGCTCCCCCCTTTCTGTTTGTTTGTCAATATAGGACTTTAGCGTCCGATTGACCCGCTCTACAATCGCTTGCCCTTGCGGATTGTAGGGAATCCCAAATGTATGCTTGATGTCCCATGTGGCCATGAAGGCGGCCAACTGCCTAGAGCTGTAGGAAGGGGCGTTATCTGTTTTCACGTGCCGTGGTTTGCCCATGGCAGCTATGCAGGAAAGGAGGTGCTGCTCCACATGGGTCGCAGTTTCCCCTTTCTGCGCCGTAGCCCAAACGAACTGGGAAAAAGTATCTATGCAAACGTGCACATACTGCCATCTCCCAAATTGTGGCACATGCGTGACATCCATCTGCCACACCTGGTTGGCCTCTGTCCCTCGTGGGTTGACCCCCCACGAGGGCCCCCCCGGTGCCCCTGCACAATGCTGGCAAGAGCGAACTATGCCTTGGGCTTGAGAAAGTGGCAGATTGAACTGTCTGGCGAGTGCCTTGGCGTTTTGATGAAAGAATGCATGACTTTGGATTGGAGTAGTAAAAACTCCCAAAACTGAACGTTGCTGAATTTCCTTTGCGGCCGCGTCCGCTCTGCTATTGCCCGCGGAAATCGGACCCGGTAGGTCTTGGTGACTTCGAATGTGGGCAATATAGAGCGGCTCCGTGCGGTTTCGCAAGTGAAATTGAGCGGTGAGAAACAAACTAAGCAAATTTTTGTCTATCGCGGGAGTAATGTAAGCTCCCGGTAGACTGTGAAGCAAATTCCTTACGTACAGACTGTCAGTAATGATATTTAAGCATTCCTGGGCGAAGGTGCGCAAGGCAAGGTTCACGGCTGCCAACTCTGCCCGCTGAGCGGACTTCTGTGGAAGAGTTAGCAGCGTGTGCCAAGCTTCGCCCTCCAGCCAGGTCAGAACACCATAGGTGCGACCTCCATCAGAGAAAACTGTTCTGGCCCCCTGAAGTGGGACCAGCGAGAGCAATTCGAACAAGCTGACTGTTCCTGTTTGCAGCGAGACAAGCCTAGGGTCTTTCGGCAGATGGTATGCTAAACTCCCAGTGAAACCTTCCAAAGCTATCGGAAGCGAGTCGCCTAGCTGCATTAACTGATGAATTTGTTCCTTGGTGAACGGAACCACAATTTTGGCCAAATCATTTCCTGAAATGTCCCTAGCTCTCAGCCTGCCGCGGTAGACCACCGCGGAGACCAGCTCTTGGGGCGGGACGATGTTCCGTGAAGATGTATTAGGCAAGTACACCCATTCCACAATTTTCACCCCCTTCTCTGAGTCTATTCCTAGCGCCCCAGTGAACATGGATCCTGACCGTACGATGTACAAATTCAGGATCGGGGCATATGGCCCCTGGGCGATCCTATCCACCCACCTCTGGCTGAGAACCTGGTTCACTTTCTCGAGCGCCAAGCGCGCGTCTCGAGAGATTTTTATCCGGTCTGCCGGCTGCTTACCTAAAGTTAGCAGCGAGAAGAGCGGTTTTAGAAGATCCGTATCCAATCGGAAGTACGGTCTGGCCCAATTAATGTTTCCTAAAATCTGCTGTAATTCTACGAGGGTGACTGAGTCCTGTAGATTTATCTGAGGCAAAACTGGCGCTGCGAAAGAGCGGAGAAGCCGATGGCCCAAGTATGAGAAGGGCTCGGTTCTCTGCACTTTCTCAGGGGCAATGAGTAAACCTTTATCCCCCAGGCTGGCCTGGAGGTCAGAAAACATTTCGCTGCCGAGTTGCGGCAACGCTACTAAAATATCATCCATAAAGTGACAAACTATAGCTTGTGGGTAAAGGCCTCGAAACTTTTCCAGCACGTTGTGAACATATATTTGGCACAGGGTGGGCGAATTGAGCATGCCCTGTGGCAAAAATTTCCACGCGTAACGGAGCGTGGGCTCACTGTGGTTCACAACCGGCACCGTAAAAGCAAACCTTTCCCGGTCCCTGGGGTCTAAGGGGATTGTATAAAAGCAATCCTTGAGATCTACCACTAGGATCTCCCACCCCTCGGGAATCATATTAGGATTTGGGATGCCGCATTGAAGCGGACCCATCGGCTGAATACATTTATTGATCTCTCTGAGATCGTGGAGGAGTCGCCACTTCCCCGACTTCTTCTTAATAACAAAAATTGGCGAGTTCCAGGGGCTTGTGGACTGTTCTATGTGTCCTGCGTCTAGCTGTTCTTTCACTAGCTGCTTGAGAGCAACTAATTTCTCTCCCACTACCGGCCATTGTTCTACCCAGACCGGAGTATCGGTGAGCCATTTAAGCGGCAATGCCATTACCCGAAGGTAAGGGTGGTGCCGTACTGCTGGAGAATGTCTCGCCCCCAAAGGTTGACGTGCACGTCAAGAATGTGCGGCCGAATTACCGCCGTGCCCTCAGCCTTTGGGATTGTGACTTCCACCCACTCTCGGCTCCTAAACGCTTCCTGAACTCCACCTACCCCCCACACATCGGAGACCGGCTCAATGGCCCACTCCCTAGGCCACTGGCTCCTGCTTACCACACTCACATCCGCTCCGGTATCGAGTAACCCTGAGAACACTCTTTTGTTCAAAAATACCTCGATAACGGGGCGCTGCTTCCACTCAATGTTGGTCTCCACTGTCGCTAAGACCTGGTATCCTTGCACTGCCTCACTTGCGCTGTCACTGAGCCTTCCCTGGCTGCCTGCTGACGAGTGACAAGGAACCATGATCAGTTGCGCTAAGGTGTCTCCCTTATGAATTGTTTGGGGCAGGTGTGTCCAAAGCTGAACCTGAAGAACGCCTGAAAAATTCGAGTCAATGACTCCTGGAATTATGAAAATTCCGCGTGCACCAGCTACACTACGGGGCAAAACTAAACCTAAAAAGCCTCTGGGCAGGGGACCCATGTACTGGGAATCGACCAGATAGACTGTACCTGGCAGATCGCATGTAACGTCCGCCTGGCAAGCCAATTCTAGCCCTGTGCTACCCTTGGGGCTGGCCTGTGCCCTCGCAGTGCCTGGAATGTGCCTAGAATCTAGTCTAGTTCTGGGGAGTTCTGGATCTGGGTGAAGGAAGCCTCTGTTTGGACTGGGGCCAGAGACGTGCCCGGATTCCGGTTTCCCGAACTCGGACAATACCTGGCCCAATGATAGCCTTTCTTGCACTTCGGACAGAGGGTATTCGGAGCCTTGGAATGGCCGGACTTTTGTCCGCCTCCCTTGGATCGGCACTCCCTAGCGAAGTGGCCGACCTTGCCACAAGTGTGACATGCCCCTTTGGTCTTTCCATTAGGATGAGATCTTCTACCCCCTTGCACGGCTGCCGCTAGCAGACCCATTTTGTAGGAATCTGTGCCAACGTCAGCACATGCTCGGATCATGTCCGTTAAGGTCAAGTCAGGACGATTGCCTAGCGACTGCAAAACTTTACGGCAGTCCAAGTTGGCATTGTCCTTGGCTAACTTGATCATGAGCTCTTGCTGGGCTTGCTCATTATCAATCTGCCTGGTGATTGCTTCTTCCAGGCGATTGATGAAGTCCATGTAGGGCTCCTGGGCTCCCTGCTTGATCGCAGTGTAATTTTTGGCCGTTTTGCCAGTCGCTGGGACCTTGAAGTATGCCCTATAGGCGGCTTCGGCCGACATCTCTAGGGTGGCTAGAGGCAAGGCAATCTGAGCATTGATGGGCTCAAAGGCACCTGAACCATATAGCTGTTCAGCAATTACTGCGCCTCCCATCCTAGCAGCTCTGGCCTGAGCCTCGAGCCGATACTCGCTGTCCCAGATCATGTACTGGCTAGGGGTTAGCATCATCCTCATGACGGCTTTCCAGTCATGGGGAATCCACATGGTGGTTTCGCACGCCTGCTGAAGCGTGCCCCTGGTAAAACGGCTTTGGAGCCCTGTCTCTGAGATTGCTTTCCGCAAAGCCATGAGAACCTTGTACGGGACTGGGGAATGGACGATTTGTTGAGCGCCTGTGAGCGCGTCCATCTCCATTCGGATTGGACATATCTGTCTAAGCTCAGCTAGTTCTTCCGCTGACAATTCCCCCTTTTTGAGTTCTATCTCTGCTGTGCGCTGAAGGGCACTCTTCACGACTAGGGAGCTTGGAGCTGTCAGGGAAGCGCCTGCGCTTCTCATTCCTTGCGTTCCTTCGGTGACATCTGCAGCTGTCACCGCGGGAAGGCTCCCTGCGCTACTATGCTGATAGCTGATTGACGGATAGAGTGCCGTGGGCGCAGTCGGCTCGACTGGCCTGCCTGATGACTTCTCTAACGGGGGTTCATTGGCCTCTATCCGGACTGGCTCGATCTGTTCTAAGAGCTTCCTACACTTCCTCCAAGTACGAACTATCCCTCCTGGAGCTTTGGGGGGCTGCTGAATGCAGTCTCCTATCTGATCCCAGAGCTGCAGGGTTAACGTACCTACTTCTGGGTAAAGTAGGCAGTGTTCCCTGAGGTACGCCAAAAGTCTCGCGAGCTCCCTGCTGTGAAATCGTAACTGAAATACCCTGGCCAGGATTTTGAACTCTTCCTCACGAGTTCTTTGGCTAGCGGACGGACTTGGTCCATGAGAACAAGTCCCCATATTACCTGTGATGGTCCTCTGAAGTTTCCTCCTCGGGACGAAGATCGACGCGTCTTTGCAGGCAACAGGTTCGGGCGTCGGGTGTCTGGGGTAGACCTCGGAGCGTGGACCTTCTGCCACGGGCCCTCGGCGGCCTCTGCGCTGTCAGGGGCTCACAGCCTGCCCTGAGCGGAACGCGTTTTTCCCTTTGCGCAAGCCTCCTCGAAAGCTGGGGGCAAGCTGTAGGAATGCCTCCTTGGAATGCCTCGCCGCTGGCCGTCTCTCTGTCCGGCTGGCTGCCGACCAGAGTGCCGCGCTGTCCTCCGGGCTGACTGGTCGCGGTTCAAGCGCAGAACCGGACCGCGTGGATCGTTACTCGCGAGTAGACCTCCCCAGGGTCCCTTTACTCATGAGTAAATCACGTCGGGGTCACCAGATGAAGGAATCAGGGCCACTGAGGGCCGGGGAGCCCGGAGGAGGACTGATCAAGTAACGACACGAGGCAAGGAAACAGGATCAGATCAGTACTTTATTGAGAAAAGGCAACATCATTTATAGGGAAAAAAGAGCAACGGTGGCAAGCTGTCATCTGACAGGAAAATTACCTCACCCACGTACCCGGGTTAATGGGGAACACCTCAAAGGGAAGTTAATTAACTGGGGCAAACATGGACTTAGGAGTCCCATTGTTCAGGGATTAGGCAGGGACAAACATGGCTTATTTGCGCCAGGGATTTCCCCCGAGCCGGGAGATGAGTTATACACTTAATGTTTGACAGGAGTCAGCTATCTGCTTACTTGGCAGCGTCGTAGGTCAGGTCACGGTAATTGGGTGAATCAAACCCTATATTTTATTCACCCCCCCTTAATTTGGCGGCCGCAGAGCCCACGGGCTGGGAGCGTCTCTCACCGCGGTGGCCTCTGGCGGGCCGTTCCATGCCCCGCGGGGCATGGGGAATCCGCATACATGGGAACTATACACTGAAATAATGCCATATTTGCAAACCATGTCACTGACCTCCGATTACCAGTACCAGGCCAAGTGGTCTCATTTTGTGGGTTAGTTCAATAGGCTGCTGATTTTAGTAGCTTTTGGTACGCACATTCCCATGCAGCAAAGTGTTACTGAACTTCACAAAGCTTGAAACTAGTCCCGGAGAGGAATCACCAATTCCCCCCTCCCCTCTCTCTGGGAATATGCTTTTTCCTTTCAAGTTGCAATGTGGATTGCAGTGAATAATAGTGTTCTCCAATTAGCCTCCAAATGACTGAGTTCCACTCAAGCCAAATAGCAGTGTAAAGTTTATTTCAGAAATTCATCTGTAATAAGACAAAGAACATAAGACATACAAACACAAAGAAATAGAATTAAAGTTCTCTGTCCCCTCTCTGGCATAGCCCTATGCAGGGCATTGCTCCCATCAGGTAAGGAGTTAGAGGCAGTAGCTAAACACTGGGAGTCTAGCTACCCTTGCCCCTTTAGGTTGGGAAGCGAGGCATACTGAGACATCGGGGGTCTCTATCTAGTTAACAATATTGGTATAATTGCAACACTTTTTTTGGGGGGGGGGGGGGAGATTACCAAATTTCTAACACAGTGATTATTTCTAATTAAATCTGTGCTTCTAAGCCAAGAATGAGAACAAAATTAAAATCTTGGAGTGAACTCTGTCTATACCAACTGTTTACAATGCCTTTGCTTCTCTTTGTTTCTCCAGTTGGTGAGTAATGGTTTGAGCCAAGCCTTGGCCATGTTAGTGGGTTAGGGGAAGACAAAATTTAACTTAGACACCTCGTTTGAACATGAGTTTAGTATATGGTGAAGTGTTGCAGGGATGCCAGACTGCAGCCAAGGCAGGTCTGTATGACAGAGTATCCACATGCTCTGGAAGGCACCTAGCCTTCTATATAAGAAGAAATGTTGGTCTCAGGACCCCTTTGGCAAGCACATTCTGGCATTTGGAAAGTAAGAATGATAAAGAACTGGCTTCATTTATACTGGGGCTGATGTTGGGCATATAAAATAAGATTGTTCACTTTCATCGTAACATAATAATAAAAATAACATTTTGCTGATGATTTGCTTGAATACTAAGCTTGAAAATCATCATCAGGAATTGAGGTGACGACAATGATAACTACTTTGCCAACACCATTTTTAATCCACCCTTCTCCTAAGGAATGCATAGTAGCATTTTTGTACCACTGTACATTCATTCATATTTTGTTTGTACCTGGGATATTTCTGGAATCCTAATTTTGGCTATTGCCAGACCCCTCTCTCATAAACTGAGGTCAAGAGCCCCTTGAACATATCACTTGACATTTTCTGTAATGGTTTCTTTAAATGAATATAATAACTGCATGCCATCAAGTCAATTCCAACTTAAAGCAACATTTTTCATGGTTTTTTTAGGTAGAGGATGCACAGAAGTGGTTTACTATTCCCCGCTTCTGAAGAGCACCCTGGGACTGTGCATCTTGCCTATGATTATACAGGATGGCTCTCTCTCAGGAGACACATTGGGTAATTGAACTCACAACATCTGGCTCAACAGCTAGATCCCTAAACCACGGAACTACCTATCCAGCATTCTTTAAATCACCACAGGAATAAACATGCATTCATCAAATAGTTTCTTTCCTCTCTTCCACCTTCATTGCCACCAACATTCAGATGACCCTGTGTGTGTAGAATTGTCCCTTCATTCAGCCACATAGCCAGTTGTCATCTTGTGAACTCAGCACCACCCAGCTTGAATAGAAGTAATAAGATTTAATTAAAATAAGGATGTCAAAAGAATGGTGTTTATCCTCTGCTCTACATTTATTCAGCACAATTCTTCTCTCTCTGCATTACCTATCTCTCTTTCTCTCAAACCCACTCATAGACTGGTACAGTATGCTCAGTCTGCTCTAAAACTAAACATTGACTGATCTCTACCCAGACTCCAAAACTATCCTCTCCTCGTTCTCTCTACAACAAAGTGCCCTCAAACACACTGCCCTTCCTTATCTAGTTTCTTTCCCAGCCAATCAGAACTATTCTTTCCAATCTTACATGCTCCTCACTCAACCCTCCCCATCACATACTTAACAGACAAATGTATTTCAAAGAATACACTTACCATCGTATTATACTTAAATGTAAGCAAGCTTCACCATGATGAATAGGATGCAGAGGATTGTCAGCAGTCAGGGAATGTTGTTTTAAGGCAGCTATAGAAAAACCTCTGGCTCAGCAGCCACATTTAATCCACAGAGGCTCACCATCCGGTCCACCCATTTCTGCCTAAGGCTCCATCCCTTTCCTGCCCCCCAATACAAGTTCTTGTATCTAAACTACAGCTGAGCTCTCAGAGTGGGAAAAGTTGCCCAGTAGTCTTTTAAAGGGTAACTATGGCCACTCCATAAGACTAGAAGGGTCAATGTGAAATATATAGCAGTGGGAGGGATGTCAATGGTTCTGAAGAAGTAACGAAGGAGGGAAGTATACCACTGGATTGAGGGAAATATTCCGCTATTGAGTGGGAAGAATGCAAGGTGTTGCATGTTACAGTTCAATATTTGACATTGCAACAATGACCTTTCAATGCTCATTTTCAAGAGATCCAGGAAAATCATGAAACAATGCATTGCAAAAGCTGTCATGAATGTTGGGATTTCAGAAGAAATCAGGTATGTATGTTCAGTCTACTGTGATACACTTTAATCTTGAACCTACACTCAAACCGCATAGCTGTTTATAAGGGTCTAGGCACCAGGGAAGTCTGTCAAACACAGTGTACCAAATGAGTCACAGGAGTTTCTTTTCATATGGAACCAAGAAAAGCTGCTTTATCCAATGGATTCCAGTTCAATAATTCCTCATTAACCAAATAAATAGTGATGCTGGATTAGACAATAGAATCTGATGCAAAATGCAAAATTGTCACATGGTTCCTTGCATATTCCAACTACAGTGGAACCTCGTGTTATGAACTGTTCGTGTTATGAAATTTTGAGTTATGAATGAAAATCCATAGAAAATAATCACTTGAGTTACAATTTTTGTCGGAACTGATTAATTGGTTTTCAATGCATTCCTGTGGGAAATTTGAGTTATGAATTTTTTGTAACACGAAATGTCCCAGGGAACGCATTAAATTCATAACTCGAGGTACCACTGTACCATTATGTCTAACATGAAAGATAAGTCAGGCCTTGCTTGATGAAAACCAATCTGTTCATGATTAAATCAACTAAGTTTAAAATTCTATCACAGAAGCACTGCTTTCTCAATTACATTACTCAATCATGACTAGACATCCTGGGCACCAGCTGCCCCTCTTTACAAATATCATAGTAATTGCTCAAGGTTAACTCAGCCTTCCATTCTTCTGTGGTTGGTAAAATAAGTACCCAGCTTGTTGGGTGGGTGGGGTGGGGGGAGACAAGATGCTGATTACCATGTGAACAGCCCAGAGAATGCTGTAAGTGCTATATGGTGGTATATGAATATAATGGCTCTCTCAATGGCAGGTGATACAGCCAGCTAAACTGCAATAAGCTGAGTGAGATTGAAGATTTTGAAAAAAATCACCACATTCAAGCACTAATTATACAATGTCTACTATTTGGAAAGGGTACTAGAAGAAAAATGTATGGTGTCACAAATGAATCATTTGAAATGAAAAAATTATCATATAGAGAGCAGTAATTAGAGTGAGTCTCCACAATAGACCAGTACCCCAGTATCTTGTATATCTTAATTATACTGTTTACTTTCTCAGGGGGGATAAATCAAATGTAGGGCTTCTATCTAAACATCATTGGATTGGTTTGTGCAGTTATTATAATTTGATCTTTTTTCTTTATTCATATCAGTGCATTGCACAATTTAAAGTTATGGACATATATGAACTTTAGGTAAAGGTAAAGGTCACCCTTGTTTGAAAGCCAGTCGTATCCAACTCTAGGGTTCAATGCTCCTCTCTGTTTATAGCCAAAGAGCCAGTGCTGTCTGCATCTGCAGATGTTTCCATGGACATGTGGCAGGCATGACTAGACACCGGAGCGCATGGAACACTGCACTAAGTGCTATGGGAAGGTATATAAGTGTGATTGCTTTGCTTTGAATTTCCAGAACCTTCCTCAGGGCTTAACAATAGCAGCAGGGTGAGAGTCTAGTCCTGTAGGATTTACAGTAGCAGCTGTAAAGCCAAAGCCTGATACCCCAGAACGGAGCAGCTTGCCATTGGTTGGGTTTCTGGGATGCATGATGGGGAATCAAATTCCCAACCTCTTTCTCCTTTGCTTAGCTCACTGAGTTATCTACAGTAATAAACATGTGCCATCAAGTTAATTCTTCCCTTCTTCTGGGAGCACCCTGGAAACTGCACCTTGTCCCAGACCATACAGTCTGGCTTTTCTCCCAAGCAACACAGTAGAAAATCAAAGTCCCAACCTCTGACTCTGCAGCCAGATACCTAAACCACAAACCCAGGCTTAAATGGAAATTTCCCCTTTCTTTTTAAAGTCTCATTTATTATATATAAAGGAATCTTACCATTCCCATGCCAGTGTAATGTAGGCTTCCAAAGAGTGGACAGTATACAATTGCATTCTGTGCCATTCAGGTACTTGAAATTACACTGTATTATCACTTTAAAGTCAGAGTACTGGAGGAAAAGGAGGAAGAAAAAGAAGAAGGGCAACTGACATTTTTGGTCATTAATCAACTGGTGAGTCTTAAGCCATTTGCAACTAGTTTATATATTGTCAGCACCTTGTTCCATACATCTTGTCATCATGATCAACTTCACACCAGCATCACCATGAGCTCTGTTGATTGCTGGTGTCACTTGGCATCACGGTGGACTTGCTACATCAGTGCCCAGTGTCACTTTCTATGTGTCATTCTGTGCCACAAGCAGAGTTCAAGACCCTTGGATGCTGCATGTTTGCATTTTATGTGCCATGATATTCAACCACAGAGGCTCCTGACCTTCATGTGGCGAGAACTGTCATCCTCATTTGCCAAGATAGTATCTAGTATTTTCAAACAAAATATGCAGGTAATTCCTAATGATTTGGGGGATAGAACAAAATGGTGGTAACAATAAAAAGCATTGTGGCATTTGTTGTGGCTGCCAAATGGAAGCAAGTTTAAATTACACTGTGTGGATTAGGAACCTCCCCCCCCCCCCCGCCGCCCGGTGTCATCCTAAAATTCTTCTTTCTGGTTCATAGGCAGAAGGTTACGCAGCTTTCACGTCTTCTATTCCTCATAATGAAAGTATTCTTTCTCCATGTTGATGTATGATTCTGCTGTTTATTAAATCCATCTTCTACTATATGCCAATAAATGAGTCTCTATTTCACCCCCAGAGGAGAATAAGAGAAAGCCAGCATAAGGAAAGGCTATGGCTGAGTTTTGTGGAGAAACTAGGAATATGGGGTAAGGGGGTGGGTGGAGAGGAAAGAAATGCATTTGGAAAATTGCTGCCAGAGTTGGTTATTCAAGTTACATTGTCCAGGGAAAAAGCTAATGCATTCCCTAGCCATTATGGAAGGATTTTTGTGACAGTAGCGCCATTCATGAAACACCTCTGTGGTCCAAATTGCAATGATCTTATGGCATTCTCATTTAATTGAATGGGAATACTGTGGGGCCTTCATATTTCATGCCTTGAGTTCCCATAAGTGTGCAGCATCCATCTTATTAGATAGCATATACAAGAGCTGTTTATATAAAGTACCTCACATAGTTAATTACAGATTCTATTCATTGAACAGTTGTGTTATTTCCCCTACCTCAAGAGACTACCCCTCCTTGAGAAAAATAGTAACCCTTATTTGTATGTGTTTGCGTTAACAAAGTTCAAATCTGATATATTTATTTGCTGTAGACCTGCATTCCCTGTGCTTTCAGTGTGGCTCATCATAATTATGTTCCTAAACACTGGCCATGCTGTTGGAGCCAACTTTCCACAGGAGGTCCTCTTTCCTTTGGAAAGCTTGATCAGCACAGCTTGGCTAGGTGCTAAGATGGGAGCCAGATACATTTGAGAGAGTTGTGTTGTATTTCTTTAGGGATGCTGTACCTGGCTTAGAGCACACAGCTTGGGACCAGATCACCACAGGTAAGGAGGCCCATGTTTATGATATACATATTCTGCAAGGAATTGTTCTCCTCATATGTGTATATTTCATATTGATATCCAACCTCTCCTTTAAAAAAAGCTCAGAGTTGATACGGCTACCTCCTAAGTTAAGGTTCAAGAAAGGGACCTGATACAGGGCTGCCTGGTGTATTTTAAGGAAGATGAAGCCAGCTATTCTGAGACTAACTGAATGCTATACCACTTTGGGTTATGTTTGCTTCTAATTTTAGGAAGAAATGGTACCACATGACTTTTTCAGTGTTCTTGATGACATGAAGAACCCCTATGCATGCATGAACTTTCACACCCGTTGCTTCCTGCATGATGAGAGTGATGCTGGAGGAAGATGAGGGTAGGTCTGCCCTCCTGCAACTGACCAAGTAATGTCTAATCAGTCTAGAACTCTCAAAATGCTGGACTCTCCTTCAGTGGATCTATTTATTTCACCAAAGATTGGATTATTACCACTGAGGGTGCTATAATTTCATTTCTAGCTGCAAAAATATGGCATGTTGTAGACATGGATGTTAAATTAGATGACATTCCAAATCAATAATTCTATGTGTATCTTTTGTGCTTAGTTAAAATGATTTCTTCTTGAACGACTTCCCTTTTCAATGGCAGTTAGCACGCCTAATGTGACAATGAAGAGTTGCAGGCAAGTGGGTGCATGTGAAGGAGGTGTTCAAAGGCTTTTGTTTACTAAGTATGATGAACATATCAAAGTATGCCTTGTGTAGCAATGGAGTGCCAGAGAACATCATGGGCACACATGCTGTACTCTACATGGAATGCATCCTATGAACTACAAGTAGCATCTCAGCCAATGGGTGACATTTCAGGCTTCAGAAAGGGGTGACAGGATTATTTCATTTCTGAGGGTTGGGGGAATTAATGAAAGAGTTACCTGTTGCTCTTGCATTTGTTAAAACTGGCAGGGCAGTCTCTTTGTAGGACTAGAGTTATCCATTTCTGGGTGTCTAACATAACTACAGTCCTGAACGGGTTTTGGTGAAAGGATCCAAGGCCTCTGATAATTCACCTCCACAATATATATGGCTGTCTCCCTTTTTAATTTTTCTGGAGTTCTGATGGTAGGCAAGAAAATAATTGAAATGTTCTGCAAGGCTATATGTGTGTTTGTATACAGAGATTCAAGATCACATCTGTTTTTCCAAAGCTGGAGCTTTTCCTCCAGCCTCACAGGGGAAGGTCAGATGTTTTTAATGGCCCCTGGAAGCTCCTTCCACAGCCACAGAGGTGCAGAGGCCATAGAAGTTTGCAGCTGCAGTTTTATATCTATGAAAATTAAGAACTTCTATTGTGGTTCTATGAGGACCTACAACATCTTATAGAACAGACACCAAGAAACGACGTCCACATTATCTTAGGAGACTGGAATGCAAAAGTAGGAAATCAAAAAGTGGATGGAATAACAGGCAAGTTTGTTCTGGGGAACACAAAACGAAGCAGGGCAAAGACTGATAGAGTTCTGCCAAGATAACACACTAGTCATAGCAAACACCCTTTTCCAGCAACACAAGAGGAGACACTACACATGGACATCACCAGATGGCCAACATCGAAACCAAATTGACTACATACTCTTCAGCCAAAGATGGAGAACCTCCATACAGTCAGCAAAAACAAGACCTGGAGCGGACTGTGGCTCGGATCACAATCTACTGATTGCAAAATTCAGGCTCAGACTGAAGAAAACTGAAGAAAAACTGCAGTGGCTCAAGTCGCTAAGACGCTGACTGGGAAGCGGAAGGTCAGCAGTTCGATTCCCGAGTACTGCAGGACGGAAATGAGCTCCCGTCTTCATCCCAGCTCCTGCCAACCTAGCAGTTCGAAAGCAAGAAATTGCAAGTAGATAAATAGGGACCACTTTGGTGGGAAGGTAACAGTGTTCCGTGCGCTCCGGTGTCTAGTCATGCCTGCCACATGACCACGGAAACGTCTGCAGAAGCAGACAGCGCTGGCTCTTCGGCTTAGAAACAGAGATGAGCACTGCACCCTAGAGTCGGATACGACTGGCTTTCAAGCAAGGGAAACCTTTACCTTAACCTTAATAGGCCAGATAGATATGATCTAGACAACATACCCAAGGAATACACGGTGGAGGTGAGGAACAGATTCAATGGTCTGGACCAGATAGACAGAGTACCAGAAGAATTATGGACAGAGATGAGAGACATTATGCAGGAGGCAGCAAGGAAATCTATACCAAAAGAAAAGAAGTGCAAAAAAGCAAAGTGGTTGTTGGAGGAGGCTCTTAAAATAGCAGAGGAAAGAAGGAATGCAAAAGGCAAAGGAGAAAGGAAAAAATACAATCACTTAAATAAAGAATTTCAAAGAAAAGCAAGGAGAGATAAGGAACCCTACCTAAATGAACAGTACAAAAAATAGAGGAAAACAACACAAGAGGCAGGACTAGAGATCTCTTTAAAAAAATTGGGGAAGTCAAGGGAACGTTCAATGCAAAAATAACCACGATAAAAGACAAAGATGGCAAAGAGTTAGCGGATGCAGAAGAGATAAAGAAAAGATGGAATCAGTACACAGAGGAACTTTACAGAAAAGACTTAAACACCCCAGATAATAAGAATGAGGGGGAAATTGAACTTGAACCAGACATCCCAGAGAGTGAAGTCAGAAAGGCCCTAAAAAGCACAGCAAATAACAAAGCCAGTGGAGATGATGGTATCCCAGTTGAATTCTTCCAAGCTCTAAAAGATGATGGAATCAAGTTACTACATGCTATATGCCAGCAGATTTGGAAAACAAAACAGTGGCCACACGATTGGAATAGATCAGTATACTTCCCAATCCCAAAAAAGGGCAATGCCAAAGAATGTTCAAATTATCGAACAATTGCGCTCATCCCACAAGCTAGCAAAGTGATGCTCAAGATAATACAGGATAGACTGGAGCAGCATGTAGAAAGAGAACTACCAGAGGTGCAGGCTGGGTTCAGAAGAGGCAGGGGGACCAGAGACCACATTGCCAACATACATTGGATCATGGAGAAAACAAAGGAATACCAGAAACAAGCTTACTTCTGCTTCATTGACTACACCAAGGCCTTTGATTGTGTGGACCACAACAAAATGTGGCAAGTAATTAAAGAGATGGGAATACCAGAACACCTCATATGTCTCATGAAAAATCTGTATATGAGTCAAGAAGCAACAGTTAGGACAGAGTATGGAATGACGGAGTGTTTTGTAATAGGAAAAGCGGTAAGACAAGGCTGCATTCTGTCACCCTGTTTATTCAACTTATACACAGAGAACATAATGCGCAATGCAGGGATGGAGGAATCACAATACGGGATCAACAATTTGAGATATGCAGATGATACCACCCTAATGGCAGAAAGTGAGGAAGACCTAAAGAAGCTCCTGATTAGGTTGAAAGAAGAGAGTGCAAAAGCTGGCCTGAGACTCAATATCAAGAAAACCAAGATAATGGCAACAGGCCCCGTCAGTCCCTGGAAAACAGATGGGGAAGAAGTAGAAGCAGTAACAGATTTTACTTTCTTAGGATCCAAGATCTCTGCAGATAGAGATTGCAGCCATGAAATAAAAAGGTGGCTGATTCTTGGGAGACAAGCTATGAAAAACCTGGGGAACATAGAGAAAAGTAGAGACATTTCACTGCAAACAAAGGTCCGCATAGTCAAAGCAATGGTATTTCCGGTGGTAATGTATGGTTGTGAGAGCTGGACCATTAGAAAGGCTGGGCGAAGTAAAATAGATGCCTTAGAGATGTGGTGCTGGAGGAGAGTTTTGAGAGTCCCCTGGACAGCGAGGAGAACAAATAGGTCAATATTAGAAGAGATTAGCCCTGAGTGCTCCTTAGAAGGACAAATAACAAAGATGAAGTTGAAGTATTTTGGACATCAAATGAGAAGAGAGGATTCACTTGAGAAGGCCTTGATGCTGGGGAAGGTGGAGGGCAAAAGAAGAAGAGGACGGCCAAAGATGAGATGGCTAGATGGTATTGTAGACACAATGGGCACAGGGCTGTGCAGACAAAGGAGGTTGGTGGAGGACAGGGGTGCCTGGAGAGCGATGGTCCATGGGGTCGCAAAGAGTCGGAATTATGGTTATTTTCCATAGTTGGTAATGATCAGATGTTTAGATTTGCCCAAGGAAGAATAATCTGTAATCTACAACACTAGGCATGTGGGCTTCATTACTCCTTTTCACTTTGTACGTTACTGTGGAAAAATCTGGATTGTGCCCCAAATTAAGCATTTTTAAATCAACAATTCAGAAATTTAGTTACAGGAGGCAAACCAAATGTTGTTTTTAAAGTAGCCTCCTTGAATAAATGCAAGATAAAACGTTTATGTGACAATATGAGATTGTTCTACTCTGAACTATATAAACTGCAGGGAAATAATTTGAAGGGTAAATCTACTAATGACCCAGATATTATACTTTAATTTATTGATAACTAAATAATCAGAGGCTTTCTAAGGCACCTCAAAATCTAATAATTGTGAATTGTACATTTGACTTCTGCACACATGCTGACACAACCAAATAAAAACAACCATAACAGCTGAAATGTAGTTAGGAACACAATTGGGAACATCTGTATTATAAGCAGAAAGAAATTAAAAATACTGAAGTGTTTTGTCACTGAGACAGAGGGATAAAAAAAAACCTAACTTAACAACACCTGAATTAAGCAGTTATAAATAATGGATAGAGGAATAAAATCACATTATCCCCTGTGTAAATTCCTCCCTGCAATGAAATATATTTTATGAATATAGAATTACAGTAATAAATGCAACATTTGGTTTTCCCTAGCCAGCTTCCTGACTATAATCTAGTTTGGAAGAAATGACCAATAGGTGTGATGTCTGTAGGAACCTGATCTTCCAAAATATATATATATATATATATATATATATATTTTTGCTTAATTTTGGAAAAGCGTGAATATATATTGTTTTAATAATAGTAATTTCATGTCAGGAATTATTCTGGGTTGAAAGGATTTTGCGGGAGAAACTCCGCTCAGGGGACGCCTAAATGAGGCTCCTCTCATGTCCCCAAGAGCTGGGACAGAGATGGGCGCTCAATCCATCATGCAGTACCTGGGTCTCAAACTGCTGATTTGCCAGCCTTCCAGCTAACAAGGTGAGCTTCTTAACCACTGAGCCACTGCAGCCCCTATTGTTACTGAAATACATTGTTTTGTTTCTGCAGTTTTGTGAATGCCACAATAGAATATAAGTCCAGTTGCGATAAATAAGGTTTGGTTGCCAGGCATGAGAGAAAGATGTTGCACTTGTTATGTGATGTCAAGTTGTCACTGACTTATGGTGACCCTATGTAGCAGCAGCAGCAGGAACAACAACAACAACAATGAATGACAATGCATTTCACCCTTGTGGGGAAGACTGTATGCCACTCTCTTCACAGTCTGTTGTTCAGGTGCTCACTGGATAGGCTACTTCAGTGTCCCTAATCTACTTTCTCAGATTTATTGCTAAATCAGACTTGACTAGATAGCTCTTTAAATTGAGGACATCTTCAAAAGGAGAGTTAACTTTCAAAACAATTATCCTGCATAACATAGTCTGGCCAAGTTATCTTGCTATGGTAATAGAATAGACCATACTGCTAGCAACTCAACCCTGATTGTTAGGTGGTGGTTAACTTGGCTGGCAACCCTGAAGACTTGGTTGGAGAAGTCCAAAAGGAAGGGTGATGGTCCCCAAGTGGATTAAATCCCACTTGAATCCAACTAGATGGAGGCATTGGAGTGCAGCAGCTTCATCAATACTGGCCAGGAGCTGATGAGGACTTTATTTGCCAAAAGAGCTCAGGACCAGAAAGTGACTTTGCAGAACTGGTGTCATGCTGCAATACAGAAGGCAAATGGAAGGCCACTGTATTATATTCTCAGGGAAGGTAGTATATTACTAAGTTGTAGTTTAATTGTATTCCCATGTTTCTTTTCTTTTCTTATTTTTGTCATATATATTGTATTTGTAAGTATGATGTCTGTATTTTTATTCATAGTCATTGTTTTTTTAAAAGTTGTATTATTGTTAAAAAATTTAATAAAAATTTTAAAAAGGACAATGTTCATGGCTGATCATCATCATGATGATAACCAATATTTGGAATCAGACACAACACTTGAAGAAGAAGAATCCTGCATAAAAGAGGACATGTGGCTATGCTACTTGGCTGCTTTCTATCTGTGGCACCTGGAGCAGTCAGGGAATGGCCAGTAATGTTCTCTGCAGTGGTGGCGGCTCACAGTGGTGGCAGAGCTGTTTTGTTTGGATTTTCCACTGCTTAATAGTGCATGACTGCAGCCATGAAATAAAAGATTGTTACTTCTTGGGAGACAAGCTATGCCAAACCTAGGCAGCATAATAAAAAAACAAACAAACAAAAAACAAAACAAAACAAAAGTCCACATAGCTAAAGAAATGGTATTCCCAGTAGTAATGTATGGCTGTGAGAGCTGGACCCTAAGAAAGGCTGAGCACTGTACTGTGGTACTGGAGAAGACTCTTGAGAGTCCCCTGTGTGCCTCAGCAGTGAAAATGCAAGCGCAGTGCCAAAATGGCCGCCACGCTCTTTGCAGGCCCCCCACCCACCCGGACTCAGACATCCGGGTTAGTTAGGGGGGCGTGGCCACCCTCTTTAAAAGGGGTGGCCACGAGGCAGTCTGGCTGCCATTTTAGAAGTGACGGAGCGGAGAAGTTTGCTCCGTCGCTTCCCTGCTCGCCTCTGCAAGAGGCTCGATTCTTTCCCCTTTTCTTAAGGATTTCCATGGAGAGAGACATTTATGGGTCTCTCTCCTTTGATTCCTTCCTCCCAGCACCGGACTGCAGTGGCTCAGGTGGCTAAGAGGCTAACTGGGAGGCAGAAAGTCAGCGGTTTGATCCCGGAGCACTGCAGGACAGAATGCTTGATTGGTTGTGAGTTCGGGTCTCACCTGGAGCTCAACCGACCCCCTTGGTTGCGCCAGGGGGGCCTCAGCCCACCCCCTCTTATTTTCGGGAGTGCCACCGGGCTGGAGGGCTCGGACGGCACCCCCACAGGTGGGTGGTTGGGTTGTGGGACACACTGCCACCAATGAGCCCAGGCTGAGGGCTCAGGCTGGGGGCGGCGCAGGCCTGCTCCCCTGGGGTTCTTACCCTTGCTGCTTCTTGGCCCGGCTTGGGGCATAGCGGCCCACATGGGCATGGTGCGGGTTTCTGCCCCACCATCATTCCTGCCCCTTATGGGCCGGATTACTAGGCATGCCCCTATCATGGCTGGGGATTACGACATGGTTATCCCATATCGATTACCCGGTGGGGCCATCCAGCCCATCCAGCCCACCTTTCCTGGTGGGCTAGATGCTGTGAATGCTCCCCTGCCCGCAATTCGGCACTGGAAGCATCAATGGTCATTGATCCACCACCTCTGCTGGTGGGTGCGCCAACTTGGTGGTTCCGGCCCACATGCCGGCCATGGCTGCACAGTGGGCCACCAATGGGGTTGAGCTGCCGGAGGCTACCAGGCCAGCGTAGGCTGGTGCCTCGCGGCTCCCCATCCAGCATGGACACACGGGAACACGGAACTAGATGGACATCACGAACTCCGATGCCCACCACAGGCCGGAACCCCCAGTGGGGGCGGCTCGTGGGGGTGCACTGAGTGAGTATCCTGGTCAAATCAGCACACCTGTGACACTAGCTCATCACGCTGGGGGGGGGGTATAGTGGCCATGGTCGCAACAGACCAATTACACTCTGGTTCTTACTGGGGTGACTGCCCCTATGCTTTTCCTTCATTTCTCTGGGCCCGTAGGGCCGGATATGTGTTTATCCACTCCAATCCGTGCCAACGGTGGTTCTGCCGACGGCGGGTGCTCTATGCCCCTGGGTGACCATTTGTCCTGGGCTATTAGCTGGACTCTGTGGTTTGGGGAATATATTCACAACTTCCCCCTCCTGCAATGTGAGCACACTGATTAGGGTATTGAGGGGCAGGACGACAGGGTCAAGGAGTTGCCCCGTCGCCGCAACCTGCCTCCCTACGGGGCCAATTGGTTACCGGCCTATTGGACATCAATTGCAGGATATTTGAGGGCCTGTCCTGATTTGGCCATTCCAATGGTCCAGAGCTTGGACAATGATTGCCGGGCCGTGGTTGTTTTCCCTGGCCCCATCGTGGTCAGTCTAGGTCAAGACCTTAGGCTTAGGGCGGCCCTTCACCCTGAAATGCCAGCGATGAGTCCTGCTATCACTTGTAGTTACTATATGTGACTCTTACGTGGCAACACTTATGCTCCATGCAGAGAGTCCACTTTCGGGCAACCACCTTTGTGTCTTGATCTGGAGCTCTCAGATTGAGTTAGCTGCTACCATCTTCAACAGGGGACATGTTTTCCAGGGCACTGGCGCTAGATTATGGGTTGCTCGGTCAGGGGTGGGCTCTGGTGAGGCTTTGCTCCTCAAGGGCCGGTCAGCCGGAAGAGGGTATTAGCCTGGCGCTGCCATATGTCCGGTTGCTCCCCCACAGGTGTTTGTGCCAGCACGTGATTCACACCCTGACCTGTCATCTGCTACCAAGCCGGGTCTACCCTGACTGATCTAGAATTGGTACCCATTCCTTCCGGTTGGGTGCCGCATCAGCTGCGGCGGCGTTTGGGTGCTCGGAGCCTGACATATGTTGCATGGGCAGGTGTGGCTTTGCCCAATTTCTCTGTCTGTTCGTCCTTTCACTGAATGAGTGCTTTGTTCTGCCCTCTATTCTCCCTCCTTATTTTAGTAACCCTGTGTGTCTCCGCACACTGGTAGTAGTGTGGCTTGTGGGCCACAACTCTGTGCACTGGGGCGGCGCAGTATGCTGCTTCATCAGAATGGGGACCCCATCTCGGGCTACGCATAACCCCGCGTATGCAGTGGTATGGTGTGCATGGCATAGAGGTGGCGAAAACTGTTGACATTCCTGATGTCCATTGGGGATGCTGGGCCGCCACATGTTTTAATTTGCACCTCGGAGGCGGTGATCTTACACGAATTGCTGGCCCGGACTTATAGACTTCTGAGTGCAGTGACCTGGCGTTTCTTTGCCATTTATGGCCGTCTACACGATTGCTATGGTCACACATCATGCCGATGCAATATCATAGGCCAGACTTTGACCCAGTGATCGGACCGTGCCCGACGGTCAGTGAACAGGGCTGTTGCCTGGTTCCTTGTTTAGAATGGCTCGGGGACAGCCATTGGTCATCTGGGGATAGGGTTACAGGTATTTGGCCTGTATTCTGGAGATGGGGTTCATCTGTCCACAAGTAGATGCACCTCTCTTTGAATAACATGCAAGAGGGCCAGGTGACCGAATTGTCGGTCAAGGAAAGCGGCCCCTGCCACAATGCGGCAATGTTGCCAAGTGGAAGGTGCCTCTCCGAGAGTCACAGGTGATGCATGGCCACATCAACTTCGCCTGCCGGGTGGTAATACCAGGCAGCGCTCCTGCTGCAATGTGGCAATGTTGCCAAGTTGGAAGGTGTCTCTACAAGAGTCACAGGTGATGCATGGCCACATCAACTTCGCCTGCAGAGGGGTAATACCAGGCAGTGCTTTCACCTAGTGTCTGGGTCATGCTATGGCGGGTCTCGCTAAATGACACCGCAGGGTATGGCTGATTAGGAGTTTACGAGCGGACCTGTTGGTTTGGCTCACATTCCCGCAGGACTTACAGGCTGTTTCCTTGGGAGGTCTAAGCTTCTGGTCAGCCCCAGTTCTGAGTACAGTTGGATGCCTCCGGCTCCCTGGGGTGGGGGGATTTATTTAAGGACAGTGGGCCTATGGTTATTGGCCCCAGGGATGGCAGGGCACGGATCGCTTACGCGATCTTACGTTTCTAAAGAATTTTCTCAATTTTGGGTACCCTTATGCTCTGGGGGGACAGGTGGCCTGATTCTGTGCTTCACTTTTGGTGTGGCAATACTGCGGTGGTGCACATTGTCAATGCCCAAACGTCTAAATCCCCAGGAATCATGGCCTTAGCTAGCCTATTGTTCTTGGGCCCGTGCGCTTCATGGCGCTCCTTAGGGCTAATCATGTGCCAGGTATTTATAACAATATTGCTGATGCTTTATCCCTCCTGCAGATCTCCCGGTTCCATGACTGGGCTCCAGACGCTTGGAAACTACCCTCTCCACTCCTGGCTGAGATACGGTCATTTGGCAAGGAGACGTGAACCGGGCAAGCGGCATGTCTTGGCAACTCGCACCCGCACGGCACATCAGCATACACTCCTTCACTTCAGAGCCTTTTTGTGGGCAAAGGCAATGGCCCAATATGCGGCCGACATTGGTCGACTAGTTTTTATAATGTATAGTCCGCCCTTATGATTTGGGGTAGGCTCCATGCACCATAGCCACCAGGCTTCACGCCTTGATATTCCTGGCCAAGGCACGGGGCTTTCCTGACTATGCGAGGGTCTTCTGCATACGCCATGTTTTGGGAGGGTGGACACGTGTATGTGGCTGCCGCCCAGACGCACGTCGCCCTATTCACAGATATTCTGACCCACCTTGCACGAGGTTGGCATAGATGATGTTGCAGTAGGTAGGAGGAGTCTCTTTTCATGCAGCTACCGCTGTAGCTTTGTTCTGGAGCTCGACAACTCAGCGAGCTGGTCCCATGGTCAAAAGGGGACGTGTTTTGTAGGGCACTGGAACTCGAAGATGTCTGTATTAACCAAGAGTGGGCTCAGTTGGGGATTCGTCCCTCGAAGGCCGATCAGCATGGAGTGGGCAGTGGTGTATACTGCTATGACGTACATTAGCTGACATCGTTCCGGTTGGTGCCCTACATGCAATTGGCAGTGCCTGCTGCGCGCCCTGGCCTGTTTTTCTGCCACCAGGATGGGTCCTCCCTTACCAAATTTAAGTTCTGGAGGGTGACTGGTACCGCGCTTCACAGTGTGGGGCCCGTTATGACACCCATTCATTTGGGATAGGCGTCACATTAACCGCGGCTGTGTTTGGGTGCTCGGAGGCGGATATATGTGGGCACATGGGGGTGTGCGCGTTTTTTCCTTATATGTATGTCCCCTCACTGTATGAGTACCTAGTTATGTCCTTAACCCCCTTTTCCTCTTTTACAGATCCTGTGTATCTCCGCACACTGGTGGCAGTGGGGCTGGTGGGCCACAGCTATGTACACTGGGCAGCACTATATGCTGCGGCGACAGAGTGTGGACCCCGACTCGGGCTGCGTGCACCCGCACGTATGCGGTGGTATGGTATGCGCAGCATGATAGGGTGGGAACTGTTGCCATTCCTGATGTCCATCAGGGATGCTGGACTGCCTGATGTTCTTATTCTGCACCTCGGCGGCGATGATCTCATACGTATCACTGACCCTTCCTTAAAATGTCGGGGTGCAGTGACCTGGCGTTTTTACATCATTTCTGGCTGTACATGCGGTCACTATGGTCTGACATCGTGCCGAGACACCATTTTAGGGGAGACATGGCTCTCCGTGGTTTGGACCGTCCCCGGCGGTCGGTGGACAAGGCTGTTGCCTAGTTCCTTGCTGGGATTGGCTCGGGGACAGCCAGTGGAATCTGAGGATAGGCTTGTAAAATTTTTGTCCTATAGGCAGGATATGGGGTCCACCTGTTGGCTAGAGGTATGTACCTCTTTCTGGAGTAGGTGCAAGCATCCCTGGTGACCGAGCTGACGGTCTGGGGGGGGGGGGCGGTGAGTCATCATGGATGCCTCCCCGTGTGGCGGGTAGCACTGGGTAAGGTAAAGATTTATGACACATAGGTATCCGGCAGGTTCGCAATTGACTGGCCAACACGTAGATAGGTACAGGGGAAACAGGTTTGGCCGGTCAAGGGCGAACTATGAAAGGGGTGATGTCAGGAGCTTCACAGCCTGCATCACCTTGATATTTGAACGGATACACGTCATAGGGTGGGGTCAGAAGATAGTATATTGACTCCGGTCAACAATTTGTTTGTGTCAACAAACAAATTGATACA
Source organism: Bradypodion ventrale (assembly GCA_035047345.1). Lineage (NCBI taxonomy): Eukaryota > Metazoa > Chordata > Lepidosauria > Squamata > Chamaeleonidae > Bradypodion > Bradypodion ventrale. The sequence continues at coordinate 118,382,428 of JAWDJE010000004.1, forward strand.
AATTGATACATGTAGCCAATTTCCATTGGCATTGAGGGTGGAACCTTACCTGTGCTACTGTGGCCTGCTTGCCTTAAAGAATTACAATTGGATGATACACCAATTGAAAGTGATAATTCGGACTAGGGCATTATTCAATAAAAGTGGTCCGATGCTTTTAATCCAATACCGGTGTCTGAGTCTTTCTTTGGGTGGGTGCGCCTGCAATGCAAGCGCGGTGCAAAATGGCCGCCATGCTCTTTGCAGGCCCCCCACCCACCCGGACTCAGACATCCAGGTTAGTTAGGGGGGGCGTGGCTACCCTGGCTGCCATTTTAGAAGCGACGGAGTGGAGAAGTTTTTCCCTCCACCCCCTCCCTAGTTGACAGTGTGATTTTTCTGGTCACTTCGGGGCCGGGTGGGAATTTTTGCTTGGACCTGTATCGGCTCTTTGGTTCTTGGCTTTTTCGCCCATCCCATACTGTCGCTAGTGTTGAGATACAGGGTAAGTTGACTTTGGTCACTTTTGGCGGGTAGCACTGGGTAAGGTAAAGATTTATGACACATAGGTATCCGGCAGGTTCACAATTGACTGGCCAACACGTAGATAGGTACAGGGGAAATAGGTTTGGCCGGTCAAGGGCGAACTATGAAAGGGGTGATGTCAGGAGCTTCACAGCCTGCATCACCTTGATATTTGAACGGATACACGTCATAGTGTGGGGTCAGTAGATAGTATATTAACTCTGGTCAACAATTTGTTTGTGTCAACAAACAAATTGATACAAATTGATACATGTAGCCAATTTCCATTGGCATTGAGGGTGGAACCTTACCAGTGCTACTGCGGCCTGCTTGCCTTAAAGAATTACAATTGGATGATACACCAATTGAAAGTGATAATTCGGACTAGGGCATTATTCAATAAAAGTGGCCCGATGCCTTTAATCCAATACCGGTGTCTGAGTCTTTCTTTGGGTGGGTGCGCCTGCAAAGCAAACTCAATGTTAGGGATCATTAGGAAGGGTATAGAAAATAAGTCAGCAAGTGTCATTTTGCCTCTTTATAAATCTATGGTGAGGCCCCATCTGGAATACTGTGTACAGTTCTGGTCGCCATACCTCCAGAAGGATATTTTGGAGCTGGGAAAAGTGCAGAGGAGGGCAACCAGAATGATTAGGGGACTGGAACACCTTCTTTACCATCAGAGGCTGCAACAGTTGGGCTATAATTATGGACACCTAAGAACAAACTCCGGGTTGGAGAAATAGGCAGGATATCTCCCAATGCCATTTCCAGGGAATCCTAAGCAGGTGAAGGCATCTGCTTGAGAATACCCTGAAGGAAATGGTGAGCCACTGTGTGAGACAGAATGCTGGACTGGATGGGCTGTGGCCTGTTCCAGCAAGGCTGTTCTTATATATGTTCTTATGGACTGCAAGGAGATTAGTCAATCCTAAAGAAAATCAACCCTGACTGCTCCTTGGAAGGACAAATGCTGAAGCTGAAGCTCAAGTACTTTGGCCACCAAGTGAGAAGAGAGGACTCATTGGAGAAGGCCCTGATGTTGGGAAAGATCGAAGGCAAAAGGAGAAGAGGGTGACAGAGGATGAGATGGCTTGGTGGTATCGCTGATGCAGTGGGAATAGCCTACAGAGGATGGCAGATAACAGAGGAGCCTGGCATGCAATGTTCCATGTGATCACAAAGGTTTGGATTCAACTGTGTGGCTGAACATCATCTTACCTAATGAGAGGACTGGCTATTCTGGTTTGTTGATAGTCAGAGATGTTTCCACGAACTCTGTCTCAGTACTTAACAAACTCTAAAAGAGAGACCAGCCCTAAACCCCAACAACAACAACCCAGTAGATTCCAAATGAAAAGGGACGACAGCTTTCCTTCAGCGGAAAGATATAAAATGTCAGAAACATAAAACCCGCTATAAAGTCAGGTATAAGTCTGGGGTATTTTTTCTTCATGATTAATGATTGGCCTGAAATAGGATGGGAAAGGTAAAGCAAAGTTCCTCTTGAAGTAGCTTAAAAATGCCACAGCTGAAGGGGGGTGGGGGTGGGGAAGTAGTGTAACATCAATTTAAAAAATAATAATAATATAAAAATCCCCTTTCACTAAGATGTAAAGGTCAGGAAAGATTTGGGTGTTTTTAAATGCTGTCATGAGGAAATTCTTATAAAGGTTAAGATGTCATGTAGTTTTAGAGTTATGGGCATTGGAGGGGGGGCTTTGAGTGCCAGCTGCACCTTAGGCCACTGCAGTGACGGCAAGACACAATGACCATGGACAGCAGGAGGCTGGCAGATCACGGTCTGTCACGGGAGGAAATTGTACCTTGCTTCCCAAATAATGCAGAGCTCCATGAATATTTCAGAAGCAAAAACAACAAAGCAAAACAAACAAAAACACCCTAGCTTTAAAAAGATTCCCACAATAACATTGCCAATATCCACATTTAAAAAAACCCCAAAGCAATGAGATTTCCAGAGTTCATGCTGCACCTCTATCCTTAACTCAATTTGCCATGCCTTTCCTTTGCAGTACAGATATATATGGTTTAGTACACATTGAGAGTTCTGTTCTGCCTGCTTGAGGCACTAGAGTTTAGCTGCGGAGGAAACTTGATTCCATGTGGTATGGTTGAGGAGAAAGAACATAAAACCATGGGCTTGGTTGGAAAGGTGTGAAAACTGGTTGTGCTGTGGCAAGTTTCTTCCACCAAAAATTACTGGATTACGTAATGCTTTCTAAGGTATGGTTGCATTTGAGAGTTGAATCAGAACAATTCAACTCTCCTGTGGTTTGACTCAATGTGAGGAAGTGTTACCATATATACTCTAGTATAAGCTGAGTTTTTTAGTCCCAAAAGGGGACTCAGATTATACTCAGGTCAATGACCACGAGGATCCCAGAACCGTGCTGGATTGAGATGTGCCAACAATGTAATTAATTTTACCATATTTTCATGTATTTTGATTGAAATTGTAAGAAATGCTCACATTGGGCTTGTGGGGATACACAGAAAGAGCCTCCTCGAAGATTGTGGTATTATTGAACCACAATTGAGCATACTCTGGTAACAGCAACCTTGTGTTGCTATTTAATCTTTCTCACAGTAAGTCAGGTGAAGGGAACTGCAGAATGAACTCACCAAAGGATGCCTTCATCTTGGCAGTTTCATGTCTGGCCTGGACATGGAAGAAGAGGTGAAACACCACCTACAGGCATTCACTCCCCTCCAGGATCCTCACAGAAAACAATCCTTTCAAATTGTTCCAACATTTTAAAAAGTAGAAGCCCTCCAATGACATAGGGGAATAAATCTATTGATGGATTCATTTCAGCCTTTGCGTCAAGATGCAAAAAATTAATTCAAATTCAGTTTCAGAAGAACAAATCCAAATGTATTTGACCATTTATACAGCCTCTGACTCTTCATCTGGACATAGAAGTCTTTTGTAGGCCTGCCCTCTTGTCCAACAACAAAGAGGGACAGATGAAGATATATGAGGCAGGTGTCTGTGAGAGGGCTGTATTTTGGTGGCAAAGCAGTTTCTCTGTCTGCAAAAGGGACTTATCTTGTATAGATCCAAAACAAGATACTAAACAATATAGGTCCCTTTCACTTTGAATTTACCAATATTGTAACGTGGCTTAATAAACAAGCCACTTTTGGATATTGGCAGATTAATCACATCCCCTGCTTCTTAGAGGGCAGAAAATTTTTGACTGTTTAAAACTATTCCTGATGTACTATGTCAGATATATTTTAAAACTCCTTTTCTTTGCTTTGTTGATAAAGAAACCTTTTGCAGTCAAAACCATGGCAGCAGCTTCTGTGAGTCTTAAATAGTAAAAAAAATTCACTTCTCCTGCCAATGGGAGGAAGTGATTACCATATATACTCGAGTATAAACTGAGTTTTTTAACCCCAAAAGGGGACTCAGCTTATACTTGGGTCAATGACCATGAGGGTCCCAGAACCATGCTGGATTGAGATGTGCCAACAATTTAATTAATTTTACCATATTTTCATGTATTTTGATTACAGAAACTCACTAGCAGCTGCTGCATTTCCCACCCTCGGTTTATACTTGGGTCAGTCTATTTTCCTGGGGTTTCAGGTCAAAATTAGGTACTTTGGCTTATACTCTGATCAGCTTATACTTGAGTATATATGGTAATTTGCAAATATCCAGGTTTCATTCTTATAAGCCACTTCACAATATTGGCTTTGGAATTGTCAGTCTTGGTTAGAATGATCTAATCAAGCCTGACCGTCCCAAAGCAGCACATACTGTACAAGCTCACTCCTTGCTGCTAGTGCAACTACAGCATTAAAAGAGATTCACAGAATGTGATTGGACTTTTGTTGTGCCCAGCCCTTAGAAAGAATAGTCCAGGCAATGAAGAACAGAACAACAACAAGGGTTTATTGTAAAGTCCTTCTGGTTACTCTTATAAGGCTATCCGGACATAAGATGGCTACACAAGTCCCATGTAATCGGTCTCTCTGAATTCCACCATAGAAGGCAATGCACTGAGCTACACCCTGTGGATGTGCATATAGAGAAGACCCCAAGTTAGCCCTCCGTGGCTTAACCTGCAGCGGTAATGGGAAGCATAGAGCTGGCCCAGCCCCACCTCTGTTCACCTGTGGGGCTTATATAGTGTCTCCTGGACGGTGACTCCTTGCTACAAATGTGGTAACCTGCCGGACAATCATAACTAACCAATCATAACATGCTATACGAGTATTAACCAATCAGGAACAGGATCCAAAGTTGTAACCAATCACAGAACTCTAATTATCATAATGAGCATGCCCTGAAGGGGAGATTGTGTGCCAAATCTAGCTCCTAATTCTGATGGCAGGAAATCGCCATTTTGTCTTTGCAAGGCATTGCTTGAGCAACTTGCAATTCTGCCTGAATTCATTTAAATCCCACTGAATTCAATTAAATGCCACTGAATTCAGCAAACCTACTAAAATATAATTAAGCTCTGAATAAACCTTGTATAATTAGGGCAGGGTTGGAACAGAAATAAGGATATATGCTCTTGCCAATTTTCTTTTTAATAATCTTTTTTTAGCCTTAAGAGCTGCACAAATACCTCTGGGAGACACATGCAGACCTCAAGCCACATATTTCTTATTTTTGATTTAGGGATAGTGATGGAGCAGCATATAGTCCAAGAGATTCGTGACACTCTGAGGATCTCTTGAAGTTTTGAGGTGCCTGCCAAGCTCTCTCTGTCTCTTGGACTACCACTGGCCCTTAGTCAAAAACTATACTCTTTCTTTCGTAGGATATTTACAAAATAAGTGGGATCTACAACAGGATGTTCTAAATCTGAATGTTCCCACCCAGCATTATCCTTCTTCAATAATAACCTTTTAGGGTTTTCAACTTCAGTCTGTATCTGTTTCTATCTCCTCTAAGGTACTTAGCATTGTGTGATCCTCACTGTGCAGGCCAGGGGGTTTGCCACATTAGGTTTATCCTCCTCTCATTGCAGACTAAGCGGCTCATTGTTTGCACAAGGGATATTCATTAGCCTTCAAAGCAACCAGAATTCCATTGTTTTAAATTGGGTGATTTCTGCCTTTCATTATGTCAAGCTGCAGATCACTCCGTGTATGTTCTACTTATTTGCAAGGGGATATGGTATTTTATACCTTGGAGAACATTGGGGTCTCCCAAGTGTGCTGATACCTCCTACATATTTCTCCATGTAGTTATTTTGCCTACATAGCCATTATGGCTGCACCTAAGTTTGCTACTGATATTTCTGATACAAAAGTCAGGAGGCAGGAAGAGTGTCATAAAATAAATAACTCCAAACCCTTTACTTGTCTGTCTGTGGAAATGTCTAATAAATACAAATCTTTGTAATGATGTCATTATGAGTTTTCCCCAGCCCTACCCATTGGCAGTGAATGAAGTGGGGAAGGAGCTAAGAAAGCTATATAAGCAGACATGATTTTGTAGTGTGAGGGAAGCTTATCTGCTCTCCCATCTGTAGGTCAAGGTGCTCAGTACGGAAGTTCAGCAAAATTATTTGGGCACATGGAAAAGAAGTTCCACAAACACCTTTTCCAACTCATAGCAGTGAAATGCAACAATAAAAAATTACAATTATATCCAAAAGCACTTTCCTGAGGTTATTGTGCCATTCTGCTTAAAGGTTGGACTTGCTTGGTTTACAAAAAATAAATTGGGTTGCTGCTTTTTGCAAAAATTAAGTAATCTCCATAATGCAAGCGTGGCACCAAAATGGCCGCCGCGCTCTTTGCGGGCCCCCCCCACCCAGACGCAGACATCCGGGTTAGTTTGGGGGCGTGCCTACCCCTTTATAAAAGGGGTGGCCACGAGGCAGCCTTGCTGCCATTTTACGAGGAGCGACGGAGCGGAGAAGTTCGCTCCGATGCTGCTCCCCGGTTTGCTCCTTTTCCTTGAAACTTGATCGGAGGATATCTCTCCTCCGATCAGTGGCTGCTTGGGTGGCTATGGCACCCAAGTGCAAGGCCCAGGTGGCCCCTAGGCTGCGACCTAGGGGGAGGGCTCAGCCCACCCCCTCGACCTCCTTGGGGCAACCACCGGGCCGGAGGGCTTGGGCGGCCGCCCCACAGGGGGGTGGCGGGGTCATAATCCCCACTGCCACCAATGAGGGTGACCAAGCCTCTGCCTACCCGCCCAGTCGGAGGACTCGGGTGGGGGCTGCACAGGCCTGCTCCCCTGGGGTTTCTACCCCTGTTGCACCTTTGCCCGGCTTGGGGCATAGCGGCCCACTCGGGCGTGGTGTGGGATTGCGCTCCACCATTCTACCGGCCCCTCATGGGCCGGATTATTGGGCATGGCCCTATTCTGGCCAGGGATTGCCACACGGTTTTATCCCTCTGCCTGCTCATCAATTACCTGGCGGGCCGTCTGGCCCATCCGGCCCACCTTATCCCGGTGGGTCAGACACTGTAAATGCTCTCCTTGCCCGCATATTGGCACTCAATGGGAATTGCTCCACCACCTTCGGATGGTGGGCTTCCCAGCTCTTCAGTTCCGGCCCACATGCCGGCCACGGCTGCGCAGCAGGCCGCCAGCAGGGTTGAGCTGCTGGAGGCCATCAGGCCAGCGCAAGCTGGTGCCTCGCAGCTCCCCATCAGGCCATTACAGCAAGGCTTTCCACCGGGGACCGGTCCTGCTTGGCAGGGACGCACCGGGACACAGAGCTCAATAGCCATCGCGAGCTCCGATGCCCACCATGGGCTGGAACCCCCAGTGGGGGTGGCCCATGGGGGTGCACCGAGTGAGTATCCTGGTCAAGTCAGTACACCGGTGACACTAGCTAATAATACTGTGGGGGTACAGTGGCCATGGCCGCAACAAGTTACTGTGGGAGGGCAGTTTAATCCACACTATCCTGTTACTTCCTGGGTGCCCAATTATCCCCCAGTTATTGCAGGGGTGACTGCCCCTATGAGTACGCCTAACTTCTCGGGGGTCCGACAGGGCCCATTACGGGTACCCCCACTTCAATCCATGCCAACGGCGGCCCTGCCGATGGCCGGTTACTCCCTACCCCTGGGTGACCATTTATCCCAGGCTACTAGGAAGAAGATATGGCGTGGGGAATACGTTGACATTTTCACCCTCCTGAACCGTGAACCCACTAAGAAGGAGAGGGAGGGGCAGGATGACAGGGACAAGGAGTTGTCCCGTCATCGTAAGCCACCTCGCACTTGGGCCAATTGGTTACCGGCCTATTTTTACCGGGCCGTGGTTGATTTCCCATCATGGTTGGCCTATGCCGAATAATTTAGGATGAGGGCGGCCCTTCACCCTGAGATGAGGTGGGACGAGCCCTGCCAGCAGTTGTGGCTGCTGTATATGACCCCCACGCGGCCAGCGCCTGGTGACCGGTACCACTGTGGCCATGCCGTACAGCGGGCTGCTACTACGCAGACTCCCTGCTAGCTGGCGGGGCAGGAGGTTCCAGCCCGCCTGCTGTGTTGGAGTTTCTCCGCCAACGGAGTGTGCACCAAGCGCCAGTGTAGATTTAGGCACGAGTGCCCTTCTTGTTCTGGCCCTCATGCTGCCTCTGCGTGCCTGCGGGCCAGTGGGTCACGAGGCAGAGGAAGGGGTTTTCAGGGGGCGGCCAGAGCTCCCTCTGACGGTGCTACCCATTCAAAAGGCCCCCTCCCCAATTAATGTCCCAGTGCTCGAACGATGGCTGTGCGATTATCCTAGACAGGATGATGCGATATACCTGCTTGAGGGCTTCCAGTTTGGCTTCCGCATACCCTTTAAAGGTGTTTGTGGGCCTCAGGCCCGAACCTACTGTCTCTCAGGGGTAATGAGGACATTGCTGCAGAGCAGATAGCCAAGGAGGTTAAGGCACAGAGGGTGGCGGGGCCATTTGACGACCCCCCATATCCTAACTTTTATTTATTTATTTTTCACGCTTATATACCGCCCACTCAGGTACAACCCAACTCAGGGCGGTTTACATAGCGGACAGTAAATACATAAAAGACACATGATAAAAAAGTTAAAAGTTTAAAAAGTTAAAAAAAACACCACCCCTAAAAGGTGCGCAAGAACCGAAGGGACCTTGGGGGAAGGCACACTTCTCTATACCAACCACCCAACGGTACCCCCATCCCCACCCGCCCCCAAACTTGGCCCGCCAGCCAGGTCTTTAGTTCCTTCCTAAAGGGCAACAACTCCGTCTGGAGATGCAGTTCCACAGGCAGGAGGTTCCAAAGGGCTGGTGCGGACACGGAGAAGGCCCTCCTCCTTGTGCCAGAGAGGCGAGCCCCCCTGGCTGATGGCACAATTAGAGAGCCCCTCCGGTCCACTCTGGTTGGACGGACAGACGTCCTTAGGGCGATGCGGTCTCTAAGATACCCTGGCCCACTACCATGTAGGGCTTTAAAGGTCAAAAACAGCACCTTGAATTGCACCCAGAGACAAACTGGTAACCAGTGCAGCCCCCGAAGCAGTGGTGAGGCATGGGCATAACGTCCACACCCCATCACCACCCGGGCCGCGGCATTCTGGACCAGCTGCAGCCTCCGAATGGTCATCAAGGGCAGCCCCATGTAGAGCGTATTACAGTAGTCTAGTCTGGAGGTCACCAGAGCGTGAGTGACCATGAGCAAAGAGTCCCGGTCCAGGAGTGGGCGCAACTGGCGAATCACCCGAAGTTGGGCGAAGGCCCTCCTGGCCACAGCTGCCACCTGTTCTTCTAGCAGCAGCCGCGAATCCAGGAGGAACACCAAGTTGCGCACCGGGTTGGTCTGGGGCAAAACAGCCCCATCCAAAACCAAAGATGGTAGCTCCCGGGATAACACACGACCCCCCATCCATAGCCACTCAGTCTTGCTAGGATTCAGCTGTAGCCCATTTGCCCCCATCCAGACCCCAACAGCCTCCAGACAGCTGGAAAGGACTGAAGGTATCCCTTCTAGGTTTAGTCCCTAAACCTAGTCCCCGGGTGAATTCCGTCTAATTCACCACCTTTCGTACCCTGCGAGTTCCTCGGTCAATGACGCTATATCGGACGACCTTTGCTCTGTCAGGTATACGTCCTTTGACCAGGCCTTACAGATGGTACGCTTGTGTGGTCCTGGGGCGCTCTTGGCAAAGTGTGATATCAAATCGGCATTCCGATTGTTGCCAGTGCACCCGGATGACTTTGAGCTGTTAGGTTTTTGTTTTCGGGGCAAGTTTTATGTGGACAAGGCCATGCCTTTTGGCTGTTCAATTTCCTGTTCGGCCTTCAAACGATTTAGCACCTTCCTCCACTGGGCTTTTGTTTGTAGGTCGGGGTCCCGGTCTGTAGCCCACTACCTCAACGATTTTTTGTTCGGGGGTGGACATGACACGGGCATGTGTGCACGCCTGCTCACCACATTTCAGGTGCTTATGGGGGAACTGGGTGTCACCACAGGGTACGGCTGACTAGGGGTTTACGAGCAGACCTTGTGGTTTGGCTCACATTCCTACAGGACTTTAATGGCGTCTCCTTTTGGAGATCTGAGCTTATGGTCAGCCCCCATTTCCAAGTACAGTCAGATGCCTCCGGCTCCCTGGGCTATGGGATTTATTTTGAAGGACAGTGGGCCTATGGTCAATGGCCTCAGACATGGCAGGGCACGGATCGCTTACACGATCTTACATTCCTGGATTTTTTTTCAATTTTGGGGGCCCTCATGCTCTGGGGGGACAGGTGGGCTAATTCGGTAGTTCACTTTTGGTGTGACAATGCTGCGGTGGTGCACATTGTCAACGCCCAAACATCCAAATCCCCCAGAGTCATGGCCTTAGTTCACCAATTTGTTCTTAGGTCCTTGCGCCTTAATGTGCTCTTCAGGGCCAGACATGTGCCAGGCATTAATAATGATATTGCTGACACTTTATCCCGCCTGCAGATCTCCCGGTTCCGTGCCTTGGCTCCAGACGCAGAGGAACTTCCCTTTCCACTCCCGGCCGAGATTTAGACATTTGGTGAGGAGAGGTGAACCGGGTGATCGGCATGTCTTTGGCACCTCGCATGCGTAAGGCATATCAACATACACTCCTTCACTTCAGGACCTTTTGTAGGCAAAGGCAGTTGCCTGACATGTGGCCGATACCGGTCGACCAAATTTTACCGTATATGGTGCACCTACATGATCAGGGGTTGGCCCCACGCACTATCGCCACCAGGCTTTCCGCCTTGGCATTTATGGCCAAGGCACGGGGCTTTACTGACTGTGTGAATGACTTCCGCATACGCCACGTATTGGAAGGGTGGACACGTGAACGTGGCCACCGCCCGGACACACGTCACCCTGTTTCACCAGGTGTTCTGACCCACCTTGCACGAGGTTGGCATAGACTGTGTTATGATAGGTATGAGGAGGCTCTTTTCCATGCAGCTACCACCGTAACTTTCTTTGGAGCTCTGAGAATCAGCGAGCTGGTCCCATTGTCAAAGGGGGACGTGTCTCGTAGGGCACTGGAACTCGACGATGTGTCTATCAACCAGGAGTGGGCTCAGTTGAGGATTCATTCCTCAAAGGCCGATCAGCATGGAGTAGGCAGTGGCGTTAGACTGCTACGATGTACATTTGCTGACATCTGTCTGGTTGGTGCGCTACATGCATTTTTGACAGTGCGTGGTATGCACCCCGGCCCGTTTTTCTGCCACCAGGATGGGTCTCCCCTTATCAAATTTCAGTTCTGGAGGGTGACCGGTATGGCACTTCACAGTGTCAGCCTCCCTGGGGCTCGTTATGGCACCCATTCATTCAGGATAGGTGCCGCTTCAACTGCAGCTGCGTTTGGGTACTCTGAGGCTGATATATGTCGGATGGGCAGGTGGGGTCCATTCGTTTTTCCTTATATGTACGTCCCCTCACTGTATGAGTACCAGTTATGTCCTTAATTCCTTCTTCTTTTACAGACCCTGTGTGTCTATGCACACCGGTGGCAGTGTGGCTGGTGGGCCATAGTTATGTGCACTGGGCGGCACAGTATGTTGCATCAATGGAGTGGGGACCCCATCTCAGGCTGCATGCATCCGCACGTATGCGGTGGTATGGTGTGCGCGGCATGAGATGTACATGTAGCCAATTTCCATTGGCATTTTGGGAGGAACCTTACTCGGCATTTTGGGAGGAGCCTGCTTGCCTTAAAGAATTACAATTGGATGATACACCAATTGAAAGTGATAATTCGGACTAGGGCATTATTCAATAAAAGTGGCCCAATGCCTTTAATCCAATACCGGTGTCTGTGTCTTTATTTGGGTGGGTGCGCCTGCAAAGCATAGTTCTAGTTCATTCTAACTGGTGCAGAAAAGGATGCTTTAAGAATAGTTTATCCTTTCTTGGAATAAAGCACAAACATGTCCATACAATGTCTTGCTATGATATACTGAGTCACCCTCAACTTAGAGGCAAACATTCTAACCTGAAACTGGTTGGAACTCTTCAAAACAGCTGCACAGTGTATTGGTTAGTTTAGTACTTCACACTGCATTTTAGTTCAATATACATTTCTTATGACTGAATCCAGTATTTTTAAAGATTCAGATAAGTATATATTTCTCAGAGTAAGCTTCTAGATGGATGCTCAAAGGACTGCAATCTGTGCTCAAACTACCAAAATATACTTTATACTAAACAAACATTCTCTTTTTCAGCATATTAAACAAATGTTTTATTTTATATGCTTGGATTTTGGTGTTGTACAGTACTCCCATTAATGCTGAGTAGTCCTGATGTAAAATAGAGGAGATAGCTTCATTGTGGAAGGCTAAATAGATTACTTGAGTAGTTGCACCTTGAAGAAGCAGAATGCAAAGCCAAGATACTACCAGTGCAATCAACTGCAAAGGTCTGCTGCACAATTGTAGTGAAATTAATGGAGTTGATATCATTTATTTCATTTGAACTGGCCCTGAGGTCATGTTCCTAGAGGGGTGTGCCCTCGATGAAGAAAAACAATGGCTAAAAGCAACACAGGTGAGCATGGGAGGTGTGTCCCAGTTGTTTAAATGCAACCTGTGACCCATTACATGAACTCACCGAATCACACATTACCATGATTGCTTAGAAACCAATATCACAAACTTAGCTAGGCTTTGATCTACATCTGGTTTGGCAGATAAGTCTGAAACATCATTTGCCTATTTGAAGGACATGTATAGGTAAGGCTTGCTGCAAATTGGGACCAGGAGTTACTAATCTTTGTGGAAAAAAAGTAGGAAGAACAGGGGGAAAAGAGCTGTGAGACTTGAAGACTCTTCTTATAATATCAAAGCTGTCTGCTTTGTTAGAGAGGATGCAAAGAGATCATTTCCTTCTTTCCTTGACATAAGTTGCTATAACTAAAGATTTTATAACTATATGAGTACATGGATCACTTAAGTAGGTAAAAGATATCCAACAGGACTTTATAGGTTTGTTTTTTATTCATCTAGCTGACAGCTGGGGAAAAGGATGTCTTTGTTGAAGACTCAATACTTTATATTCATTTATTTAATAGCAAGAATTAACAATGCAACTTTTCAGAGACCTACAACAATGGTTCAATAGATTTTAGCTAATGAGATTCAACAAATGGGATGTTGTCCCAATATGGAATCCAACTGTTACTCCCCACCTGCATTTAAAAACAACTCTTTACATCTACACACACTGTGCACCATGTATAACAGGGGTGGTAGTGCCCTCACCGCTACTGGAAATGGAAGTAAAATGCACCCGCCATAGTTGTACAATCAAAATAAACGTTGTATAAAACTAATAAACAGAAAGGAAGATTATGGGATTTCTTGAAAGGAATATGGGCCAAATTTTTGTAGATCAGAGAAAACTGTATTTCCTGGATAACACAACTGCCAAAAATACCACAATGAAAAAGAATAATTTCATTTTATCGTGGGTAAATGAAGTCTAGGAAAATATTTTTTTATTATAAATCTTGGGATTGTAAATGCCACAGTCTTGTGCAGAGAACCTTCTATGCCCAATTGGGTTATGTGCAGTAAACTCTTTAAAATATCACTTACACCATAACATTATGAAAACCTATTATTATAGTTTACTTTTAATTGAATGTTGCAGTGATCATATAACCACATGGATATGGAAAGAAAAATATAAATAAAAGCACCATGTAAACCAAAAGAGGCAAATAATTCCTATTAACACACATGATATTCATATATATCTATCCATTGATTCATTTATAAGTAGATAATGGCTATAGTTACACATCCTGTATAGCTGTAAGTTTATTATTTTAAAAAATGAAAGCGAATAAGAGATAGTGTAGCACTGACAAAGAAGAAGGTTCTTCTCAGATATCTCAAAGGATTATGTTACTTGGTTGGGTTATTGGCCCACATTCCATTTTTTACTTTATAGCAATGGTTCCCTGGAGCCCTGACTAAAGAGACAAGTAAAAGATTTTAAAGTCCAGTGGAACAAGAAATGGGCAAACACTACTGTTGACTTAAGGGAGTAAGGGAAAAATACTGAGTGCAAATACTGCATTCTTGATTCCAGGAGGATTTGGCCCCTCCTATTTTGACTTATTGAATGGCACAACTGCAAACACAATGCACTTTGGGAAAGTTAAAGCTAGCCCTGGTAGTTTCCATAGTCACCTATGTTGCACAGGTTTTATAGATATTAATAAGTCTTACAGTAGAATCCTATATAACAAAAAAACTCCGTTCCATGGAACTCTTCACTATATGTTTTTTTGTGTTATACAGATCGTTATGGGTGATGCACTGTATAATGAAAAAAGTGTTCATTATACATATCGCTATTGGTGATACCCCATATAACAAAAATATTTTTTTTTATTGTATGGGGTATCACCAATAGCGATCTGTATAACAAACTTTTTTTTGTTATACGGTGCATCACAAATAGCACACGAACGCTTCATTGTACAATTTTTTCGTTAGACAAAGCATTCATTATACAGGGTTTCACTGTATTTCCTAAAAATCTGAATTCCACAAAGACAATGCTGGTGATGTGCCTTGTCAATAATGGGAAACAAGAGTAATCTGTAGTCAGACCGGATCCACATAAGAATGAAATAGCACAGAACTTGTGCCAGATTCTAGCCATTTAACATTGAGCAGTAGATGTAGGGGAAAAACAGTCACACATCCAACAGGTGACCACAATATTGCTGCATGTCTCCTACGTAGCCAGTGAATGTGCTTTGTTTATTATTGGTTCAAAATACATATGAACTAATTTTAATAATCCAGTATATTTCTGAAATAGCATTTTCTGTTTTGAAAAGATTGCTGACAACAAATGGTAATTTATTGTTTACTAGCAGGGGTGCCTGGCTTCGCCCGGGTGGTCCCAACTCGGCTAGCTGAGTGCCAATGTTGCCCGGGCAACCCACTGGCTGGGGTGGACCTGTGATGTGAGCTCAGTGATGACATCACAATCCTTCCTTGTTGCTGTACCACTGGGGCAGACACAAACCCTCCTGTCGAATATACCCCCCTTTGTAGATTAATTTAGGGGGAACCCCCTCATGGGCTTTGGGACCCTGACAGTGACCTGCTCACTTGTGCAAGGTATGTGTGTGCTGAATCTCATGGGGTTTGGTCAAGGGTTGCGGCAGCCCATTCCGGATACCGAACCCACACCTTTGCTTTATAGGTATAGATTGTATTGTATTTATGATGATTAATGTATTACTCTTCCTGTGGGGAAGTCGATGCGGCAGACCAGGCTCTTCTCTTTCTCATTTTATTTCTCATTTTATTCTCACAAAGACCCCTTGCTGTGTAAGTTTCTTCCAGCCTCTCAAAAAGTAGCGCTAAAATCTTTCCACAATGGGATAAATAATTTTATTACTTATGCATTTTTGCATTTATATTTCAGAGAAATAAGCTAAAGTTCTATCAAACAATCAAGTTGCAGAAATGTAGGTGTCAGACAAGAATGTGTTTATCTCTTTATCTGGTTCAGCCTGCATGAAGAAGAGATATGGAAGCTTTCCTAGATTCAGATGGAAGAGGAATCAAAGTTGGTGTGAGAAACTTCTGTAATTTAAGACATGCAGGTGAAACCATTTTACTGGCAGAAAGAAGCAATGACTCAAAATGACTCCTGATGAAAATGAAAGACAAAAGTGCAAAAGAAGAACTACAATTTAACATTAATAGAAAAATTATGGAGTATAGAAGGACTACACAACTTTAACGTTGACAATGAAGAAACTGAAAAATGTTAAATATTTTATCAACCTTGGCTCAGTCATCAATTTAAATGGAGACTGCAGCTTAGAAACCTGAAAACAACTGAGACTTTGGAGAGGAATTATGAAGAAACTAGAAAATATCTTCAAGTGTAAGGATATGTTGCAGGAGACTATGACCAAGACCATCCACGCTATCATATTTCCAGTTATTGCACAAGCATATAAAGACAGGACAGTGATAAAAGATTACAAGGAGAAATCCAATTCATTCAAAATAGGTTGCTGGAGCAGAGTTTTATAGATATAACACACTACCAGAAAGACAAATAAGTAGGCTCTATATCAAGCCAATACAGTAACTAAAAATGATTAAACTTATTTTTTTCATACTTTGGGCACATCATGAGAAGGCAAGATTCTCTGGAAAAGACTATAATGCCAAGAAACACTGAAGGCAACAGGAAAAGAAGAACCACAAAATATGAGATGGCTTGGCTAGATAAAGGAACCACATCATTGAGTTTGGAAGACCTGAACAGGAGGTCACTTAATCAAAGGATTATCATTAAGACTTACCAGCACATAACATGAACAGTAATGTTCCTTAGTCACTAGGCAATGTATGCAATCTGACTTAGAGAAATCATACCACTACTATAAGGCTAAGTGTGTCATCAGAGCCATTCTCAATGCCTCTTGATATAGGACTAATCAAGATTAATACATCATTCAGTAATTAGAACAAAAATTGCTCCAAAATAAAATGTGTTCTGTTAACACACTCTAAGCCAAAGTTCATAACCTTTATTTTACAGTCAAACATGCGATCTACCCCTTCTTTCTTTTGTTTATGATTTCTTTTCTCTCTCTTTTTTGGTGAAGGGCAAGGACATACTGTACTAAATACTTGCAGAATTCATAGCACATACACTCGGTGGTATGGGAATTGCTACATAAATCTGTCCTTCATATTCTCTTGCTTTGATGGGGAAAAGACATCTACCTTAAGTAATAGAAGCCCAATGGGAACTAGATATTTACTGTAAAACTATATCTAAACATTCCTTGGTCAGTTATTTTATTTCTGTGCTGTCTGTGAACATAGCCAGAAATGCTGATCTCTCCTACTCTGCAGAGATGAAATCCCAAACATTGAATTATTATTACTTTTTCTGCATACCAACTAAAAGAGATTTGTTGCCTTACAAAAACTTTCTGTTTTGAGCACCAGTATATGTTGAAGTGGTTGTGGTTAGTATATCATGAACACTAGACCAAGGGATAATTAATAACACTCTCTTAGTTACAGCAATGTTTGGATATTTTTCATTGGATGATAGGTTAAAATGTGAAATGCAAGAAATGTCCACTTGCAATGGATGCACTGCAATTGGTTAATTGTTGTTCTGCTTGTACATTGGTTTCGGTCACTTTTGTGGGCCACATTTATGGTTCTAGGGCAGGGGTTCCCAATCTAAGGCCCACGGGCTGGATCAAGCCCATGGCGTGGCCCCCCCAAGGGTATTTGAGAAACAAAATAGCCACCCCTTTGAAGCTGTTGGGACAAAATGGCCACCCCCATCATGCAGGCAGGGCAAAATGGCCATCCGGCCCTCAAAGCTGACTGAGATAGCATGACTGTTGTGTCCAAATGTTATATTGCTTTAAATCTGCAATCGCCATTAAGTCTTTACTGTAAATGCGCACCCTTTTCTGTAAGGCGCCACTTTCATATGTTGTCAATGTACTTCTGTGTTAGCAGAACCCGGGCAAATGTATCACTGTAACTGCCTTTCTGGTTGTAAAATAAGCTGCTACCTCGTCCCTTATTCCCCAGTCTGAATTATCCCTGCAGCAGTATATGAGCTGACAATAAATCACTGATGTTAACTTTGAACTTGTTGTCGCATTGCTAATTACCTTCGGACTCAACAATGACCCAGCCTCTGGTTTGAATAGGTTGGGAACCCCTGTTCTAGGGACTAATTTTGCTACCAAACTATCCACGGCTGTACCCTAGCTACTGCCAAATATTGCTGCTACAGCATGGATAGAATCAATGCTCCTTCCCCAAAATACACGAATACACGTATACACTGACACTCCACCCCCCCCCCCCACCCAGGTTTTATTTCCTGTTACCACTGAACCAGATGCAGCAGTGTAAGCAAAGGAAACATTTGGGAGCCTGCAAAAATAGTTAAAAGGTGGGTGAGGATGGGATGTGAAGAGTATGGAGGGTGTATGGTTCACCCCAGGTTCACTGATTGGCAGAAGTTCTCCAGTTGTTCAAGAGAAGATCTATCCCAACTGCAACTAGAGGTGCCAGGAACTGAATTTGGAACCCCTTTGCCTGTATAGCACAGGCTTTGCCACTGAACTGTGAAGACCCTTGAGCAACTTGCTCAATGTTTTCTTTTTATGTGTCTGTGACTGAGAAAAATTCAGACCCTGCTCCAAACACAGCATGGTACTCACTGGACTACATTTTCAGAATAGCACATCCATTTCAGCATGGCATCTCCACCAGTGTTTCTGAGGGTCAAGCTGGGAGTCAGATTATTAATTGAAAAGACCTCTCATGGAAAAACCAAGAAACCAGCACTACAAGTAAGAAGCTCAGAGATAAACATGTTGAAATACTCAAGCCTCCTCTAGTGAATAAATATGTTTGAGCATGAGTGATATTCTGTAGGAACTCCCAGTTCTTAGTAAATAAGATTCATGTTCTTACTCTTTACACTGCAAGATGTAACACTGACAGAACCAATAAACTGTAGAATCAGACAAAGAGGCACTTGTTGCTTGTTTAGACGTATGACCTGACAAAAGGTAGGCAATGAACAAACACAAACTTGCAGCACAAAAACCCCAAGGAGGACAAAGGAAGAATTGTGCCCAAATAAAAATGTGACACACTTCGATAGGATACAGATTCCGCTTCTGTTGTTTTGGTTGGAAAACAGCTGCAGGTGTCCTCTAATTATCTCACCATTTCCCCAAATATCAACTGTCATCTTTAATTTGTTCCCTTCATTGTGCCTCCTCCTCAAACGGCTCCCTTCCTTCACTATGCATTTGTAACTAGAATTTCTAGCATTCAAGCTAACTTTCAAGCTAGTCAATTAATGCATTATTTACAAGTTCAATGTTATTAAAAGCAGATTCTTAGTTTACTAATGATTTAGGAGTCCCTGGGCAATTTTCCAATTGGTATTTTATTGAGAAGAGGAAATTAAAAACAAAACAAAACCCAGAGAAGAGCGGGGGTGGGGGGAATATGCCGGTGATACTTTTGCCCAACTGTTTTGCTATGGTTTCTACGATGATTTTATGCTCCTTTTAAAGATTCTTTTCTCTTTGTTTCCCTTTTGTTAGTCAATGCAGGTGCTAGCCAGTTGCTGAAAAACTGGGGAGGGAGAAAAGATCAAATCCAATATTTATTTCCTCTTTTTAAAGAAATGTCAGGCAATCCAAAATGACTCAATGTGTATCTTCATGCTATGATATAAAACAGCTTCAATTTACAGCATTGAGCAAGCAACAGAACAGATTAAAAAGGTTAGAAGTCAAGGAGAATTAAATACTATTATCATTTTCTTGCTTTTGTGGGCCCCACAATGAATATCTAATATGTTGTGTCTGAAAACAAGGTAACTGGGATTTCATTTCTTATTACTTTTGCCTGCTTATTTTGTGCTCCGTTTCTCCACCGTTCTTCAGTTGTTCCGACACTTCATTAAAGCCTGACCCTGCTCCTCCACCACCAAATTACAGACACCTACAACAGAGAGTGGCCATCATTAAATGCTGACGTTAAGTGTCTGAAGATAATTCATGTTAGCAACACTTATTTACAGGGCATACCTGCAATTTTGCAGTAACACAAATTAGTTTCAAACAGTAAATGTCAACATTTTAATGGTGACCATCACAGCTTCGAGATAATCATATCAGTGTGGGGCCTGTTGATTTGAGATAAAGTGTAACTAAGATGGTATTTCATCATGAACTTTATCCCCAAGGTTTAGTTTTAAGCTGAGAATGCAATGGAACAACAAGTTGCTGAAGAAAGTAAGAAAATGCAGTGTAGTAACTGATATTTTGCAGTATGCTCCAAACAACAGAATTGACTTCTTATTCCAGATATGTCATGCTGGAGAATACCAGGAGCAGAAAAGGAAGAAGTTTGCTTTTCTTTTACCGCAGAGAGCAATAATGGATTTAGACATCATGGTAAACCATGATTTATTGTGGCAGGAACAAGCTTAACCTCTACCTGTGCTTGTGTTCTGCAGCCCCTCACCACCTCTAGTGTGGCCATGAGAAAAAGACTGAACAATTTTGCGCCCGCTTTGATTAACAGCAATGTTGTTTGTTATCTGGGCTTAGCAAATTGTGGTTCATTTTATCTATAGTTTGCTGAAATAAGTCAGTTTCATAAACCTGGTCTGAATTTTTAGACAGAATTTTTCCTTAGATTAACTACATGTTGTCAGTTTCTGGAGGATCAGGTTGTCATTAATAGCAACCAGAATCGAAACCTACTGAACACCTTTTTGTGCTGACACTATTTACAAAGGAATAAAGGCTGTGCTACAACCTCTGCTAGTGGGGAGTCCTATGGCCCATTTAATAAACTGTGAGCAGAGTGGAAGAAATAGAGAGATGATACCTTCACTGACACTTGCTTGGAGAAAGCCCATACTGATTCTTGTCATGATAAACCTGGTCTACACAACCTTTTCAGTCCTGAGGAATGATTACACAGACATACTAAAAAGACTGAAAAAGTTACTTTTTTTGGACTTCAGCTAAATGTGACAATGATGACTAGTGGACTCTTGGAATTGCAATCCAGAAAGCACACTTTCAAGTTCTAGTCTCTCCAACCCAGCTCACATCTCAGCATGCTTACATCTTTCAGCAATCACCACTCTATTAATAGCATGTTAAACAGTGTGTCTTGAAGCCAACAATCAGCAGTTCCTCCCATGTGGGAACAGGGTCCTTCAAAATTCTTCACCCTATATGTGGGCAGCAAAATTTGAAAAAAAAAGCAAAACATTTCACTGAATTTCTCCAAGAGAAAGAGAGATGGAAAATACAAAGAGGACAGTGACAAAAAGACAGGGTTTTTTAAAAAGTGATTGATCCAAGAAGTTTCCTAAAGGGAACTGAGCTATTAGTTGCATAGACATGCACAGTAGAGGAAGGCCCCTTTTCTGAATGGTATTTTTCAGAGGATTTTTTTTTAATGCACAACTAGTTGTCATTTTGGGGTGGGGTGAGCATCTTCTCCACATTACATTTTAGAGTTATCACTTTTAAAAAGTGATTGTAGCACCCTGGGGATAATGGGCTTTGTGGAACAATTGCGATTACGAGGCATCAGTGGCACTGCCATTTCACCGCTCTAAGTTCTGGAAATGGTTAAAAATCATATGAGCCTTTATTAATAGGTAGAATTTGCTTGCTTACCAATTAATGCATTTAATTGGCTTGTTGACTGGGAAAGGAATGCTCCCCAATTAAGCTTACTTTTGATGATTAGAATGAGCACAGCTGCAAAGATAGAAGGTTTTTGGCAGAAGAAGACAGAAAAGATAAGATGACTCTGAACTCATTGGTGTCCTTGACTGATAAGTGATCCAACACCTGGGATGTCTAATGTGCCGGGACACACACAAGGTGATCCAGGTCACAGTGAGCCCCCTCCTACATCCTAAGCTGATAAAGGTTTATAACAAGCTGATACAATTCACATCTGCAAGGTCATTTCAACTAGCCAATTCCAGAAGGCCATTGTTTGGGCTCAGAGATATCTATACATGGATCAAATGAAGGGCATAATGGCCACTGGGAATGAGATAACACCTTAACTTAAGATATACAAGATGGGGTATTAGCCCTCAGACCTTGGATCTCTCCGTACACCAGAAGTATTCCTGCTACCTACTCTGGGCTCCCAAGTGCTAAAGGAGCAAAAGGAATCTATGCTTGGCATGCATTTGCTTGCTTGTGTTCTTGCATCTCTTTCTTGTTCTGTCTGTTGTGTTATGTTTTGTTTTGAGAATTGTCATAAAGCTTTGTTTCCTTTACCACTGACTGCTTACTGTCTCTGAGATCCTAATAATCTGAGTCCATCAGACTTGTGCTGGCCTGCTTGGCAAGACAGTGATCCAGTTTGATAAGAATTGATTTAAGAAGGTCATGTTTATATGAAACTCACTTTCATATAAATTCACTTTTCAATCAAAGCACTTCCTGCCAAAATGGGAATTAGGTCCAATCTAGAAAGATAAAACTCATAAATAGGAAAGCTAATCATGATTAGCCCAAAGCAGCAGTATTCTTTAGAAGTATATATTCCTGTTGAAGCTCAATTGTTTATGAGACCAGGCTTCAGAGATGTTCAGATGATGCAAATTAATACAGTAAAACTCTGTTTTACGAAAAAAGTCCATTCCATAGCTTTTTCTGTAATATAGTTTTTTCCATAAAACAAAGCAATCCTATCCCATAGGAATGCAGTGGTCTTTTATACCCCCCCCCCCAGGTGCAATGCACTCTAGGAAATTACATTCAGTAGAACGGGATGCGTTTTTGCCAAGAATCCTTTCCGTAAAATGAATTATCTGTAAAATGAAACATCTGTAAAATGGGGTTTTACTGTATGATGTTAAGTCAGCATTACAGTTTCTTCTATTTTATATTTAGGGCAAGGTGGAATCAAGCTGAACTGAACCTGTGGCTTGGTTTCATGAATTGGCTCAAATGTATGATTAAACAATAGGCAGTGTGCTTCTGCTGGATCTCAATATCTCCTCCCAGAACCAACAAAATTTCTTCCTTCCGACAACCCATTGTGCTTCTAGAAAGGACTGGGAAACTATTTGGTGCAGGTTTCTTGGTACGATGCAGGGTTGCAACAGCAGGTGGAGGGGGAGGAGAATTCTATGGTATTTCACTGGCTTTCGACATAAAAGCATATCTTTGGATCTTGACCAATGATTTTGGGGAAGATCTTAATGAAACTATTGATAACAATAACAAATAGAAGAATAAGAGTCAGAGAGAAAAAAACTCCTAAAGCTTGAGTAACTACACAACCCTGAAATAACACCATCTCCTTTTTCTCTATATACACTTGTATATGATGTGATGGCTTAGTGGTTAAGATACTAAACTTGACAACTGGAAGGTCGGCAGGTCAGCAGTTCAAGACGAGTGCTGCACAACTGAGTGAGCACCTGTCATCTGTCCCAACTCCTGCCAATCTAGCATTTTGAAAGCAAGAAATTGCAAGTAGATAAATAGGTACCAATTCATCAGGGAAGGTAACAGCATTCTGTGTACTCCAACATCTAGTCATGTCTGCCACATTACCATTGGAATGTCCGCAGATGCAGACAGTGCTGTCTCTTTGGCTGCAAACGGAGATGAGCATTGCCCCCTAGAATTGGATACAACTGGCTTTCTTGCTTTTGAACTGCTAGGTTGGCAGGAGCTGGGAGAGATGGTGAGAGCTCACTCTGTCATACAGCACTCGGGTCTCAAACTGATGACCTGCTGACCTTTCAGTTGTCAAGATCATCATCTTAACCACTAAGCTGCCATGGCCCTAATTTACCATTATAAGAGGTAAAAATAAATCTCCTGCTCAGACAATCACACACGGCCTGTACTTGAGGAATCCCTTCTTTCAACAACATGATCATGTAAGGCACAATTTCAGCCCTGTGGGTAGTGGAAAGAAGAAATTCAGAAACTGCTTTCACTCACTTGGCCAGGATGATTTCTGTGAGCACTCCAAAGGTGATGGCTGCAATGTGGAAAACAAGACCAGGTGGAGGATCCTTGAACACAATAAGCAGTTGATAGACCAGAAAGGGAATGCAGACCATGAGCGCCATGATTATGCAGATGATGAACCACTTGTCCCATCGCAATGCCAGAATTCTCCAAGGTGATGTTTTCTCGAGTTGGTACTGTCAGGAGCAGGGAAATATTGGAGGAGAAAAAAGAAAGAGAGGAGAAAATTGAGTGTCTTAAAGCTGAGAAATGATGAATATTCTATGCTAATGGCTTAGAGCAAGAAACCTAAGGAAAGATTCAAATTAGACAATAAGTACATGATTAGTGGTTTGAAAGCTTGTGTGATGTTTGCAAAAGGGTTTAAATAAATACTCATTTGTTTCCTCATCTTGAAGGAAACATTTATGGCAGGAGGATGCATTAAAACTTAACCTGTGCTGGCATGCGAAGATATCTGGAAATTTTAAAGATTAAGACAAGAGGCAATGCTTTCTGTTTTTGAAGAATGGCCTTGAACTACCTGTAACACTTTGAGATACAGTTATTGCATATTAACACTCTGAATCTTCATTCCATTAGATGCTAACAGGGAAGGCATGTCATCAGAGATAAAGACTTAAGAGGGCCCAATTCAGAGACTGTGCTCATCCCTTCATAAACCTGTCTTGAACTTGAATAATTATCATTTTATATGTACGTCAGCATAATGTACGTCTGCATAAAAAGGTGCAAATCTACACTTGTAACTTATTTATTTATTTATTTATTTATTTATTGTTTAGATTTCTATACCGCTTTACTCCCCATAAAGGGAACTCGAAGCGGTTTACAATAATAATGCTAAACAATACAAAATACGATACAAATAATACAAAGCAATATGCAAGTAAGATACAAATGTCAAGAGCATAAGCAATACAATATCAGATTACCCTAAACAACATAACAAACAAAACAGTTCAATAATAACAAGAAAAACAAAACTCAAAGAAAGGGCCCCCACTCACACCCAACTAAAGAAAGTGGGATAAGAGAAGCCCTTCTGCCATCGCGCCGCCCCTCCCAGCATTTTCGGCCCCGGTGGTGTTGGGACAGAAGTCCGGGGGTGTGGTGACTCAACCCACGCTGGAGCCGGCAAAGTTCCTTCCAGCCGCGCCACACTCCCCGGCTTTTGTAGCCCCGGTGGCGTGGGGGCGGAGGCCCGGGGGTGTGGCGGCTCACTCACAGCTGATGCTGGAACCGGCCAGGCTCTTCTCCTCCGCGCAGCCCCTCCCAGCATTTTCGGCCCCGGTGGTGTTGGGACAGAAGTCCGGGGGTGTGGTGGCTCAACCCACGCTGGAGCCGGCAAAGTTCCTTCCAGCCGCGCCACACTCCCCGGCTTTTGTAGCCCCGGTGGCGTGGGGGCGGAGGCCCGGGCGTGTGGCGGCTCACTCACAGCTGATGCTGGAACCGGCCAGGCTCTTCTCCTCCGCGCAGCCCCTCCCGGCATTTTCTGCCCCGGTGGTGTTGGGACAGATGTCCGGGGGTGTGGTGGCTCAACCCACGCTGGAGCCGGCAAAGTTCCTTCCAGCCGCGCCACACTCCCCGGCTTTTGTAGCCCCGGTGGCGTGGGGGCGGAGGCCCGGGGGTGTGGCGGCTCACTCACAGCTGATGCTGGAACCGGCCAGGCTCTTCTCCTCCGCGCCGCCCCTCCCGGCATTTTCGGCCCCGGTGGTGTTGGGACAGAAGTCCGGGGGTGTGGTGACTCAACCCACGCTGGAGCCGGCAAAGTTCCTTCCAGCCGCGCCACACTCCCCGGCTTTTGTAGCCCCGGTGGCGTGGGGGCGGAGGCCCGGGGGTGTGGCGGCTCACTCACAGCTGATGCTGGAACCGGCCAGGCTCTTCTCCTCCGCGCCGCCCCTCCCGGCATTTTCGGCCCCGGTGGTGTTGGGACAGAAGTCCGGGGGTGTGGTGACTCAACCCACGCTGGAGCCGGCAAAGTTCCTTCCAGCCGCGCCACACTCCCCGGCTTTTGTAGCCCCGGTGGCGTGGGGGCGGAGGCCCGGGGGTGTGGCGGCTCACTCACAGCTGATGCTGGAACCGGCCAGGCTCTTCTCCTCCGCGCCGCCCCTCCCGGCATTTTCGGCCCCGGTGGTGTTGGGACAGAAGTCCGGGGGTGTGGTGACTCAACCCACGCTGGAGCCGGCAAAGTTCCTTCCAGCCGCGCCACACTCCCCGGCTTTTGTAGCCCCGGTGGCGTGGGGGCGGAGGCCCGGGGGTGTGGCGGCTCACTCACAGCTGATGCTGGAACCGGCCAGGCTCTTCTCCTCCGCGCCGCCCCTCCCGGCATTTTCGGCCCCGGTGGTGTTGGGACAGAAGTCCGGGGGTGTGGTGACTCAACCCACGCTGGAGCCGGCAAAGTTCCTTCCAGCCGCGCCACACTCCCCGGCTTTTGTAGCCCCGGTGGCGTGGGGGCGGAGGCCCGGGGGTGTGGCGGCTCACTCACAGCTGATGCTGGAACCGGCCAGGCTCTTCTCCTCCGCGCCGCCCCTCCCGGCATTTTCGGCCCCGGTGGTGTTGGGACAGAAGTCCGGGGGTGTGGTGACTCAACCCACGCTGGAGCCGGCAAAGTTCCTTCCAGCCACGCCACACTCCCCGGCTTTTGTAGCCCCGGTGGCGTGGGGGCGGAGGCCCGGGGGTGTGGCGGCTCACTCACAGCTGATGCTGGAACCGGCCAGGCTCTTCTCCTCCGCGCCGCCCCTCCCGGCATTTTCGGCCCCGGTGGTGTTGGGACAGAAGTCCGGGGGTGTGGTGACTCAACCCACGCTGGAGCCGGCAAAGTTCCTTCCAGCCGCGCCACACTCCCCGGCTTTTGTAGCCCCGGTGGCGTGGGGGCGGAGGCCCGGGGGTGTGGCGGCTCACTCACAGCTGATGCTGGAACCGGCCAGGCTCTTCTCCTCCGCGCCGCCCCTCCCGGCATTTTCGGCCCCGGTGGTGTTGGGACAGAAGTCCGGGGGTGTGGTGACTCAACCCACGCTGGAGCCGGCAAAGTTCCTTCCAGCCGCGCCACACTCCCCGGCTTTTGTAGCCCCGGTGGCGTGGGGGCGGAGGCCCGGGGGTGTGGCGGCTCACTCACAGCTGATGCTGGAACCGGCCAGGCTCTTCTCCTCCGCGCCGCCCCTCCCGGCATTTTCGGCCCCGGTGGTGTTGGGACAGAAGTCCGGGGGTGTGGTGACTCAACCCACGCTGGAGCCGGCAAAGTTCCTTCCAGCCGCGCCACACTCCCCGGCTTTTGTAGCCCCGGTGGCGTGGGGGCGGAGGCCCGGGGGTGTGGCGGCTCACTCACAGCTGATGCTGGAACCGGCCAGGCTCTTCTCCTCCGCGCCGCCCCTCCCGGCATTTTCGGCCCCGGTGGTGTTGGGACAGAAGTCCGGGGGTGTGGTGACTCAACCCACGCTGGCAGCGAAGGCATTATTTCGTCACTGTAAATTTACTGACTAAGACGTGCTACCAAGAGAAGACGTGCAAGCCAACAAATATTCTTCAGGACTCAGAAAATACTAAAATTGGCCAGTAGCCAGGAAAGCAGACTAACATGATCAGTCAATACGGGCTCTCATGCTTTGCTGCCACCCCTCAGGTCAACACTGTATTGAACAAAAAACCCATCTATATCATTTTGAGCTCATTGTGCCCTGCAGGTATAGAGCTACTTGTTGTAAGAAAAGCAGTTAAGGGAAGAAGCTTGAGTCAAATCATATATAACAGAGTTTCCCAACCTACAGCCTGTGGGCCAGACCCAGCCTGCAACGCCATTCCATCTGGTCCGTCACCGCCTCCAACACACCCAGAAGTAAAAGCGGGCACATTTACATCAGCCGTAAAATTCACGCATGCACAAATATGCTCAGTTAAGTGGGGTCTGAAACTATGTGCTGACTCTTCTGTGATGAGTGTTGAAACTGTTCACCCTCTTCCCACTTTCAACATTGCCTCACATGGCAGGTGTGCATGTGTTTTCTCCCTCTCCTCATTCTCCTGCTTGTCTTTGCTCCTCTTCTTTTTCCAACCCCTGTTTCGATCCCAACACAGAAGGAAAGAAGGGGCTCCCTAGCTTGTTGGCTCCTTCTTACTCTCGTCCTTGTGTGGTGGAAGAAGAACTCCTTCAAAGCTTTGCAATGCTGATCTCTTATTATGTTAAACATCTCTCACCTCCCCACCCTTCAGTTAACAATGGTCAAGCTAAAGTGTTGAATTTGTTCATTAATTTTTATTTATTTATTTATTACATTTTTATGACACCCATCTGGTATATTTCCCACTCTGGACAGTGTACAGACAAGTAAACAACAGCAACATAATAAAAAACAACAAAATAGAATAAACAGCAACATAAATACCTGATGGTATCTGAGGGCAAGCAAGCTCAACAGTGACAACTGGATTGAGAACAGTGGAAGGAGCTGGAGAGTTGCTTGGGGTTGTTATGCCATTTGGATGCAGTGATGGCACCAACTGGCATATTGTTCCTCCTCGCCAACTCAACTGACCCTATTTATACTGCACCAGATCACAATAAAATGGCCAGTCTAAGAGCAGCCGTAGGCTATGGGGAAACTTAGCAGTTGGATCAATGCGTGTGGGTATCTGAGCCTGGATCTTCTTAATCTGACTCTCTAACCATGTGATGGTGAACCTTGGCACTCCAGATGTTCTTGGACTTCAATTCCCAGAAGTGCAAGCCCCTGTGAATCCACATGAATGGGTTTGCTGCGATTCAGCGTGTTTTGCTTCCACTTCCAGGAGCGATGAGGGCAGCATGGGCCGGGCCGGATGAATCGCAGCAAACCCATTTGTGTGGATTCACAGGGGCGTGGGCTTCTGGGAATTGAAGTCCAAGAACATCTGGAGTGCCAAAGTTCACCATCATGGCTCTAACCACTTTATAGCACACTGGCTGTCCCAGTTTGGGCAGCAATATGTTCAAGAAGATTTGCTTTTTTGTGGGGGAAAACTGTTGGAATAAACTGCTACCTTATTATACACAAAGTTTGATGAAGCTACGTGCAAAGCTGTGTGAAAGCGCCAGATGACAGCCTGAAGCTCTTAGCAAGCTTGATGGCTGTGAAGGACTGTGGGAGGTACAGTTCAGGTAGGTCAACTGCATTAGTACACCTACTTACCTGTTATTTCCTTTGAAACTTCATGAAAAATAAAAGCATCACCATTAATGAGGGGACCTTTGGGATCCTGATATTGCTCTTTCTCTTTATGCAGCCTCACATTTTAAAAAATAATAATGTGTTTTTAAATGCAAAACAACAACAACAATGTTTAGTCTTGAGTCCATTGTATGTTTAATCAGGTTGCCTTAAAAGGGTATAATGCAATTTTGACCTTTGTTTATTTAAAAAGGGGCATTATTTACTTATCTGGGGGCTATGTTGCCATGGAATTGTATATAAAATGTCACTAAATGAGAGCTTCTACACGAAATGTCACTAAATAAGAGCTTCCTCCAAAAGAGACCATTTAACTCCTTCAAGATGATAATTCAGTCTCATTGTTGCAAATCACATCAAAATTGCTGTGGTTCTGATCTATGCTCCTGATAGGTTATGTGACTCACATGCTGCAATTAGAGACAAAAAATACCAGTGGGGGTGGAATATCTATAACTCACAGTTAGGATTAAACATGAATTGCAGTCAATCAGTGTTTGAAAAAGGTTTAAGCAAAACACAATTGCGTTTAGAGGGACAGTTCAAGAGAGTAAATGCTAAAATCTATTGTACAGTGTGAGGAAACAACCAAACATCAAACTTGGATCAGCTGTGGAATTAAATCAGTAAGCTATATGGCACCTGGAGGTGTGTTAAGAGCAGCAGACCAAATGTTAGCAAAACAAGGACTCTTTGACTGCAGAAGTGCCATGACTTAGAGTTTATTAATAACAATAAAAAGGTAGTAATATGCTGCTTAGTAGCCTAAGGGGGAGTGTAAATGATGCCTAAAATTGAGCATTACTGCAATTGTTCCACAATACTTTTCATCTCCAAAGAATTGCGTCAAGTTACCTTTATTACAAGAGGGACCTGTGGTGGCTTAGTGGTTGAGACACTG
This sequence comes from Bradypodion ventrale, assembly GCA_035047345.1. Lineage (NCBI taxonomy): Eukaryota > Metazoa > Chordata > Lepidosauria > Squamata > Chamaeleonidae > Bradypodion > Bradypodion ventrale. The sequence continues at coordinate 118,412,078 of JAWDJE010000004.1, forward strand.
AACTTGATGACTGAAAGGTTAGCAGGTCGGCAATTTGAGACCTGGTGCTGCATGAAGGAGTGAGCTCCTGTCTCTCCCAGCTCCTGCCAACTTAGCAGTTCAAAAGCAAGGAATTGCAAGTAGATAAAAAGGTACCACTTCGGTGGGAAGGTAAATAGCATTCCATCTAGTCATGCCTGCCACATGTCTATGGAATCATCTGCAGACACCAGGCAACGCTGGCTCTTTGGCTGTAAACAGAGATGAGGACTGAACCCTAGAGTCGGATACAACTAGCTTTTAAGCAAGGGTGACCTTTACTTTTTACCTTTATAACAATTTGGAAATCTCTGCTGGTTGCCAGAGTGGTAATCTGGAGATTTTTGTTTCACCTGAAAGCTGCAGTTCTGTAGGGAGTCAATCCTGATGAATTCAGTGGGATTGACCTCTGAAGTAAACATGCATGGTGTTATGTATGTACAATGTTGCTTTAAGAAATGTATGAATGTAACCTGACCACAATTACAATGTAGCCCAGCTGTTAAAGGAACGCGAGTTAGCTGCCCATAGAGGGCAGCTGCAAGCGTTCAACTCACATGGTTCTCATTCCTCAAATCACCGGCAGCCGCGGAAACTCTCCCGCACGATCAAACAACTACAGAAGAGGGGCGTGACTTGGACGACGTCACGCCGGTAGCAGCCAATGAGCTACCGTGCAGCAAGATTCAAATGCATTGTGCTACTGTATATAATGTGATGTATCTCCGCCATTACCACATGTTCATCCTGATCATCAACCAATAAACCTGTGTTAGTCCTTACTGCAACTCCTTCTTTGTCTTCCGTGCAAGACACTAAATTGGCGACGAGGATGGGATCGATGGCGAATCCCAAGGTCAAGCCTTACCAGTTCGATGTCAGCGAGCCCGAACAATGGGAGCTCTACGAGTGCCAGTTTCAGCACGCGATGGAAGCCGTGGGCGTCGACGACGACGTGAAAATGCGCTCCCACTTCCTGGCCCAGGTGGGGCCGGCCACACTGCGTATCCTGATGAACCTGGTGGCCCCCCGGAAGGTGGACGTGGTGCCCATCGACCGCATCCTGGAGCTGCTGGGTGAGCATTTTCAGCCTCCCGTCTCGATCTTCCTAGCCCAGGTCGCGTTCCACAGGCGAGACCAGCGACCGGGCGAATCCGTGTCCGCCTACGCGGCGGCCCTCAGGCTTGCAGCGGTGCACTGCCAGTGGGATGACCTGGACCAGGCCCTCCGAGACTGCATGTTGTGTGGCCTGAGGGACGAGGAGCTCCAGAGGAAGCTGATGACCCGCGACCACCGCCTCACGTTCAACGAGGTACTGCGGGAGGCCCAAGTGGCCGAGGCGGCCAGGAGCGGGGTCAGAGTGTTCAAGTCCCGAGGGGCCACGTCCGAGAGGGCCAAGTCACCAGTACAGGCGGCCCGGCGGACATCAGCGAAGACGGCCTGGTGGGCCCCCAAGCCGCCCGCCGGCACACAAACATCGTCCGAGGAGTCGTCCATGACGGCGGACCCCTGCTCCAGCGAGGACGACGACGTCCAGAGGATCAGGAAGCGAGGAGAGAAGCAGCAGACCCGCGAATGGCAGGACCGCCGCTGCGACGGTTGTGGGGCGTCCCACGACCGCACGAGGTGTCCGTCCCGAAAGGCCGAGTGCCACAACTGCGGCGCGGGCGAGTCGAGGACAAGGGCAGTTCCAGCCATCCCCAGACGCACCAACGAAAGGCGGCCGGCACCAGGAAGGTCTCAGCCGGCTACAGCGAGGAAGGCGTGAACCGCGTGGGCCTGGAGCACCGGCGGTTTTTCATAGAGGTACTGTTGCAGGGGGTCCCAGTGAGGATGGAGATAGACTCGGGGTCATCTTATTCCATCCTGTCCCAAAAAGAGTTTATGCGCATTCCCCCAGAGAAGCGGCCCAAACTGCGGGCCATGAGATCCAATCTACGGGACGTGCAGGGAAATGGGATCCCGGTGTTGGGGGTGGGAAACTTTAAGGTGAAGTTCAAGAACTACTCCGAGAAATTGCCCCTAGTGGTCCTCAAGGGGGGGAGGTGCTGCCTTTTGGGAACGCAGTGGTTTGCTCCCCTGGGAATCGAACTGTCTGGCATTAACGCCATCGAGACCGACCCAATGCGGGACGTGTGCAATGCACACCCGGACGTCTTCAAGAAGGGGCTCGGGAAATACAAGGGGCCCCCGGTTTCCTTTGAGCTGGACCCAGAAATCCGGCCCATCCGCCTCAAGCCAAGGAGAGTGCCCTTCGCCCTCAAGGACAAGATCGAGGCGGAACTGGACAAATTGGTGGGGCAGGGGATTTTGGTTCCAGTTGATTCGGCGGAGTGGGAAACGCCGATTGTTACAGCCCTTAAATCAAACGGGGAGGTCAGGATTTGTGCGGATTATAAATGTACGATCAATAAGGCCATTCGGCCAAATGCATATCCGGTGCCCGTGGTCAGCCACTTGCTGGCCACGTTACATGGGGGGAGGTGTTTTGCCAAGCTGGATGTGACGCAGGCATATCAGCAGCTCTCTGTAACCCCGGCTGCTGCCGCCGCGCAAACGATCGTGACGCACAAGGGGGCATTTAAGGTAACGCGCCTTCAGTTTGGCGTGAATTCGGCCCCCGGAATTTTCCAGTCCCTCATGGAACGCCTTTTAAAGGGGCTTCCAGGCGTCCTCCCATACTTCGACGATGTGTTGATAACGGCGGGGAGCGAATTAGAGTTAGCAAAAAGGCTAGATGGGGTCCTCTCAGTATTCGAGAGGGCAGGACTCCGACTGAGGAGGGACAAATGTGTATTCTTTGCGAGGGAGGTTGAGTTTCTAGGTTTTAAGGTAACCCCGGACGGAATCAAACCCTCTGAGTCCAAGGTTGCGGCCATGAGAAACGCCCCTCGCCCCACTGCGAAACCGGAGCTGCAGTCATTTCTAGGGCTCCTAAATTTCTATCATTCCTTCCTGCCTCGGAAGGCATCGGTCGCGGAGCCACTGCACGTGTTACTTAAAAAGGACACGGTCTGGCGGTGGGGGGACAGGCAGGAGAAAGCGTTCAAGGAGCTTAAGTCACTCCTATCCTCGGACGCTGTACTAACCCATTTCGATCCAAAAAAGCCAGTGGTTTTAGTCTGTGATGCGTCCCCAGTGGGGGTGGGGGCGGTTCTGTGCCACGTGTTGGAGAGCGGGAGGGAAGCCCCGGTGGCGTACTACTCAAGGTCCCTCTCGAAGGCCGAGCGCAATTACGCGCAAACAGATAGGGAGGCCCTGGCCATAATTGTGGGAACGAAGAAGTTCCACGATTTCCTATACGGCCGCGAGTTTACAGTAGTGACGGATCACAAGCCACTTCTGGGGATCTTCACTACCAGCAAACCCACCCCATAGATTCTATCCCCCAGGATGCTGCGTTGGGCCATCTTCCTCAACGCCTACCAGTATGAGCTGGTCTATCGCCCAGGGAAGGAGATCTCCCATGCGGACACACTGTCCCGATCTCCCCTCCCTAGTTTAGGGGACCCCACGTGCGAGGTAGAGCAGGACCACCAAGTCCTGCTGATCGAGTCTCTCGACTCACCCCCCATTGTCCCGGCTGACCTCGCCAAGGCCACGGCGGCCGACAAGATGCTGGCCCAAGTTAGTTCCTGGGTTAGGAAAGGGTGGCCCACTACTCCCCCCGAGGATCATTTCAAGCCATTTTTCAGGCGCAGTGTGGAGCTTTCTCTGGAAAGGGGCTGCTTACTCTGGGGCCAGCGGGTAGTTATCCCAGACAAGCTAAGGGCCAAGGTACTGAAGCTACTGCATACCAGTCACCCCGGGATCGTGCGCTCCAAGGCTCTGGCCAGGAGTTTCTTTTGGTGGCCCCAGATAGACGTGGATATAGAACGTTTAGTGGGCACGAGTGAGAGCTGCCAGAGCTCTCAGCCCGAGGAGTCCTGGTTGCCCCATAGAGAATGGGACACGGCCCACGGGCCATGGTCCCGGATTCATGTCGACTTCGCTGGCCCCTTCCGTGGGTCCATGTTTCTGCTGGTAGTCGACTCCTACTCCAAGTGGTTGGAGGTAATCCCCATGAACAGCACTTCCTCTGCGGCAACCATTAAACAGTTGCACAAGCTTTTTGCCTGTTTCGGCCTGCCAGACATCCTCGTTAGCGATAATGCTAGTACCTTCACGTCTGCAGAGTTCAAGACGTTCATTGAGAGAAACGCCATCAGGCACATTACCGCTGCCCCGTTCCACCCTGCCACAAACGGTCAGGTAGAGCGCCAAGTGCGCACTACGAAAGACGCACTGTGGCGCATGGGTCCCGGTGAGTTGAACCTTCACCTGTGTCAGTTCCTCATCTGCTATAGGACAACCCCCCTAGCTTCAGGATTTTCCCCAGCTGAACTCCTCATGAGGAGGCGTCCGGTAACACTTTTTGACCGGATGGATCTGTCCAGGGTGGAGGATGAAGGGAGAAATATAAGCAGAGGGGGAGAGAGCTCCAAAAGTTTCTTGGTAGGGGACCCGGTTCACTGCAGGAACTACGCGGCCTCGGGGCCAGCATGGGTACCAGGGACGATTATTGAGCAAACGGGGCCGGTATCCTACAGGGTCGAGACTAGCTCAGGTCTACTCTGGAGAAGGCACGCCGACCAGCTCAGAAGGCGAGTCACCTGTGAGGGGGAATCAGCGTTAGGGTCCTCCCCCACCTGCGTTACCCAAGGGGGAGACACGGCGGCACCCGCGGATACAAATGCATATCCTCGGTTCTCAGCCACAGAGGAGGATACCTTGGAGGAGAGGGATGAATTTGATTATGAGTTGCAGAACCAGGGGGTGTCGCGGAGTGGTCCCCCACCCGTCCTAGCGAGAAGAGGGGTTTCAGTTCAGCCCCTGGTACTTCCAGTCCCCCCAGCCCTTTTGTTTTAGAATATACCATAGCTCCAGCTCCCCGGAGACAGACACCCCCAAGACAGGCAACAGGGGGGAGTCCGCCCACCACAGTCTCTAGAACTCCCGGGCAGGCAACGGAGGGTGGCGAGGCCACGAGGGCCTCTTCGTCGGTCCCGAGATTCGTACTGGGGGGGACCCCAAGCCCCTCAGACGGTAGGCAAGGGTTCACTTCTCAACTGTTCTTTCCATTCCCGTCCCCCAATGCAAGGTTACCGCAGAGTCCACGCCGAGTCACTAATGAATCCCCCCTTTCTGTTGCAGGACAGGACTCTGTGGAACCAGGAGCCTCCGGCTCCCCTGTGTTAAGTCAGGCGGCCGCACACCCCAGGCGCACGTGCGGCAAGCCACAATGGTTGAGGGACTTCGTCCCATCCTAGGGGGGAGGGATGTTATGTATGTACAATGTTGCTTTAAGAAATGTATGGATGTAACCTGACCACAATTACAATGTAGCCCAGCTGTTAAAGGAACGCGAGTTAGCTGCCCGTAGAGGGCAGCTGCGAGCGTTCAACTCACATGGTTCTCATTCCTCAAATCACCGGCAGCCGCGGGAACTCTCCCGCACGATCAAACAACTACAGAAGAGGGGCGTGACTTGGACGACGTCACGCCGGTAGCAGCCAATGAGCTACCGTGCAGCAAGATTCAAATGTATTGTGCTACTGTATATAATGTGATGTATCTCCGCCATTACCACATGTTCATCCTGATCATTAACCAATAAACCTGTGTTAGTCCTTACTGCGACTCCTTCTTTGTCTTCCGTGCAAGACACTAAACATGGAACCAGACTATTAGTCCCCAAGTGGGAGATGGGAGAAGGCAGGTGACATTGGGCAGTGGCATAGAATATGTTAGCATCTTGGGGGCAATAATCTCTCACTTTTTAGGAACATTAAACAAAATGGAAGCTGCTCCATAAGCAGACGGACCAGTGCGCCATGACGCTCAACACTGTCTGTTCCACAGGTGGGGAATCTTTGGCCTTCTAGATTTTTTAAGCCACAAACTCTGACAACTAAGTGTCTGAGCTGGCTGGGGCTTCTGTTTTTGAACTCCAAAACATCTGGAGGTCTAGCAGCTCCCCACTCTTGTTTATACAGACCAAAGACATTTCTCCAAAGTTGTAGTCAGGGGTCTTTGCCAGCCTTTCCTGGAGATGCTAAGAATCAAACCTGTGATGTGTCACACAAAAAGATCTAATTTCTCCTGAGATTTAAAGTGACTCTGTTTATCTTGGCACAAGAGGAGTGCACTAAGAAAATTAGTCCATCTCTATGGAAGAACTTGGCTCTGACACCAGACTTGGCCACCAAAGGGTTGGAGTATTTTGCTGCAGTGTTGGTAATGTGCTCAAAATATACTTTGTGTAAAACTTCTGTTACTGTGCAGCATTCTTTTTCATGTGTGAATTTAAGTATGTGCACACAAAACAATAACAAAAAGGGCAGGCTAATTGATCAATAAAGACACAGACAACCCAACCAGTGCTGCTATTTTTACTAATTCATGCAACAAGGTACTACTGCTCTTCCCCTCCCCCAGTCTGTACATTTAACAGAAATGGGCAAAAAGAGTAAGCAAATATTCTGACAATCCAACAAAAAGAGGGGCTCTCACAGCCATTGGGTGTGTCCACTGTGTGTTCATTTTCATACACTCATAGAACTATTGGCTGCTATCCTATTTCCTAAATGTGGAAAAGAATTGAAAATTCACATGTGTTTCTTTTTGTTCTGGTTGCAAAAACTAATCATCAACTGGTGATCCAACTGGGAGCCTGTTAGAGCAGGGGGAGACTTACATAATTTGTCTTCTGCTCCATGTCTAGGCAACATACTAACCATAGATTTTGATCAATTAGTAAAACATATGGCCTACATCCATCTCTTAGTCCCAATTAAAGTAGACCCATTGGGGCTACTCCAGTTGGAATTAATAAGTGCAGCTATGCCAGTAATATCAAACCTGAATATAGACCAGGGTAATTACCAAAGTGCCAAATATTGCTTAGGGATGGAGAATCCTCACTAGAAAATGAAAAGTGGGCAACAGAGTGGAGGTCTTGCACACACACAAACAGACAGATTAATTTAACACACTGCACTATGGTTCAGGCTATGCATGTTGGGCATGTATGATGTTGTATATTGGCCCCATACAGATCAAAAGATTTTAAAACACCAACTTGTGTTGCAGAACATAAACTGAAGAGATATTAGATGAAATCATGCACTAATTCTGAAAGAGGACAAAGGGAAGACTTGCATATGGTTCTAGGTAATACTGAAGTCTCAAAGTAAATATACTAAAAAATCATGTTACAGCACATTTAAAAACAAGTGAAGGTAAATGTATTTGGCATAGGAAGAATCAGAAAACTCTTTCTGCCAGAAGCAATAATCGTCGAAAACTAAACAAACAGTTTAGTAGGAGAAGACAATGATTAAATGGTCAAATAATAAATGTCAGTGGTAACACTGGATGATTGCTTTTATTTTGGTACTGTATGGGCCAGGGCCCAGTGACCAGTGGGAACAATTCCGGTTAAATGCTTATTTCATCAAATAAGGAATCCTTTCAAATTTTTTGTCTGAATAATTTCTCTATGGATGTTATGCCCAAGGCTGCATGTTGAAGAAAAGTGGCTTTTATTGATCCCTATCATTGCCTGCGTTGTCAGTTGTATCCCATCACTCTTCCCCGAGTCTTTTTCTATAAGTAAACAGAAATTCCAGGGCATGGGAAACTACTTCTTAAGAGCAACTAGTTCCTGCTACTTATTACAATGTTCAAAAGTAACTCTTTGCCATTATGTATTAAAATGTTGAAAATAACTTGTCATGTTGCTTGTTGCTTGTCATGTCTTTTTTGTTACTTTTGTCCATGGGAAAAAGGCCCTTAGGACTGATGAAGGAAAGGTAAAACACCTAAACAATATACAGTATGTCAAAATAACTTTTAAAATGTATTTAAATACCCTTTTAAAATAACTTTTGAAAGTAACAGAAGCTGTTATTCACATACCTGTCAACCACCCCATTTTACCCGGGAAAACCCCTTATTTTTACCCCTCTTCCCGCCCCCTCCCATTTTATTAATTTCCTCATATTTCCCCTTATTTCCGAGGGTGAGGAGGAGGAGGAGGAGCAGCTGAGAGGCGGGAAGGCAAGCTACCGCCGCCGCCGCAGGGCCTCCGGAGCTGGGGCCACTCAGCTGGTCCTCCTCCTCTTCCTCACCCTACTCCCTGATATTAAAAGGGAAAACCCAATCAGGGTTTCCCTTTTAATATCAGGGGGTGGGGGTTGCGATCCCCCCTCCACTGCCTCCGCTGGGGCCAGAAGGGTTGGGGGGACAGACCCCTTTTGTCCCCCCAACCCTCATGGACCCACGGGACCCAGGAGAGGGGATCAAATCCACCCCACCCCTCCCCCTGATTTTCAAAGGGAAAACCCGATCAGGGTTTCCCCTTTAATATCAGGGGGTGGGGGTTGTGATCCCCCTCTCCTGGCTCCCCTGGTTGGGGGGCAGACCCCTTTTGACCCCCCAACCCTCATGGACCCACGGGACCCAGGAGAGGGGATCAAATCCACCCCACCCCTCCCCCTGATTTTCAAAGGGAAAACCCGATCAGGGTTTCCCCTTTAATATCAGGGGGTGGGGGGTTGCAATCCCCCTCTCCGCTGGCTCCCCTGGGGTTGGGAGTGTTTGGGGGGGACAAAAGGGGTCTGTCTCCCCAACCCTTCTGAACCCAGGGGACCCAGCGGAGAGGGTGGTAAGTTCAGGAGGGTTGGGGAGACAGACCCCCTTTGTCCCCCAACTCTCCCAGACACAGGAGACCTGGGGAAAGGGAGTGAATCCACCCCCCAAACTCTGTTGTTAAAGAGAAGAAACCGCTTGGTTTCTTCTGTTTAATAATGGGGTGTCCTGTGGGGGGATCCTCTCTCTGCCAGTTCCCCTAGCTCTGGAAGGGTTTGGGGGATAGACCCCTTTTGTCCCCACAACCCCCTGAACCCAGGGGACCCAGGAGAGGGAATCAATTCCACCCCCCCAACACTCCATTTTTAAAGAGAAGAAACCGCCTGGTTTCTTCTCTTTAATAATGGGTATCCTGTGGGGGGATCCCCTCTCTGCCAGTTCCCCTAGCTCTGGAAGGGTTGGGGGGATTTGGCCATGCCCACAGATTTGGGCACACCCACAAAATTTCCCTTATTTTCAAAGCCAAAAGTTGACAGGTATGGTTACTCATTGCACTAATAAAGAAAACATAATTACCCTTCAAACCCCTAAGTAACTTTTTCTTCTTCTTCTGCCATATCCAAATCTGAATATTGGTGATCATCATGGTGATTAGCCATGAAGCCTGAGAATATAATGCAGTGGCTTTTCATCTGCCTTCCGCATCACAGCATGACACTCGTACCACTGATCCAGTTCCATGAGTCACTTTCTGGTCCTGAACCCTTTTGGCACGCAAAGTCCTCCTCAGCCTCAGGCCAGTATTGATGAAGCTGCTGCCCTCCATCAAGATGGATTCAAGTGGAATTTAATCCACTTGGAGACCATCATCCTTCCCTGTGGACTTTGGCACCCAAGGCAGGGTGGTCAGGTTAGTTAACCACCACCTGACACTTGTTGTTGAGTCACTACTTGTAATGTTACTTGTAACTTGTTACAATCTATGAGAAATTGTTGCATCCTGGGTGGGAAGCTGAGATTTGAGAAAGGATGTGATGATGTCTCTAACTTAGACACGTTTCTAAAGGCTTAAGCAAACTGATGGAAAATTGGTCTCTTCTATAGAGTCAGGACAATGTAACTGATAGAATGTGTGACTGGGACTAATTCAAATTCTCACTCAGCCATGGAAACTCACTGGCAGGTGGCAGTGGTGAAATCTCCTTGAATATCTCACATGCCTCAAAAACCCTAACGGGCTTACTGGAGGTTGGGAGTGACTTAATGATTCACAACAACTTATTCATGATAAGTGTGTAGATCATTGCTAAAAAGCTACAAGTAGATTTTGTGGAGTGCTGCCGAGGGAATGTTGTTTTTGAATCAAATTGAAACAGGAACCAGCTTTAGCTAGTGGGTCCTGGGCCATGTTCTGCATCAGTGGTTATGGCTCCATTAAGACTGTGGTCAGAAAAGTAATGAGAATGAAAAGTGGGAGTATGAATAGCAGTAATGGGCACTAAGTAATAATACATGTATTTCTTTGCAACATTCATATTGGATTTGTCCAGCACTGAACTCAAGATGACATATATGGTTCTCCTCCTCCTCACTTTATCCTCACAATTTGTGAGGTTGGTCAGGCTGAGCAAACACGGCTAAGCCTAAGATCTCCCTTCCCCAGGGAGTCCCATGAACATGAAGGCTCCTTGTAACACACTCACCACCACATCACATTGGCTGTCTCCATCTGATATGGTCTACAGTCCTTACATAATGTCCATATTCTGTTCACTGAGTGGCAGGAAAGGGTACTTGAGACACAAGACACCAGATTGTACTGGCAGTTGTTTTGAAGCCTGTTTTAGGCACTTCATGGGCTCTAACGGAACAGCTGATGCATCTATTTATTGTGTAAGACAATCAGTACTGAACCAGGCAAACATGTGAGTATTCCAGTCTTGTTTTCTTTATCGCATTTATCTGTGGGTTTGCAGTGAAGACAGATTTGTGATAAGAAGGTGGAAATCACCATGGTTTGATTTGGATCTAAATATCAAAGGTGGGGGCAAAGAATACAACAACTCCTTTTTCTGTTGTTCAGTTGCTTTTATTTGTTTGGTCTGAATCTAATTCAGTCTAATAGCAGAACCCTCCACATTTTGGCTCAGATAAAAGTTTTGCTGATGTGTGTAGGACTGCCGTCTACATCAGAATTAACCAAGAGGAGAAACATAACGGTCGCAACTTCATAAACTTGCAACCAAGCTCTATAAGCTGGCACTTGAGACACACACGCTTGGCTTATAACATTTTGTATGTGTTTTTAAGAATAGTGCCTGAAGCCTAGTTCTCTTGAGCAATCCAATTGTTCCATGTCCATCTAAGTGCTTGTTTGATGGAGGGAAAACAACTTCTGCAGGTTTCAAAACATTTACTGAAAACAACATGGGGCTTGGTAAAACACTAGTTGAAATCTGAGCAATACTTCAAGCAGGATTTTATTTTATTTATTTATATTTAGTAGGCAACAAGTGATAGTATTAACCCTGCAGAGAACATAAACCCTTATTGAAACTATCTTTGAAAACCTTATTGGCAAATCTGTGCCACATGCATTCAGCACATTCTTATCTGGATGCTTTTGAATTTGACCCACTTATTTGGCTCCAGATTGTCTGAGAGAACCAACAAGTGTATGCAAATCACTGCCAAAGTGTGGAAAGTGGGCTAAAAAAAAAATTACTACCACACTGTGGGCGTGGTATGGAGGGTGTGGCCAGGGGAAAACCCCTGTGTTGCACCTGAATTAGGACTACTTTACTTCAAAATTTGAATGGGCGGGGCCAGCCAGAATTTCTGCTACTGGTTCTGATTCTCACCACTGTATAAAATAATTATTCACCACTTTAGCTTTCAGTCCCCAAAAAGTAGTTTTACTGATCAAGTTATACCTTGTTAAAAGCAGCTCTACTGTTCTTGTTTTCTTGTGTAGTATTGAAAATAGATATGTTTAGGTCTGTTTGTTTTTCATTTGAAATCCTGCAACCTGCTGGTCTGTGGTACAAACCATACATGCTTCCTGTCCACTCTTCATTGCTCCCAAACCCAGGAGAAATCAGGTGGCAGCAGAAGAGGCATGGCAAAAGCCAGCATCATTGCTGTGTGATAGGCTTCCTCCAAGATTCAGGGAGGAGAAGTATAGTTACACTGTAAAAGTAATAAATATGGTTACACTGCAAAAAGTATGTTACACTGCAAAAAGTATGATGTTGCCCCTTGTTAAGTAACAATAATAGTGTGAAGTAGACAAATATTTGTAATTTTAAAAAGGAACTTATTATAAGTTATTAGTGATACACTTATACACAGAACACATAAAGCGCAATGCAGGGATGGAGGAATCAGAATATGGGATCAAAATTGCTGGGACAAACATCAACAATTTGAGATATGCAGACGAGACCACCCTAATGGCAGAAAGTGAGGAAGACCTAAAGAAGCTCCTGATTTGGTTGTAAAAGGAGAGCGCTAGGCCTGGCTTGAGACTCAATATCAAGAATACCAGGATAATGACAACAGACCCGATCAGTCCCTGGAAAATAGATGGAGAAGAAGTAGAAGCAGCGACAGATTTTACTTTCTTAGGATATAAGATCACTGCAGATTGTGACTGCAGTGACGAAATAAAAAGGTGACTGATTCTTGGGAGATAAGTTATGAGAAACCTGGGGAAAATAGTCAAAAGTAGAGACATCACCTTGCAAACAAAAATCTGCGTAGCCAAAGCAATGGTATTCCCAGTAGTGATGTATGGTTGTGAGAGCTGGACAATTAGGAAAGCTGAACACAGAAGAATAGACGCCTTTGAAATGTGGTGTTGGAGGAGAGTTTTGAGAGTCCCTTGGACAGCGAAGAGAACAAATAGGTCAATCTTAGAAGAAATCAGGCCTGACTGCTCTTTGGAAGGTCAAATAGTAAGGATGAAGCTGAAGTACTTTGGACATCTAATGAGAAGAGAGGATTCACTTGAGAAAGCTTTGATGCTGGGAAAGGTGGAGGGCAAAAGAAGAAGGGGGCGACCAAAGAAGAGATGGCTAGATGGTATTGTAGACACAGTGGGCACAGAGCTGGGTGGGTTGAGGAGGATGGTGGAGGAGAGAGGTGCCTGGAGGACAATGGTCCATGGGGTCACAACGGGTTGGAATCGACTGTGTGACTGAACCAAGTGATTTGTGACCAGCTGCTACTGTTCATTGATTCTGCCACCAAAGAGTAAAACTACCATGAAAATATTCATTGACAAAACAATCAGCAAATTTGTGCTGTTTACCTCTGCCTGCTTCCCAGCCTTGCTTGAATTCTTTCAAATTTGAGTGTTGTTGTTGTTGTTGGTTTTATTTTGGCTATCTGGCTCCAACCCACAGTTTTTGGTCAGTGCTGTTTCTGAACATGGATGCCATTTAGATTGGGTAGCCAGATGCTATTCACACCAATTGGTTTGGATTATACAACACTCCACCCTACCCTCACCCCAACCTGTGCTTCTTGGACTGTTTTTGCCGTACTGAAGAATCATGACCCTCCCTCCCTTGACACTTGGACACAATTTATACTGTCTGTTTTAACCATGATGAGGATCGCAGCTGGTCTGCATGATATCCCGTATCGTTTTTATGATAAATGAATGCCTTTCTTAAAGTATCTTGGTCCAGCTACAGTAAACGATATGTTGCCTCTGAGGACAGAAGAGCTTCTATTAGATGTTGCTATTAGCCAGCCTTTTCTGGTTTAATTTCCCCACCCCCCTCCATTACTTTCTTTGTTCTACTTTTGATATTCCTCCCTCCCCTTTTCTATCTTGGCTTATATTGTGATCTTATCAACTGCCAGTTGGTTCGGAGCTCGTGTTTCTAGGGATTTTCATTTCCCGTTTGGCTTGTTCTCCAGATCATTTGTCGTAATCTTTTCAGTATACTTGGAATGATATTGAAGCACCATCCTGTCCCAAAGGCAGTGTTCCATAAAACAATAAAATTAAAGTGATCTTAGTCTTTTTTTAAAAAAATAGAAATCTTTCCTACTTCCTAATAAATGCATCCAGAAAATGTCAGTCATACAAATTACTGAATGTTTTCCTGTGTTTCATAAATTTGGGAGAAAGGTGAAAGGAGTTGACTTTTTGACGGGGAGGAGAGGAATGTATTCCCCATAATGAGACTCCAGTCACCAAGAAACAACTACTGTCTGATTTAATATTGCATGTTGACCTTTCCAATGATTGATGGCTGTTGCAAGTAAGGCTCTGTAAGAAGAGCTCCATTACACCTAGCTCCTGCATCTTTATGTACCAAAGGAAGAGACAAAAACTAAGGCTCAGTCTCAAAATTTTGCCTGACCTAGCATGAGAAAGATTAGCTGCCACAACAAGGTTGCTGTTGTCTAGAGTATGCCCAATTGTGATTCAAAAATAACACAAACTTCAAGGAGGCTCTTGGGTGTGTGTGTGTGATGCTCATCTACCTTTACAGCCAAAGAGCCAGCGCTACCTGCATCTACAGATGTTGCCGTGGTTATGTTGCAGGCACAACTAGATGTGGGAGCACATGGAACGCTGTTACCTTTCCCGCCAAAAGTAGTGGGGCCATATGCATTATTGACCATTTGGAAATTTTCCTGTGCATATCTTCTCAAGAGACATACCTGTGACTAAGCCAGGGCCCTTTCAATGAAATATCTTAGTGTTCCCAGGCTCTCAAAGCACAGTTCAGTTCTATGCATGTCTTCCTAGGACTACATTCCAGGCACAGGCATTGAAAGGACCCTGGCACTAATGCAGTGTTAAACTTTACTGCCTTTTATTAATCTGCAACGGTGTCTGTGGGGTGGAGGAAGGGTTAGGCAATAAACCTTCTTTACCCATCCGGATGTTTAAATACAAAAGCCTCTTACCTCAATCATACTAAACACTGTTCAGAGCCTGTTTTGACTTTCCTATAAGGCATTTTCGCTCCTTAAACTGATATGCAACCAAGTGTTGAAAAGGCTAATGTGGGAACAAGCCCTAGAAGCAAGGGCAGCTTTTTATTTTGTCCATAAATGGAACTACATCCACCCTTTATGATGTTCTGCAAGCATGGAATCACAGACGGCGGTGTTCACCAGCCCTTGCTGCTTGCAAAGCTCTGACCCGAACGGATGTTTCCCTTTGTAATTCTGCAAGAATGTCTGAGCCTGATTAGCAATTATGCATGATAGCCTATCAAGTAATTAAATTATATACACTTTTCTTCTGGTATGGAAGAATGCTCATGTTTCGCAGGATGTCTGTAAAGGGGGAAAAGTCTGTTTATGTTGTGCAGTTCTTCCTCCTACACAATTCCTGCTGATGAAGTTACCAGAGAGAAAGACTCCTTTGACTCCCTTATAAGTCCAGCAGAACTCATTTACTGGTGGGTGGTGGGTGGGGTGGAATCAGTGCTCCATTTGCCTTTAGACATAAAAAACACTTTAGCTTTTGTTTTGTTTTGTTTTAATATTTGATTGGGCAAGTGCAATTGAACTGATCCCTGTTGGGATCCGTTCATATTTCAGTTTGTGGAAAATGGAAGACTCTGCCTCATGCCATCATGTTATGAATTCCACTGCTTTTATGCCGAGCATGCTCTTAACAGATTCCCGTTGTCTTTTATGTATGCATTCATTTGTTTAAAAGCATTTATCTCCTGCCTATTCTCTAATGAGTTCTATGCAGATCACAAATGCCATAGACAAAGGATTCAACAATTCAGATCATAAAGAGTAGGGTGTGTGTGTGGCAAGGAAAACAAAGCACACAGCAATAAAACTATATATCTAGTCATTCACTTCTATATTTAAGCCAGAGACAAATTGTGTCCATGAGTATAGTAACCCACGTTCCTCATCAAAGTCTGCTAGTGAAAATGTGAAGCTGTGTTCCAGAGCTTACATGCAACCATAGGAAAGGCCCTCCCTCTTGTCTCAAACAAACATGTCCTTGTAAATTTTAGAATACACTAAACAAGAGAAATGGCCCTGGGTCTCAAACAGAATCCCCTTGGTAAAATTGCCCCCATTTCTCCTGGGGGGGGGGGGGGGTTAAACCATTTCTTTACAAGCTCAAAACATTTAGGAGTGTGTGACAGGGAGTGCTGGGGGCCACACTTGGGTCCCTGAGAGGCAGCCTGTGGTCCCATCATAAATCATTCACAACCTTAAAGGTAATCACAAATAGCAAATGGAAACTACAAAAGAGAAGTCGAAGGAATCACAGGATCTCAGTATATCACAAGTGGGCTTCTGCATTCTGGGACAAATGCAGTTTTCAAATATTCTTGAAAGACTGCCCTATGTAAAGAGCACTGCAATAATCTTGATACGATATAATTAAAGCATTTGTCACCCTGGCTAGATCTGCAGTTTCCTCAAATGAGCAGTGCTTGAAGGTAATGAGTCATAATTGTCTGTAATGAGTTATCTCCTTTTTTTCCTGCAACAAGGGTGCAGTGAAGTTACATTTTAAAAATAACAAGGGTGAGATGAATTACTTTACTAGTACAACAGCAAATCATGTTTCCCAATTTCTATTTCCTTTTTTTTAAAAGAGCAAATGTATGTATTTTAAACACATTTTGAAAAGGCTTTTTTCATAAATGACACTCTCCTCTTATCAACCCTAAGGGCTTCCCCCTCAAAATGTTACAAAACCAAAGAAGTAGTAACCAGACTCTGCTTGATTGTTTTCCTGATTTTCATCTATGCTTATCCTTCAAAAACAGCAGGAAAACTGTTCTTGAAAGTCTCATTATCTCTTAATTCCCTTTCTTTAGGAATTAGGATCTTGCGGAAAGTATCACCTCTCCTGCTCTGGAAAAAAAAAATTCAGAAGCATGCTATTTTACAGGTATGTCCTCTCATCATCAGAGGGGACTGTTTGCTACAGAAGATGAGGAACAATACAGTGATTTGACATAATGAATCAGATATTTGACTGTAAGCTTTCAGTTCTATTAGTATAGTGCAGGGGTACCCAAACTTTTGGTGCACAGGCCGGTCACTTGGTTCAGCAGGCCAGTCACGTGGGTCATTCCACCAGAAGCAGAAGTAAAACATGGCTTGCAATCTGTTTTCCAACAGGATGAGATAGATTTTAGGCTGCCATTTTCTCTGCTTAAACTACGGGTGCCCAAACTACAGCTCATGGGTTGGATCCAGCCCCTGACACCAATTCATCTACCCTGCGCTGCCCTCGTTGCTCCCAGAAGTGGAATTAAAACATGCCTGGACAGAAGGTTGGAGTTTGTACCCGAGTCTGCATGATGGAGTGAGCTCCCAGCTCCTGTAAACCTAGCAGTTCAAAAGCAAGAAATTCCAAGTAGATAAACAGGGACCACTTTGGTGGTAAGGTAAACAGTGTTCCATGCACTCTGGAAACATGAACATGTGAGAGTTAAGACTCAAAGCCTTAGAATTCAGTGGCCAATTCTACCTTTAAAAACCACCACCACCACCTCCACCACCACCACCACCACCACCACCGGATGGGCATGTTTTACTTCTGCTTCCAGGAGCAATGAGGGTGGCACGGGCTGGATGAATTGGTGTCAGGGGCTGGATCCAGCCCATGGGCTGTAGCTTGGGTACCCCTGCTATAGTGTATTTAGAATAGACTCTGGAATGGACTATGGAGAAAATATGAAAGCGCGGCGCCAAAATGGCCGCCACGCTCTTTGCGCCCCCCCCGGACTCAGACATCCGGGTGAGTTAGGGGGCGTGGCCACCCTTCTATAAAAAGGGTGGCCACGAGGCAGCCGAGCTGCCATTTTAGATTCGCGACGGAGAGGAGAAGTTTTCCCCTCCACCCCCTCCCTAGTGAACAGTGTGATTTTTTGGTCGCTTCGGGGCCGGGTGGGAATTTTTGGCCTGAACCTACAATTGGCCCTTTGGTTCTGGCTTTTTTGCCCATCCCACACTGTTGCTAGTGTTTGAGAAAAGGGGTAAGTTGACTTTGGTCACTTTGGCGGGTAGCACTGGTAAGGTAAAGATTGATGACCCATAGGTATCCGGCAGGTTCGCAATTGACTGGCCAACACTTAGACAGGTACAGGGGTAATAGCTTTCGCCGGTCAAGGATGAACCAGGCAAGGGGTGATGGCAGGAGCTTAACAGCCTGCATCACCTTGATATTTAACGGATACACGTCATAGGGTGGGGTCAGTAGATAGTTTATTGACTCTGGTCAATAATTTGTTTGTGTCAACAAACAAATTGATACAAATAGTTACATGCAGCCAATTGCCATTGGCATTTTGGGAGAAACCTTACCAGTGTTGCTTCAGCCTGCTTGCCTTAAAGAATTACAATTGGATGATTACACCAAATAATTCGGACTAGGGCATTATTCAATAAAAGTGGCCCGATGCCTTTATCCATATACCGGTGTCTGAGTCTTTCTTTGGGGGGGGGGCTGCAAAGGGAATATGTCAGAAACCTATGGATGACTAGAAGCAAAGGAGTATCAGTTTTGTCTGTGTTGAGGAGCTCCAGAACAAAAGAAGCAAAAAGATGGTTACATCTATGGGGGTTCAAAGCCAGATTTTCAAGTGTTAAGACTCAAAGCCTTAGAATTCCATGGCCAATTCTACCTTTAAAACCACCACCACCACCACCACTACCAGGTCTTTCTAACCCAAATACAAATAAATTTGTGAATTTTGCTATGTCCTTTTTAAAAAAATAAAATATACAGCTAAACCTCCATTTTCATTCACTCTTTGCATACACAGCCCTTGAAAATGAACTCAGCCACCCTGTTGTTTTCCCGCTGCACTCAGTAAATATCTGAAAGGAACTGTTCATAAGAAGCAAAATTTCCTTTATCACTTGGTAAGATGATCCACATGGTCAAATCATGGGATGACAGAACCCCACACTGAGGTTGTTTGCTTATCTGTACTGGAGATTAACCTCTCTGTAACAGAAACACAAGGAATCAAAGAAGTGTGCTGAATGCAGAGCTCTATTAGGGATTAAAGGGTTTATGATATGGCTGTGGTCTGTAAACTGCAGAACAGAGTTGTCACATGCCCTTCCTTGTTATTTAACAAAAATCTTGAAAATGCACAAGGACAAATCAGATACTTAGTGTGGTTGATGTTGGAAAAATACGTCTCAATTGGCACATAAATATTTCAGTACAGCTTTCAGGTGGAGCTCATTCTACCAGTTTACATCTCTGTAGTGATGGGGTTTGAGGGTGCAGGCACCTCCAGCAATATTTTAATTGCCAATGAACACAATAAATAAATAAACAAGTTATATTCCCTAAAGCCTGAGAGGAAGATCAGGGGGGCAGACCTAAATATATATTACTGTTGGCAGAGGCATTGTTAAACTGAAGTTTAAGATAATATCTTCAGGAAATCAGGTCTTTATACTTGCCATTCTAAAGGGATCATTCCAATCGCTGCCTTATTTGCCTGGGCCAAGTGTTAGAGGGCAAGATATTGAAATGATGCTGCCTTTGCCCTTTGCTGATCAAGCCTTTCCTTCTGCAAACACCTGGCCCCACATCTGTTGAATTCCATAGGTCTCTTCTACAACCATCTACCCAGCAAGTTTTGGAAGCAAGAGCCTGATGCTGAGCTGTTATACATACATACATACATACATACATACATACATACATACATACATACATACATAAAATGAACACTCCCCATTCAACTGTAAATGCACATCATTAATGTAATGCCTGTGATTCATTAATTAGAGGCTTAGTGGCAAGAGCCACTGAGTTATCTGCTATTTAAGGTTTCTTCCAGCCCTTGTAAACGGCTCACTGATAACCAAAGGAATCCATCTTCATTAGTCAGACTACTCCTATGTGAGTATGCTTGGCTTCTTCCTGAAGAGGACTGTGTCACTTGGAATAGTAGAATTAAACTTTTATCCAAACCAGATTCTGCACTTTCACCTTTAGGAAAAAAATCCTTGAGTAGTTCGAATTTATTTTGCCTAAATGACATTTGATTACCCAACATGAAGAAGAGCAGCAAACAGCTAACCTAAACGAATAATCAGTTCTCTTGTTCTGCCCTATTGCCTTTTAGAATTTTTTTTTTTTGGGGGGGGGGGAGGGAGGAGAGGATTACAAGCCAGCACTGCATTTATACTGTGCCAGATATTAGTCATGGTGTAAAGGAATAGTTCTTCATTTTTCTTCTCATAAGGTTACCGCTTAGATACGAATGGGGGTATTTCCCCAAGGAATACAGGAAATTAATTTTAAATCTGAAGAATAAATATCTTTTTGTTCAAGTTTACTTTTGTAGCCCTGTTCTTTCAAATATATTAGATTTATATATATAAATCATACAAGGCAATCACAATTCAAGTGAAATGATCCTGAAACAGAACAAGGAGACTAGCACAGAAGTTCACCTGCAGAAAACTGAAACTATTTGTACTGGTCTTCCACCCCCATTTTCCACTTCTTAGCTCAGAAAGCCACAAACCTTCCCTAAATATTTTTAGCATATTTAAACCTTCTTTACCAGATGATTACAAGTATCACAACCTATTGCTGTCAAGAACTATGGTTCAATGTTAGGCATCACTGTTTCTTAGCATCCCATACTGTATAAATCAATGGAACATATAGAAAAGTTGATTCACTAAATTGCCACTGATCCAATGGGCCTACTTCACTGCCACTTACTACAATAAGCAGCAGCATTTCAGCTACTGGCCAGAAAAGGGAATCGTAACCCTAATGAAGAAGTTAATATACAGTAAAGCCCCGACTTTAATATGCCTCAAGTTACATAAAATTTGACTTACATAATGATTTTTGCACTAAAACTATGTCCTGATTTACATAACACAATTTCTTATGAGTTTGCTTCGAGTTACGTAAAAATTTCATTTTTCCTATGGGGTTGCTTTGATTTACATAAATATAATTTTCCTATGGGTTTACTTCAAGTTAAGTAAAACATTCATTTTTCCTATGGGTTTGCTTCGAGTTAAGTAAAAAACCGATTTACATAAAAGCCTATGGAACAGACTTTTTACATAAGTATGGGTTTTACTGTACTACTGGAAGGAAATCCTGAAAAATAATCTTCTAATCCTTAACTGTGCAGCTCTAACTATGCATTTTTGACAACTGGTTCAGTAAGCTTACATTCTTTATATTGGTGTAAATTACTAATTATTGGTTGACTGATGAGACAAGCAATAGATCAGAGGCTGCATGTATACATGTCAACAATGTGATTTGGACAGTGGTGGGATTCAATGTTTTTTACTACCTACTCTGTGGGCATGGTATGGTGGGCATGCCCAGTTGCACCCGAATTAGGACAACTTAATTTCAAAATTTGGAATTTCTGCTACTGGTTCTGGTGAACTGGGGCAAATCTGCTGAATCCCACCACTAGATTTGGAGGTTAACCTTCTGGATGGAAATTGGCTTTCTTAATTTTTACTCATGGATCGATTTGGGATGACCTGTTCACACACTTATAGGCTTCTAGTCCTCAAGAAAGGAATGGAATGTTTGAAAATGTGTAACTAACACACACACACATGCACACACATGCACACGCATGCACACGCACGCGCACACACACGCACACACACACACACACTTTTTACCAGGAACAGACATTGCTGCTGCTTCTCTAAATCCTACAGGACTGGACCCTCACCCTGCTGCAACCGCTAAGCCTCACTTGAGAGCCCTGTAGCGGTTTTCAGACCTTTGCAAACTCTACCCAAAGACCCTGGCTATATAAGAACTGACCCTTCCACCCAGAAGCTGCTTCAGCAACAAAGGTCAGCAGACAGACCTGCAGTTGCTTGGCTCTTGGATCTCATATTTTGTTCCTGATTCTGAAGATCTCTTGCCTTGTCCCTGGTTTCTAGAAGATCTCTTGTTTTGTTCTTGGTTTGGATGTTCTCCTGCCTTGCCCCTGCTCCTGAAGACTCCCTGCTTTGTTCCTCATTCCTATGGACTGCTGCTGTGCTTTGCCTTGCTCCAGTACCTGAAGATACTCTGCCTTGTATCTTCTCCCAGTCGCTTGACTTCTGGCCCATCTGGTTTACGCTTTCATGGTCTGGACTAATTCTGTTTCCCTGGCTTGATTTGGTTGTGGACTCTAGACTAAGACATGGTTATTGTTCAGCCTGTTATTTGGTTGTCCTGGGCATTGGCATTTGTGCTGTCTGCCAGCTGCCCACACCCTGGACCCTTCAAATCCAAAAAGAACCTCCCCTACTACAAATCCAGAATGATAGCAGTGCTGGGTCAGAGATTCTGGGAGTATTAGTAAAAAAATAAAGATAAAGAGAGAGAGTGTGTGTTACGTATGTTAACTGTGTTTTCTGACAGGAGCAGAATGTATCTTTTCTCATGTATCTATTCTTATGCAAATAAGTGGATCGAAAATGTGCAGACTCTGTTGGCCAATGGCTTGTTGTATTATTGTTACTGTTTATAGGAGCGGAATGTATCTTTTCTCATGTATCTATTCTTATGCAAATAAGTGGATTGAAAATGTGCACACTCTGTTAGCCAATGGGCTTGTTGTATTATTGTTACTGTTACTGTTTATAGTGTATATACATTTAAGTTTTGCCCCATCCAAACTGTGTTCAAACCCCACTAATAAAGAGATGAATTTCACTACTTCACTCGTCTGCTTCTTCATTCCCTGAACACGAAAGAGAGAGAGAGAGAGAACTGTACCAAGCTCTAAGCAGAGGCATGCATTGCTCAGCATTTTGGCTACTTCCAGCCTTGTGCCCTTAGGTAGATCATTTGCTGTTTCCTTCCCCTTTTCCAATGCAAGCATCAACCATTAAAATGGGTCATGTCCTCTGCATCCCAGAATTTTAGACATTTTCTCCTTGCTGGATGAGAGTATAAAGGTTAGTGTGCATTTTTCACATTATGGGACTTCCACCACCACCAATTTAAAAAATCACAGGAACTTTTTTTGTTTAATTCTGAGGGTTTACAAATCTCAAGTTTTCAACAAGACCCTGCATTTGGTGAAAAATCCTTCTATTTTGCACAAGAGTCAAGGATTTTTTAAAACATAAAAACACATTGTGCAAAATGGAAGGTTTTTGTGTAATTTTCTCTTTTCTTTCTTTCTTTGATAAAGCTTACAAAAAAAGTGCTGGTCTTTTTGCACTTGTGGGGTCATGAAAAACCTCACAGGATTTGAACGTTTTTTTCCAGCAGCATGTCTCAGTGTGACAAGACACCATATTTTGTAAAATGCAAGAAAATTGATCATTTTTACATCCTTTCCAAACGGATAAAGTTCTGGATTCAAATCCCTCTGTCTCTCACTTGATGCATGTTGAAGGTGAAGCTATATTATTGCCACCTTTAGAAATGTTGTCTTTTGGAAAAACCCAATCTGTACCAAACTTGTTATACTAAGCAGTGTTTCCCAATCTTTGGTTTTTTGGACTTCAATTCCCAGAAGCCTAAATCAGTTCGCCAAAGCACTGATCAGCCAGTGTGCTGACTTAGGCTTCTGGGAATTGAAGTCCACCAGTGTTCCATAGAACATAGTTTGGGAAATGCTGGACTAAGGAATAGATTGGTAAGACATTAAAGTGTTCTTTGATGCTTGATTTCTTCTCAACCAGAACAGAAGAAACTACTAAGGTTTGTTGAACAGATAATTTCAATTCTAAATTTGTAATCCAATTCTAGTAATGAAAGTTTGTCAGGAAAAAACCCAATCAACTTTGTGTACCGTTCTTTCATTAGCTTGATTCTTTATTATAGGACATGAGTGAGAAAACACTACAGCTAGGATGCTGATAAAGACAGCCCCCAGCAACTCATGCGAGTGCTTTCTAGTCCCCCCCTGTAATGTTTAAACATGGAATTATCTACATTAGACCTGATTGAAACAGTCAATCACAAGATAAACTTTCCTTCCATGTACTGGAAGGATGAGCTGGACTCTTCAAGTGGGTTTTCTTTATAGGTAATGAGCCAGTATAAAAAGAAAGCTCACTTTGAAAAGATAAAGCTCATAGATTGTCATGGTGATGTCACAAACTACAAAGCTCCTACTGAAATTGAGGTCAAGTCTAAAGGTTTTTGTTGTTGCTGTTGCAAGCATAAAGAAATGAAGAAATACTTTACATTTTTGTGATTATTATTATTCAAATAAAAGCTGTGTTCCATCTTCTAAGACTTGGATGCTTGGTTAGACAGTGGTGCTGGTGGAGCAGAGAAGAGCACTCAGCTATTCAGGTTCTATTATTCAATATTGCTTTTGAAGGGTGAAAAAAACCCAGCAAGAAAACTTTGATCCAAGTCAGGTCAAGGCGACTTTTGCAAAGGTTAAAAGCTATTCTCAAGGGTTACAGTATCCATAAAGGCAAATGTAATTATATTTAAAGACTGATGGAAGAAAAGCAATAATTGAGATAAACTGCCACTGGTTTAGAAAAGGTTTAGGCTGAGGAAATGCTGATATTAAAGCAGAGAAATGGAAAGTATTTCAAATCAGCTGTCACATCAGAGAGCACAGAGCATTTCATTACATTTGCAACAATTATGTTTACTTATAATGTTTACCAAGCTTTCTGATGCTCTATCGTTATGGTTCAGTTAAGCATTTCTTTAATAACTTGGGGGAATATTGTGATTTGGAATCTTCAAAGTACAGCTGTCAGTCAGTGACCTGTCTTGCCCCCTGCATCTGTAATATCACAAGCCTTTGTCATGGAAAGAGTTATGAGGTCTCAATCAAACGCATTGTGAAATCACAAAACCTGTATCATGATCTGGGGAAAGAGCGGCAGTATAGGAACAATATATAAACCCCAAGGAAAAGACCTGGGGTTCAAACCACCCCACATTTCCTTCACTTTGTTGTTTGCCATAAAAGGAATGCATAGGCACTGTATTGCAGCATGTATCAACTGCAAAACCCATGAAAAGATAAATGGTAAATAGACTTCTCAAGTAATTGGGTCAGGAATCTATTGTGGCCCAGAGATTCCAGTGATGAAAGCACTACAAGTGAGAAGTTGATTGCAGGATTTTGATTAGCTCTCATCTGCAGGACTAGGGATGACAGTGGCAAGGCCTAGAATAGTAGTCAGTATGCCACTATTTGGGTTTAAAATTTTCTCTGTCCTTTTCCACAAATATACTGTACCATAAAACCCTGGCTTACAAATGCCTCGAGCTACATGAAATTCGACTTACCTAATGCTAAAACCATGTCCCGATTGACACAATTTCCTATGGTTTGCTTTGAGTTACATAAAGATTCTTTTTCCTATGGGTTTGCATTGAGTTATGTAAAAATTCTTTTCCATATGGGTTTGCTTCAATTTACATAAAAATTTCATTTTTCCCATGAATTTGCTTTGAGTTACGTAAAAAAATAAATTTTCCTACGGATTTGTTTCGAGTTACAAAAAAATTCGATTTAAGCAAAAGCCTACGGAACGGACTTTTTTTCCATAAGTAGAGGTTTTACTGTATTATCAAAGAAGCTAACATGCGTTGCATTATACACAGACTTTCAGCTACTTTCAATTTGGTAGAAGAAACAGGTCCGTGTTCTAAAAATACCTTTAGTTCCTTCTTCATGTATTTAGGTTTGGGACATGAGACTTTGCAAATGATAATTTCCTGTTTCTCTCATCAAATCATATGCAGCTGGCTAGCCCACAGATCTGTACCATATGTAAACCACAGATCTCTTTCTAGTGGACATTGGAAGATCAGTACCATTCAGTCCAGTCCAGTAACAGGCAACAAAATTTAAGCCTTCTATGAGGGATGGCTTTTAATTTAATTCCTCTGTACCCTGGCCTAATCTGGCTTTGGAAACCCATAGCCTCATTGGGAATCATTACAACTGCACCACAAAAAGAGTTCAACAATCCCAGCAGCCATGTTGATTCATGTCAGTAAACACAGTCTACCAGCTTTGGTCTCCACCAGAAGCAGATGAAGTGCCCAACTGCCTATTCAAGACCAAACCATCCCAGATATACCAGGGTGTATTAATTGCCTATTCAGATCCAACTCATATGAATACTGTATACTGAGAAGGGGGGGCGGGAATGGCTGTTCTCTTCAGTTACTATGAGGACTACACAGAGGGAATGGAGAAGTCAGAGGCAGTGGCAGGTGATGTGAATTTTCTTGTTAATAGAAAAGTTCTGGCCCTTTGACCCTCCACGTCCTGGCTCCATTAGAACATTGCCTGGCTGCATTAGTGATCAGTTTCAGATCATAGAATGATGCTGCAAAGGAGCCACAGATAGATGAAGCTTTTTGTACAGAAAAGAGACTTGACAAAATTACCTTTTCTATACAACTGTTGAAGACAGGTTGGCTGGGGATGATCACAGTTATCCATCATATCAGTGAGAGAAGTTTGGTTGGAGAGACCAACTAATGGAGCTCTGCTTTCTCATATGAAAGAAAGCAAGATCTCTGTTTGTCCTTTTGTTTTGTTCTAGTCTTCATTGTTTGTTCATGGGGATCCCTCACAAGTTTTATGAATTTGCTCATCTAACAATCTAATAGTTTATACTCACAACATTGAACATACTTTGTGACAATTGATATATTACATGGAATGAAATGCATATGGAACATGCAGTCCTTTAAAACCTTATTTGTTTGGATTACAGCATGGGATTTATAATGTGTCATTAAATCTCCACTGTCTTTGAAACTACTTCAAAGGTTCCATTGCACTCCTTTCTTGTAGCAGTTATGGATGCTAACAAATAATTAACACAAAGTATGATAATCCAATTTTTAATAGTTCTGATCTCAAACAGTTAAAAATAGTGTTGGAGGTGTAGAAGCTTTAATTTCAAGACTTCATCATGACTTGCTCATTCCATGCTGTGCCTTACATAATGTGAACCTATGCTAGATTGAAAGGCAAAACTGCTGTTGTAATTGATGGCAAACAGCCATTAAATCCAGTAAATTAACTGGACAACTGTTCAACTACTGATAGAATAAATATATATATTTTAAAAATATGAATATTCATTAAGAAATTAAAAGAATCCTGAAGAGTCAAATACTGATTGGTTTTTTTTTTTTCATAATGTTTTCATGGCAAATGTATATCCAACATCTCTCCTCATCTCTATTTTCCCACCTAATTGATAATCGAAAGAGTGGATAAAATTGTCTATTTGGGGAGTATGTTAAATGAAAATTGGGACCCCAAGGTAGAGATTAAAATATGAATAGAAAAAGCAAGAACCACCTTAAAAAAATGTGATACTTGTTATGCAGTAGAGATCTAACTCTCACCACAAAGATCCGAACAGTGAGATGTTACGTATTCCCATTGTTGCTATATGGAGTTGAAGCTTGGACATTAACTAAAGCATCTGAAATGTGGATCTACAGATGGCTGCTAAGGATATCATGGGTTGACCATGTGATTAATGTAGAAGTATTGTGCTGGGTGGATAAAGAAAAAGAACTCTTTAAGACCATCAAGCAAAGAAAACTCCAATACCTTAGCCATATCATGAGGAACAACATAAAGTATAGAATATTCCAACTTGCTCTGCAAGAAAAGATCCCTGGGAAGAGAGGCCCTGGATGTAGATGGACTTCATGGCTGAAGAACCTGAGAGACTGATGTGGCATGTCCTTGGCAGAACAGTTCTGGGGAGTTAAGAACAGGAAGACTATTGCTATGATGACAGCCAATATCTGGAATGGATGCGGCAGATGATGAAGAAGAACTGATAAATACATTTGTGCTCCTTCCCTGAGAACATAACATCTCAGACAGTTACTTATTACAGGTTCTGGGGTGTTTTGTTAAGTCAATGTTAGGACAGATCAACACAAATAGAGCCTTGATAGTAGGTCCCTTAGTCCTTAGAAATTGAATGCATTTGTCTTTGAAGTACCATACATTCTGCTTGATACTTGACCAAACTGTGAACCTGCAGATGATAAATTAGGTCTTCTATCATCATTCCCAGGTGTCTCTGATGTCCAGGAATCTGATGTACTTGCAATCCAACAATGCTGCAAAGGCCCAAGTTGCCCAAATTGGCTGTAAACCCTGATTTGCTTGATTGGTCTTGCATTCCTATGGCCCCCTCTACTCCTTCTTTTGCATGCAAGAGGGTAAAATAAATTTAAAAATATACTTTTATTGAAGAAGAAACAACCCCATGTTACAAACTAGTGGAATTATAGTGATTCTCTCTCAATGGTTTAAACAAAGTAGGATAAAGACATTATCTGATTGCCAGCTTTATGAGTGAACCAGTCCATTCCCTCAGCAGACAACCCAGAAGGCTAAATGGCCATATAATTACCCCCAAAGAATAGAGGCTTCTTCATCACAGCTTGCTAGAGTTTCTCTTTTGGTTGTAACTCCCAGATTTCCCCATCCAAAGTGATAGCAAAACTGGTTAGAAGATGCTGGGAGCTGTAAACAGAAAAGTAATTTCCCCATGCCTTGTTCATCATCTACCTTTCTTGAGGGGAGACCTTAATTTAATTTGTAATGGAAATTTACCCAAATTTCCCAAATTCAAATGTAGGAGAATGCAAATTTTAAGATTTGTGTATCCCTAAAACCACTTTAGGCTGCAGAGGAAAGGACGGAACATTTACATCTCCTTCCAACCCAACAAATCTCAAGCTGCATAGGTAGCTCATTTTTAACTTTTCTCTCCTTTACCGCGTCAAAGCCCCAGTGGTTCCAGGTCACCTTGAGTCCTTTTGTTGGCAACAATAATACCCCGGTCCTGTCTACATTCTTTCTTGTTCATGTTCCCTACAGTCTCCCCTCCACCTCTTGTCTCTTTTGTGCTCTCCAGATCTGTTTAGAAACCCAATTAGTCATCTACCATTGTCCTTGTCTAGGGTCTATCTATCTCTGCATTACTACAAAAAAGGAAATGTGTCACCACAAAAAGGGATACAAGTTGAATAAGATTTGTCTATGTTAACTAATATGCAAATTTGGAAATAATTAGTAAACTTATGGTATAAATAGGGCTGGATAGGTCAGTGATTTAGGTATTTGGCTGCTGAACCACTGTGGGAGTTTGATTTACCACAGTGCCTCCAGAGAGTATAGCCAGCTTCTGTAGTCATTGGCAAGCTGCACAGTCGCAGGGCACACCCAGAAGACAGGAGTGGTAAACTACTTTTGGGTATTTTCTACCTGGAAAACCCAGGGATAGGTCACCTCAAGTCAAAGTTGACTTAATGACATGCAATTAATAAATTATTATTACTATAATTAAAATAATCATACAATTTGTTTTTCTAATTTGCCATCCTGTCTCTTCTGACTTATAGTGATCTTAATAGGGTTTGCAAGGTATGTGAGGTAACCTAAGAAAGGTTTCCCACAGCAATCCTCTTCTGTAAGTTTTCATGGGCAAATTGAGATTTGAATGCAATGTATTTTATACTCTACCACACAAGCTCAAAAAACAGTCTCAGAATAATAGGAAAAATCTGGCCAGAGAAGCACATATGAGTCTGCTGCCCAGTGTGCTATCCATATGTGGATGGACAGTTTCAATGCTTCTTCTCTTCCACCTTCTGCTTATGTATGTGTATGCATTGTATATGATATTTTGTAATTGTAACTTGGATTTTATAATTGTATCTTGGTATATTGTAACTTGCATATGCTTTGTAATTTGTATATTTTGTATCTCATTGTTTGTGGATCCTGTACCTTTATTTGTGCTCTTGTTAAATTGTATTTTTATCATATTGTATTTTCATTTAACATGTTGTAGGCCGCCCTGAGTCGGCCTGTGCTGAGTACGGCGGGGTATAAATTAAATAAACATAAACATGTTACATTTCCACTGTACTTGGACCAGAAGGCTGTTCAAACAGAGAAGGGCCTCTTCAAGCAGATGATTAACAGTTCTTCCAATGCAGGCTGCCTTTTGCAAAGCCGGACAGAAGGCCACCCAACCATACTGGAAGCTTTATTATTTCCTTGCCCAGCATTCCTGGTGGCTTTATGCTCCATCATTGGCAACTTGTATGTTCCATCTTCTACTTGCATGGGTGATTGGGGTGTGTGGGTGGGGCTGTTTCCAGTTCTCCCCACTTCTGAGCAACCATCAGGCTAGCACTGGAAGGTCTGCAGTTCTCTGGAAATGAGTTTAGACACCCATCATCGAGCTACTTTTTTCTTTTCTTCTCCCTCTTTCCCCCACCCTACCATGCTTTATTTTTTTATTTTTTTATTTTACTCAAAAGACCTCAAAAAAGGGAGCTCATTGCTTATTCTGCAGTTTTGATAACCTAACTGGCAGAACAGTTATTCAAATTTTTAAGCTTTTAAATGCGGCAAGATCAACCTGGCCATCCACATAAATAATTTTGACATGATAAGTATGCGAATGCGATGATAACTGATAAGTGAAGCAATTACCTTGCTTTTTTTGGATTATATTAAATGAAGATTCTGATAGATTAATGAAAAGAGACAAAGCAGACAAAAAGGCAGCTGTAGAGCTTTTGGGCACTTTGTTATCTCTATTATACCACATTGAAATAGAGAAGCTATCACCAATCATGCTTCCTATGTAAGTTCTGGCTCCTAACAGTGAACAATGAATAAATTGTCAGAAGACAGTAACTGATAAATTGGGATTGGCAGTGTTTTTTTTAAAAAAGAAGTGTAAATAAAATTATTAGGTGGTGCATGACAGTAGCTTTTGTGTAGGATTTTTTTTTTTGCAGGAATTTTGTTGTATTTTTAACGTGCAATGCCTGCATTCTTTTATGTCCCTCAGTTGTTCATTGTTAAGGCTATATAGTGGCATTTTCTTAAATAAGAACATATTGTAGCACAATCACTATTTTCCCTGGCGGACCTCAAATTAATCAAATTATTTTCAGGTGTTGTTACAGAAGTTGGTTTCTGATTCTTTTGAACACTGGCTTCAACTTTTTCACCAATCTGTCCTCAGCAGTTCTCTTTGGCTTTTCTATTCCATTTAGGGTGAGCAGATGTAATGTGGAAAGGGTTGCTGTAACTTTAGCAGCTGCTTAATACAAGCTACATGTGCTGGAATTTCCTCTTCTCAGCAATTATTAAAGGTATACAGGAACCCTGTCCTCTTTTTGGTCTTGTCATTTCCTGCATCTGATGGCCTCTGAACAGTATTAAAGGTTAGGGCTGCCAACTCTGAAGCACTGTTAAAATCTCAAGGGTGATTCGATTGCTGCAAATCCTAAGATCTCCAAGCAGACAGGAGAAATCTCAGGGTGAGCAGTAATGGAGGGCAAGGAAGTCTGATTTTTGTGTGGGAGTTGCTTTGAAAGCTTGGCATCCAGGCAGGGGCTACACTAAAAGGATGCTGGACAGGGAGTGAGGAGGGTGTAACCCTAATGTTGTGTATTGAGGCGCAATTGCAAGTTGCACCGGCAGTGCCTTGCAAGAAGAAAATGGCAGTTTTCCGCCATCCTAATTTGGAGCTTGAGTTGGCATGAAATCTCCCTCTCAGGGCACGCTCATTATGCTAATCACGGTTCCGTGATTGGTTACAGTTTTGGATCCTGTTCCTCATTGTTTAAATACATACATATCATGTTATGATTGGTTAGTTGAGATTGTCCGGCTGGTCACTACTTTGTATCAAGGAGCAACCACCGGGAGACGCTATATAAGCCCCACGGGTAAACAAGGGTGGGGCCGGACTGGATCTATACTACCCATTCCACACAGGTAGCCAGTACATGCTAAGCTTGGGTCTCCTCCACATGCTATCACTATTAGTGTAGCTTAGTCATTGCCAATCTTCTACAGCAAAGTCTGGAGAGACTGATTTCATGGGATTCGTATAGCCATCTTGTGTCCGGAGCGGCTTGCAAGCTTTATCTGAAAGACTGTTTAATAAACACCTGTTGCTGTTATGTTCATTGTTGCCTGGACTATTGCTTATAACGGCCGGATGCAACACCTAACAAAATACATACGTTCCCACTTGCCTTCTAATTTCAACTCCCCTCGGAGGATTCGAACCAACAACCTCCTGTTTACAAGGCAAAATTGCAACCTCTAAGCCACGGCAGCTCCACTGTCAATGGAGCTGCTTTTGTACTCTTATCTTTGGCGGCACAGGAGGAGGCAGGCAGGCAAGCAGAGGAACATAGAGCCCCACTCATTTGCTCGATCATTCCAGGCATTGCAGCTCGGCTCGGCTCGTTGGATTGGCACCCAAGGGGGGCACCATGGTACTGGGAATGCCCCAGGCTGAGTCCCGGCAGCCCAATGGGCCAGCCCACCACTGCATCCAGGGTATGTTTTGCAACCTGCATAGCTGGATTGTTATAGTTAACTTGATGTTACCCAGATTGGAGATTAATTTACCCCAATTACCCACATGCTTGTCTGCACACTCAGTTAGCCCAGAAACAGACCCATGTCCTACCAATACATGGCACTGTACTGGCCCAGCATTGTGACATTACAGTGGCTCACACCTTGGTTGCATCTTTTGGCCCTGCTGTCCTGTCTACCTTTCAAAGAATGACGTTACTTCATTTAGGATGGTGCTGCCCCCTCCCCCCACCAAAAAAAGTTAAAGGAAACCAGTTTCCAGGACACATTCCCAGGGGCATCTCAGAGGTACTGTATTCAGTAATTGTTGTTATTATCTGCTGTCAATCCCTAATAGGGTTTTCAAGGTAAGTGAGGTATTTAAGGAGTGATTTTACCCTGTTCCATCTCCAAGTGAGCTTCTGTGGGAGAGCCAGGGAATTGAACCTAGGTATCTTGAATCCTATTCCATTGCTATATCCACACCACCACACTAAGTACCAATTCAGCAATTACTTTCAATATGTTTTGAAATGGTGCTCCAACCTCATTACCTAAATTGCACACTTGTTTATTTCAGGCTTCTTTCTTGCTGGCAACATACCCATTATATCTCATGCACACTTGCAGGGGGGCATCTATTTTGTTCTTATTAGAAACCTGATATCTGTCATCCAGTACCTGGTGCAAGACACGGACTTGAATCAAAGAATTCTCAGCTGAAGAATTTGTGAGTACTGGAACTTCTCAGAGTTCACACAACTTGTATATGTGCCAACCCTAAGCTTGGGGCACAGAGAAATACCCTCTTCAAAGATTGTGGTATTTTTAACCATAGTCGGGTCCACCTTGGGCAAGGGCCACCTTGTGCTAGCTAATTTTTCTCACATTAGGTCAGGTGAAAGAAACTGAAGAATGAACTCACCAAAATGTGGCTTCATTTTGGCAGTTTCACGTCTGACCTAGACACAGAAGAAGAAACCCCAAGCTTTATTCATTTCAGCCATACAATTTACAGCGGGTAGATGGGGGTGAAGATGGCCATTGCTCTTAACTTCACTGGCACCCTCAAAACCCCTTCTTAAATGTACAATTTGACATGATGAAGAGTTTTGAATGTGTCAGTGAAGCTGAGAGCAATGCCACCAGTAAGCAAGACTCAGTGGTGGGCATCAACAGGTTCACACCAGTTCGCCAGAACCAGTAGCAGAAATCCTGGCTGGCCCTGCCCATCCAAGTTTTGAAATAAAGTAGTCCTAATTGAGGTGCAACACAGGGCTTTCCCCTTGGCCACACCCACCATACCACACCCACAGTGTGGTAGTAAATTTTTATGGAGCCCACCACTGGCAAGACTCCATTATGAACCTGGAGTCCTAGCAGAGCCACCAAAGTTGGATTGGTCACAGCTGAGACACCAGACTAAATCGAATCCATCTTTTTCAAGACAGCTGTTGGGTAGCAGTGGTAGCTAAAGGTGACATTGGTGAAGGAGTCAAATGTGGTGACATCCAAGCTAACTTGTGTTAGTATTACAGTGGAACCAGTGGTGGGATTCAATTTTGTTTACTACCGGCTACTCTGCGGGTGTGGTATGGTGGGCATGGCTAGGGGGAAAGCCCTGTGTTGCACCTGAATTAGGACTACTTTATTTCAAAACTTGGATGGGTGGAGCCAGCCAGAATTTCTGCTACTGGTTCTGACAAACTGGAGTGAACCTGCTGAATCCCACCACTGAGTGGAGCCTCATACAATGAACACACCCTATAGTGGTGGAAAATCGCATAACGAATAGGTTTTTTTAAATCATACGACAAATATTCAGTGGGAAAACTACTTAGTGAAAAAATTCATTGTATGATCTTTTTCCATAGGAAAAACCATTCAACGAAAAAATCGCAAAGCGAACAGACCCGTAGAATAAATTAAAATCGTTATATGGGGTTTTACTGTATAAAGAAGGTAGCAATGGTAAACCCCTGATAAACTTTCTCTGTCATGAAAACTCTATGATATGATAGTCCAGAATGAAATAAGAGATAGTGCTGGAGACTTATAGGTTGGAAAACACTGAAATACTGGGGAAGAGCATTGGATAAATTTGAATAGCTGAATAGTTAATGACACAACTCGATTAAAGCCAAAAGGACATCTAGTGGTTGAGATGCACAGATGTGAAAGGAAATTCTGATGCTGCATGACACATACAGTAAATTGGAATGTGTAATGTAAGAAATATGAATTATGTAAAGTGGAAACAGTAAAGCAAGAAATTGTGTAAACATTGTAGTGCTTGGTGCTAGTGAAGTAGAGTGGAATGGGATATTTTCAGTCTGACAGTACAAAGTGTTCTACTGTGGGAATAACAAACTCAGATGAAATGGAGTGGCTCTCATACTGAGGCAAGATGATGTAGCACAGGCAGTTAGGGGCTGTAATGCAAAACCTGACTGTATAATATATGGGGAAAACCTTTCAACATAACCAATTATTCATGTCTATGCTACAATTACTGGTCTTCCTTCCTTCTCAGCACTGTTGCCAATGCTACCAAGGGCATTAAACACCAGTATGGTCTCCATTGTTGACATGTCATTTACAATTACCTAGTTTAATGAAACAATCTCCCTCAAGCATTGGCATCATGATTTCTCCGTCTTCTTGGCACAGGGAATGAAAACTTCATTGTGCCAAAAAGATTCCAGTGATAAACAAAAACCAAGCCTAGAGTGCAAATTCCACACAGGCACTTTCTTGTTACTAATTCCCAGGGAAAATGGCGATCTTGCTCTCCAGACACCCTATTTGGAAGCTGGTTTATTGAAGTAGGGAGAGGGTGGTGGTTTTCCCATAGGACTCCAGAAGAGTGAGAATATTCCTTCTCAGCAAAAGTTTGGCAATTCATGGTTTCAGCTCCTCTCTTCCTCTTTTAGTCAGTTTCTGGATATGCCAGAAATAATTGTTCTATTTATGGACTACACTGAGGATGTCCTGAATCACTCAACTTTTATTTCTATAGCAAGAAGTTAACCAAGTAATTTCTTAAATTTGTTTTGTTGTTGTTCAGTCGCACAGTCGATTCCGACTCTTTGCGACCCTATGGACCATCGTTCTCCAGGCGCCTCTGTCCAGGCGCCTTTTCTTAATTTTCGCAATTTCTTAAATACGTTTAAATAATTTTCGCAATTTCTTAAATACGTCACACCTAATTCCATGGAAGCTTTACAAGGTGTTCTTTTCACTGTTGGGTCCTGAAGTCTAGTCTCAATCATGCAGTTGCTTCCAGGCTGCAAATCTACATGTGGGCCTGTGTGTTTTTGCTGAATAATGACGGGCAGTAAAGCCAATCAAAAGGGCACGGCGAATGATTCCAGGCCTTCATAATGATTGGGAACATGGCAATGAAAATGAAAGGAAACAGGGGCAAACACTTTCAAAATGTAAGGAATATAATTGAAATTGAAATATAATTGATTACCAGTGTGCATGAAAGTCCCTTGCTGCCTTCTCGGGCAATTTTTAATGCCATAGTAAAAGACTAATAAAGTATCTAGAACAGGGATTCTCAACATGTGGTCCACAGGCCAGATGCAGCTCACAACACCATTTCATGTGGCCCCCACTGCCTCCACCACACCAGGAAATGCCATGTGGTGGAGGAAGGGCAAAATGGCTGTCAGGCCCCTGAAGCTGTCTGAGGGAGCATGACCCGGCCCCCGGCTTAAAAAGGTTGAGAACTCGTGATCTATAATCAGAAACCATTCCTGAGTTGTATAGAGTATCTTCTGAATGCAGTTTGATGAGTGAATCGCTGTGCTTTTGGGGAGGTTGTAAAGTAGCTGATTGGCTTTTTAAAGTCAAGCTGGGTTCTAAAAAAAAGTTTCCTGCAAACTTTATTTGACTAGGCAGTCTTTCGATTTAATTTAATTGTCAGATTTATATACCGCCCACTTGGCTTAAGCCGACTCAGGGCGGTTCACAATCACAATTTAAAAACATGTTAAAAACAGTTAAAACTACCCACCCCCTAAAACAAGGGGTGCAGGATCCAAAGGCACCATGGGGAGGAGTTCTTCTACACCAGCCACCTAATGGAGGTTATCCTTCCACCTGCACCCCACACTTGATCCGCCAGCCAGGTTTTATTTCTTTTCTGAAAGGCAGCAATTCTGTCCGGAGACATAGCTCTGTTGGCAG
The DNA here is from genome assembly GCA_035047345.1 of Bradypodion ventrale. Lineage (NCBI taxonomy): Eukaryota > Metazoa > Chordata > Lepidosauria > Squamata > Chamaeleonidae > Bradypodion > Bradypodion ventrale. The sequence continues at coordinate 118,448,284 of JAWDJE010000004.1, forward strand.
GAGGTTCCAGAGGGCCAGCGCAGACACGGAAAAGGCTCTCATCCTTGTGCCAGAGAGGCGAGCCCCTCTGGCTGATGGAACGATTAATGAGCCCCTCTGGTCCGCTCTGATTGGACAGACAGACGTCCTCAGGGCGATGCGGTCTCTTAGGTAACCCGGCCCACTACCATATAGGGCTTTAAAAGTCAAAACCAGCACCTTGAATTGCACCCGGAGAGAAACTGGCAACCAGTGCAGCTCCCGGAGCAGTGGCGAAGCACGGTCATACTGAGCTGAAACTGCATTAAGTTTCTACTGTTAGAGCAATGCAAAACTACGCCTAATAAATGAGATCTTGGATAGATTTTGGACTGTGACTTCCAGAATCACACAGCCATTGTGGCCTCTGGAGGGCAGATAAGCTGCCTAACATAGATACAGTAAAACACTGACTTACAAGTGCCCAGAGTTACATAAAATTTGACTTACATAATGATTTTGTGCTAAAACCATGTCCCGGTTTACATGATTTCCTATGGGTTTGCTTCAGGTTACATAAAGATTCTTTTTTCCTATGGGTTTGTTTCGAGTTACGTAAAAATTCATTTCCCTATGGATTTGCTTCGATTTACATAAAAATTCTCATTTTTCCTATGGGTTTGCTTTGAGTTACATAAAAAACGGTTTAAGCAAAAGCCTACGGAACGGAATTTTTTCCCGTAAGTAGGGGTTTTACTATAATTTGTTCTGACTTTCTTAAGAGGAGGACTCCCTATTTTATCCAGTTTCGTCAGTGGAATCAACAATAATTAATAATATTATCCTCCAAGATAAAATAAGGAGTTGGTAATTAAAAGATAGGGAATGCTTTTCATCCTGCTGTAGCAATTGTGATTAACATACAACAGATACAAGCTCTGAACCTTGACATAACTCAAGCTGCTACACCTCCTCGATGCTGACTGCCCTTGCATATGGAATAAAATTTGAGGATGATATCCTTTATACTACAGACTTTCTTTCTTTCTTAGTTTAGTACTTTCAGATTGTAATTGGCAGCATGCTAGGATAAATGTCACTTGAAATCAATTAATCAAGCAACAAGGATCCAACTGAGGTGATTTACCTGTAACAAATACAGAACTGTGTGGCAAAATCTCCAGTCAGTCAAGTAGCTGTTTTAGGTCTCAATCCTTATGTGGCAGTAAGGCCAAATGAACTCTGTCATGCTTAGTGTTAGATCACACCACTAAGGTAAAATTATATTTCTTTCTTTGGTAAGACTTCTCCTCCAGGCACACACGTCATTTGATATTTTATGCATAAGAAATCAGCCAGGTCCTTGTTTCTCAATGGCCAAGCACAAAACAAAAGCAAGTTAATTTAACCCAATGCAGAGTGAGACAAGCTCATGTTAGAATAAAGAGATAGTCTCAAGGAGCACAGCTTCTAACAAAATGTTAGCTGGTTTATCTAATTATATCTTTACATCTGACTGTAGAGAGCAAAAAATGGAGGGGGGGGGGGTTTCTGGCATTAATAGATTTATTTTAGCTGGAGTTTTGTGGGTTCCACTTGATATGTTCAGGCTCTTCTAGAGCTGAAAAGTGAACTGCCATGCACAAAAAAATTACCCTGTCAAAAATCTGTGTGAATTTACAAGCTTAATGACGGGACAACAATTCCTCTGCCCCCGGCTTTGTTATATGCTCTGGCAGGAACTGTACGTTTCACAGCGCGTGACCCCTGAAAACAGGCTGAAACTGCCCATTTGACACATCCTGCTTCAACGTGATCCCTTACATTAAAGTGGGATATGGAATAGTGGTCAATTGGCCAGCTGGCCAATGTTAGTAGACTTCCCACCATGACTGACAGTGCCAGAGTAGCAGTTTACCCACCTGACATGGAGGAAAAAGGAGTTTGTGAAGCTGCCCCTTTCCTGGCAAAAATGTGCTAACAGCTGCCAGTGTTGAGGTAACTGGGAAACCTGTCAACATCAGCCAGGCAGTGGCATTGTTCTTGCATCAGGGGCATTTCCAGAGGCTTCATTTTTGCCACAGTTTGAACCACAGCCCCAATTCTGGGATGCCTCCAAGAACTAGGCAGCCAACAACAGAAGTCCTAAAGGTAAAGGTCTCCCTTGCTTCCAAGCCAGTTGTGTCTGACTCTAGGGGATGGTACTCATCTTCCTTTACAGCCAAAGAGCCAACACTGTCTGTATCTGCAGACCTTTCCATGGTCATGTGGCAGCCATGACTAGACCCTGGAGTGCACAGAATGTTGTTACCTTTCCTGAAGTGGTACCTATTTATTTACAGTACTTGCAATTTCTTGCATTCGAACTGCTAGGTTGTCAGGAGCTGGGACAGACAACAAGCACTCACTCCATTGTGCAGACTCGGGTCTTGAATAGAGATGTAAAATTTTTGGAAATTTTGACGCTCAGAAAAAAACCTGGTTGTTTTTTTTGGGGGGGGAAGAAATGGAAATTTTCAGAAAAATTGAAAATAATCTTATACCATACATATTTTTTAAGAAATGATTTATAAAATATTTGAACCTGGCCTTATCTTAAAATATTTTATTCATCATGTTAAAATAAAACATTCCATAATATATTTTTTATTTTTTTCAATTTTTCCAATTTCCAATTTTTTTAAAAAAAAAAGCTTAAGAAAAAAATGAGACAAAAATTGTTTTTTTCTGAATTTTTCCAGTTTTTTTCCGGGCCTTCACATCTCTAGTCTTGAACAGCTGACCTTCTGGCCTTCCAGTCCTCAAGCTCAGCATCTTAAGTACTAAGTCACTGTAGTCCCAGACAGAAGTCCTAATGTGATATAAAAATTGTGACAGTGCACCCTTTTGAAAACTGCACCAGCCTTGCGTTGTGAGATGGGACAAGTGTCACTCTGAATTCCTTTACAATATCTAGAGTTGACCAACAGGAGGGTTTGTAGTTTTATTGTATGAATTTTTAAAAATGAAATTGTTGGGGATATTATTGCTTGGCAAACCCCAGTCAATCTATACTTTATGCTTATCCTCATCTATTGCATTGAACTACTTTCAACTTTCCCTTATGTTTAATCCTGGCTTAGAGAACAGGCACAGACTGTCATATGCCATTTTCACATGTGATGGGAACTATGGTTTTGGCTAAGGAGGAAGTAATAAGTTAAGTAACTGAATGTGGGGTTAAAAAAGAGAAGAAGGTGTGAGCCTGCAGCACATTTCTAATTTTCTGAATGGGGATGGGGGCACCTTGAACATTAAATAAGTAGTCTATATATGGTCAATTGTATTTCCAGAATTCTCCAGAGGGAACAGTACCCATTTGAGTTCATGTTTGCCTTGCCAAACATATTGTAACTTGATGCCCCCCCAATAAATGAATGAATGAATGAATGAATGAATAAATTAATAAATAAATCTGAAGTTGCCACCAGGAACTTCATGTTGACAATAACTAAGCTTTGGGAGTTGTGTTTCAGTCTTTTAGATGCCAGAGTGGGAGGCATGTAGAAAAACTGTGAAATCACTGAATGATGATGTCTCAGGTACGACTGCCTGGGGAACTATACAGAGATGTTTTGGGACCCCTGGAAGACCAGAGACCTGAGGGTCTCCACCTCTGTTCTAAAACATGGTTTATGGGGCAACAGTTGTGTATCGCAACCTAGTCAACTGGACTCAAAGTTCTACATACGCTTGTCTTTTGAAAAACATTTAAAGGAATATAAGATGTGAGAATGGACAAAGTGATCTTTGACTGGGGGAGAGGGGACTCCACTAATTTTATGTGCCAATTTTAAAAAAAGTAGCATATTTTGGGGATTAGTGCTGCAAAGCAAATGGCTGACAATGCAATACTTCCTTGTTGCTTCTGTTCAGCTTGAAAACTGGTAACTCTTCTCTGTGCAGTGATATTAATCTGGTACGAATAAGAAGACATTTCATTTGCTATTGATCTGCTCCTAATCAGAAATCAAACTGAACCTTATCCCATGACAAAGTGTGATTATCTAGTTTGTTAATTACTATAATTATCTTTCCCACATTTATTTTGACAGCAGTGTCAGCAGCAGAAGACTATTTCCTCAAATTGCCTCATGCCAATTATGAATTACAAATTTATACATTTTTGACAAATCATTTTCAAACTCCCTCTTGCACAGAAAGGGAGGGCTGTTTGAATGAAGGACCAAAAGAAAAATGCCAATGAAGTTTCTTATAAAAACAGTTAAATATTCTGGCTAAAATCCAATAGGAAGTCACAACTGAAGTAGATCCATTGGATCAGTGTAACCTTTGGAGCAACTGACTCAACAAATCCCAACAGATCCAATGAGCCTTCTTTAGTTGTGACTTACTATTGGACTGCCACAGCTATGCAGTAACATTCTGCATTGGGTGTATTATGGGTAAATTAAGTATTTAGTATCTTTTAATTCACATATCAACAGAATCGGACATTTAAAACAAGCAAGTACAAAGAATAAAAGCAAGTATTGATGAAATGTATAGGGTGGGCCTGTAAGATGGGATACAAATATACACATTCTGCTAGTTCTTACACTACCTCTATGGTTCACTTAAGATGGTGGCATTACTCTGTGGCAAATACTATTATTACTATTGTTTTCAGTTAAAGCTGTCTTGGAATTTCTGGGTGCTGCAGTTCAAAAACATAAGCCTGCACAATTCTGATTTCAGTTTATACCTTGTGCTTATCATAGAAATCCAGGGCAAATACACAATCACTTTAGCCCATTCACACATGCAGTCAGCCTGTTAAATGTGGCAGCTGGCACTGATGTACATGTGTGTACCCTTACGTCTTAAACACATTTCCTCTCAGAGAAATGCCACAGGGTGCCCACCTCCAAAAAGCAGTGCTGCATTGCCACCTTAGAGTCATAGCAAGTTGGCAATGTTCTAGAAGTACATTTTGTATCTGTCATTATCCTTTGAAACAATTAGCAGCATCTTATTCTGACCCAGTAATGAGACAACAGCTTTCTCTGCTTCAGATGGTCTCGGATCTTATGAATCATACTTCTGCTTATTTTGGTATCTTGCCTCAATATTCATAAGCACCAAGAAGCAGCAACTTGTGTGAAACTACTTCATGTAGAGAAATATGTCCTCGGAACAGACATCAGGGTTATGGATTTCATCTGCTGTTTTATATCTGGCATTTTTGTGGCCTCGTTTTGCATTCAGTTTGTTATTGCTTTTCAAGTAGTTCTTGTGTGCTGTGGGGAGGGGGGCAACAAAGTGAAATTTTAATCCTCAGCTAGCAACTGTGTACATGCCACTATAAGTATATCTGGAATAAATATCTTGCTCTCCTCTTTCACTAAAATCACTCAAATAACTGAGGCAACAATTCAAATAGAAACTCAGAACATGGAAGCAAGGAAGGAGTACTTCTGCCCATCCTAGATTGCAAACAGAACAGAGAATGCAGCCTGTACTGCACAGAGCACAATATAATTTCACATGTCAGCTTGAGGCATCAGAAGAATTGGTTTCTGGATGATACAGATCATGTGATGGGTCATTATCAATACTGCTGTATAAATGATTATTTATATCCATTTTACATATTTTTCCACTCTGTATTTGGGAAGCCTCCAAGAACTAGGCAGCCAACAACAGAAGTCCTAAAGGTAAAGGTCTCCCTTGCTTCCAAGCCATTCTCGTATCTGAGAATGCATTTTCCCCTGAAATAGAAAAAAATCCCATTGGTGTGAAATTGTTTAAGGTGGATCCCATCTTGCCATGAAGTGACCCACACACTATGATCACAGAGCCATCTTCTGCAGCACATCTGAAATAAGACATGCAGTATTTAACACCGGGACTGCAATGGACTTCCACAGCCTTGAGGATATGGACAAGGTGCACCTTCACAGCCAGTCCATCTGGCATGGCCTCTTATGCCTCCATGACTGTTGGGAATCAGAGTTCCTCCTCCGCTCATTTTGCCATTGGGCCCAATATGATGGTTTCCAGTGGCATTTCCTCCACTGAGGAGACCATCACCCCACCTAAAAATGTCCCCTTCTTTGAGATGAGCACTACGGATTGTTAGTGAGGAGACCAGCTCTCTGCAGAGAGAGGTTTTAGGTGGTTCTGAAACACAATACTGGACACTTTTCTGCAATAGCAATGCCTCATCAGAGAAAGAGTTGAGCTAGAGGGAACGTAAGATCAAAGTGGGATAACAATGTTGTCCAAAGAGGAGTCTGTTTTATCTTTAGGAATTCCATGTCATATGAATTCCAGTCCTATGCAATGTTCTAAATCACTTCGAGAGCTCAAATACTTAATCAAGGTTCCCATTTTGAGTTCTTCTCACAGTTCAGAGAAAACAGAGAAGATGCCATCAGTGAGTCAAATATCAGAATCAATACAACTCCACTCACTCACATTAAACACTTGGAGCAAAACATCTAAGTGGGTCTGTAATAATAGGTCACTAGTCATCAAACCTGGCATTTCTCTGTTTCTTAAACTGCAGGGTCTCATGATTGAAAATCAGAAGTGAGATAAATGGCCAAAATTTAGAAAGCAATGCATCAAACCAGAAGGTGCATTGTCAGTGCAAAGGGAGACTGTTTGGCCAGGTTAACTTCCTATGGTAATAGATTAGACCATACTGCCAGCAACTCAACGCTGAGTGTCAGGTGGCAGTTAACTAACCTGTTAATCCTGAGGACTAAAGGCCCGGGGCCAATGAAGATAGCATGACCCCCATACCACTGATCTAGTTCCGCAAGTCACTTTCTGATCCTGAGCCTTTTTGGTACACAAAGGCCAGTATTGATGGAACTATTGCCCTCCATCAAGATGGATTAAAGTGGGATTTAATCCACTTCTGGACAATCACCCTTCCTTGTGGACTTGGGCACCCAAAGACGTTAGTCCTTAGGGTTGTCTGGTTAGTTAACCGCCATCTGATACTTGGTTTTGAGTCGCTGGCAGAATGGTCTACTCTATTACCATAGCAGGATAACCTGGCCAGACCTCTGGCCAGGCTACTTCTGAAAGTGGCAAAAACAGCTAATGTGTTGGCAGCCTGACCACCATTTCATGTCCTCCATGTGCCTCCATGTGTGTAGAGTATTTTTCTAATGTGTTGTGGTAGGGAGGCAGTCAGCCCCATTCTTAAAATAAATAAAAAAGGGGAGAGAGGAATAATTCTGAAAAACAGCTTTCTACTTCTAGAGAGAAAGAAAAATGAAAACCTCAGAGTATTTCTCAGAGAAGTGTCTGCTACAAAATTTTGAGACTGCACTAGTTGTCACTCTTCCCAGTTCAGAATCTTCACCACATCTTCCAAAAGTTATAATTCAGAGAGGTCCTTGTACATATGTATTGCAGATGCTTAGAATACAACTTCCTGGCAACTCTGTTTTTGGTGTAAGTGCTGTGTCCAGAACTAAGTAAAAGGTGAAGCTAGCTCTGTATTTTAAGTTTTATTTACCTGAGAGATAAATTACAGTTTTTTCAACACCCTTCAGCAGAACTCCCCCCGTTTCTTTTCTTTTCTTGCTATACTATAACATTTGTGAGGTAGTCAAAAGAACCTCATTCATTTTTTCTTTCTACTGTACATCTTTTCATAACTTGTCTCTTCCCTAAATTGTCAGTGCAAAGGGAGACTGTCTGGCCAGATTATTTTGCTAATCTGAATGGCCTTGTATCATGTAGCCTCAGCTTCATCCCAACCAGTCTGGGTTACCTGTTGCTGCAGAGATAATTGTACAATGAAAAATGAGACACACACAATTGATCTTTACCTACCACATAAACATGGTAGAAACAAGAATACTGAACCTCACCCATGAGAATTTACCTGAATTTTCCACTCTTTTCAAAGGTAACTTCTTTCCTATCAAATTAGATTAAAATGGTGAACATTCTCATGGGACAAATTCTCAGCATGGCGCTAATATATTGACCATGTAAACCAGGAGTTCTCAAACTTTTAAAGCCTGGGGGCCGGGTCACATTCCCTCAGACAGCTTCGGGGGCCAGATGGCCATTTTGCCCTTCCTCCACCACATGGTGCTTCCTGATGTAGTGGAGGCAGTGGGGGGCAACATGAAATGTTGCTGCGGGCTGCATTAAGCCCACAGACCGCAGGTTGAGAATCCCTGGTGTAAACCCTGATTAGGTTCTGATGTTACATTGGAATTATGGTGTAGCATCAAACTCAGCTTTTATGCCTGAAGTGTCTATACAAGGAAAGAGCTTATAGCTGTTTTAACTATGATTGGCTGGGGAAGATGTAATAGTTAGCCATGGTCAACACAAATTTGGTTCACAAATCCACTTTGGCCCTTTAATCACAGTCTAGCTCAGGGGTTCCCAACCTATGGCATGCGGGCCGGCCCCGGCCCATGACACCATTCCAACTGGCTTATCACCATCTCCCCCGCACCTGGAAGTAGAAGCAGGCACATTTGTCAGCTGTAAAACATGCCCGCGGCTGACATAAATGTGGAATTGGGTGCATTTATGTCAGCTGTAAATGTGCCTGCTTCTGCTTCCAGGAAGAGTGGTCTGGCCCACTCAGCTATTCCAGGGGTGTGGTCAGCCCCGCAGCACAAAAAGGTTGGCCATCCCTGGTGTAGGTATTTAAATGTGATATTCAATTTTTTTATTGACCCATTATTCAGCAACTAACTTGATGACTGTCATCTAATTGGGACTGATATCTAGATTTGGGTCTTAGTTTGCACAGGGGCTCAGGAAAACAATCTTGGCTTTATTGCTCGAGACACATTTTCCTTTGCCTGGATCATTTCACTTTCTTGTGGCTTCTTGTGGCTTCTTTATTGGTTTCAGTAAATAAAGTGATATTTTCTTGATATCTGTGAAAGACTATTTATTCTTGTCACCACTCCAGGATTTTTTACTTCTTCAGTTCACCATCACCACAGGGCCCATTCTCAAACTATCATTTATAAAGGTCACTTGTTTTGTTCTAAATGCAGTTGAGCCTGACCATGATTTAACAACACCTGAACAAGCAGCATTAAAATGACTCTCTCTATGTGATCATAAATAATTATCAAGAGAGAAGAAAGCAAACAATATTTCTTTGCAAGAAACCAACACGAAAGATATTAGTTAAAATGTTAAAGTATATTAACCAATTATGCAAAATCCTTTCATATTGTCGTGCTTCATTTCAAACATGGCACAGGCTATTTTGTCTGTGAACTCAAGTGGAACAAAAAGCTACAGAATGCAATTTGTGTCAGGAGCTGGACTACAGAAGGACAACTAATTCTAATTAGTAGGAATTCCCCACAGGCCAGAAGGAGGCCTAGTGCGGGAACCAACTGCCTAATGCTGTTTCTATCATGCAACAGGTGGGCAGAGGTCTCCCAAAGGTTGTCATGGTGATAGCTAATGGTAGACCTTTAGCTGGACACCAGTAATTAACTGAGTGCATGGCCAGCCTTTGAATGTGATATCTTTTAATATACTTCTGAAGTAAAAAAGATTGGCTCTTCTAATGGGTTAAAATTAAAACAGCAGAAGAGTTTGCCAAGAACTACAGTAATGTAATGCAAGTCTCTTTTCAAACTGGAATTCTTTGCATATCGCCAGGAAGACTGGTATGGGAAAAAGAGATTACCATTGCGGAAGAAGTGTGATAAAAATAAGATAACAATGATATTTTATAGACCAGCACATTGCAAACGCAGAGATATTTGCGCAACTTATTCATATTCATCATTGGTATCTACTAGGAAAGATGGCTTTTAAAATACTGATGAATTATGGGAAAGGAATATAGATATTTATAAATGAGATTATGAAAGAAGGGAAGACATGAGGAGAAAATAGGAAAAAATGAGGTCAACATTGGCACATAGAGCAGACCCACATTTTAAGCTATTTGTTTTAAGCACTAGTAGAAAGACCTGCTTACAAAGTTTTCAACGTTTTTCTTTAAAAACTTGCTTCTTACATTGCTGAGCCTTGGCCAATATGCTCTAATTTCTATTTCCATTTATGGAAACAATTCTAGCTATTTATTTATAAGATCACCCTGTTTCAAAAAGAGAGACAAAGTTAGTGCACAGCAAAAGCACACCTTTAAAGGTTTTCAATTAACAAAAGAGTAAATGACACTTGTATAAGGATTAGGATTAATTCCATAGTTCATGCTTTTTGAAGGTTTATTGCCAGTGAACAGTTTTGCCTTTCACACTGGTGGAACAGAAATTAGTTATCAAACAAGATTTATTAGAAACTTCAGATAGCAAGAGGCTGAACACTTCAGCCTGAGTGTTTATATCTCTGGCTCCTTTTTATGTAATAAGCAATAGTGATATTTATCAAGATCAGCAAACATAACTGAAACACACTCATTGCTACTTAAGCTCTACAACAGATCCTGTGAGTGTTACCAGAGTTGCAAAAGCAAACAAAAAAGTCCTTGTAAATGTTCTTATGTTTTGGTGTATGTACACTAATACACACAGGCAAACTCTTACACATTTTTCCATTAATGCAACTATAAAATGAGAAGAATGAAAAAACTCATCAATTTCAAAAAATGACCAGTTAGGTAGTTCAGGAGACAGTAGACCAAGAAAGGACAACTTGCCCTATAGACTCTATCTAGCCCAACGGTTATGTTTTCAGCCCCAATCTCATTTCAACATGCCACAAAAAATCCTGTGAAATGAACAAGATTTCTTGTTTTAAGGAGGAATAATATATGGGTTGCTGTTGTGGCCCACCCCGCACAAGAGAACAGACTGGCTGGCAGCCACTGCACAAGGAGTAAGGACAAGAGGTAGAGTCTTACTACAGTCTGAAGGATAAGGCAGAGTCATTAGTCAGAAAGAGCCAAGTTAAGATGCCAGTCATTGAAGAACTGAGACAGAAGGTTGGACCAGAAGAGTAGTCAAAATTTCCAGACAGTGGGCCTTTCACACAAGAGGTACATGTCAGAGTAGCATGGAGTTGGCATGAACGCAGATTGTTCCAGCAAGCTTGTACTGGCATGCCTGTCTGCTTAAGAATGTTTAGTGTATGGGCACCAAGACACCGGGACAGCCGAAGAGCTGGCTTAACACAACTTTATTGCATACTGGTCAGAGGGAACATGCGGTAATGGCGGACGAACAGCTCAATATATACAGTGGCTATACATTTGAATGTGGCTCCTTGACAGTCTATTGGCTACTGTCCGCGTGACGTCATTGCAGGTCACGCCCTTCTTGTCCAGGTGAAGGTGGTGGCGGGAATCTTCCCGCGCTGTTGTTCTTAGGTGAGTCTGGACCATTGAGCTGGACGCTTGCTATTGCCATCTGGTGGTCACTAGCTCGCGTCCTATTAGGGTTACAGTGATGCAGCTGAAGGTTACAATGTTACACGTAGAAAGGTTATATTGGATACACAAGGATAGGTACATTGTTTAAAGGCACAGGCTTTAGAACACAACATCCCTCCCCCCTAGGATGAGATGAAGTCTCTTAACCAAGATGGCTTATTGCACACGCGTTTGGGCCGCGATGTGGGCTGGCCCGCCCGGGGGGCGCTACCGCTTCCTTGTTCCCTGGTCCCTTGTCCTGTAACGGGAGAGGGAGATTCATTAGTGGCTTGCTGCGGTTTTGCAGCTTTAGGGGAAGGGACAAACTCCATTGTGGGCAGATCGGGGGCACTAGGGGCTAACGTAAAACCCCTCTTCTCGCTTGGATGGGTGGGGGACCACTCCGAAAACCCCCCCCCCCCGGTTCTGTAACTCAAAATCAAACTCTGCTGGGGGATCCCGCGGGATATCTATGAGGACAAATTCCTTCTCCTCCCCCCTCGGTGGGGACCCTTGACCCCCCTCTCCTCCCCCTTGGGCTAAACGGGTGGGGGAGAACCCTAACGCTGAATTCGTGTCTGTGCTTTCGGCGCCCTGCCTTCCTGGGACCCGGCTCCGGAGCTAGTCCGCGTGCCGCCGCCAAAGTAGACCTGTGTTGGTCTCCACGCGGTACGATACGGGACCGGTCTGCTCCACAACTACCCCCGGTACCCAGGCTGGCCCCGCGCTGGCGTAGTTCCTGCAATGCACCAGGGCGCCCACGCTGAAACTTTTGGTGGCTTATAACCCGATGTTCCTCCCCTTGTCCTCAACTCTCGTGGGGTCTAGCCTAGTGAGTATAGTGGTCAGTTTCCTGTGCATTAAAAGCTCCGCGGGGGAGTATCCTGACGCCAACGGGGTCACCCTGTACCCTAGCAGAAACTGACACACTTGCAGGTTGAGATCCCTGGGGCCCATGCGCTGCAGCGCATCCTTTGTGGTGCGTACAAGGCGCTCCACTTGGCCATTGGTGGCCGGGTGAAAGGGGGCGGAAGTGATGTGCCGGATGGCGTTAATCTCAGTGAATGCCCTGAACTCAGCGGATGTGAAACAACTAGCGTTATCGCTAATTAGGGTGTCGGGTATGCCGAACGTAGAAAAAACCCTCCGCAAATGCTTTACTGTCGTGGCCGAGGAGGTGCTCGTGACAGGAATGACCTCCAACCACTTGGAGAAAGCGTCCACGACAAGGAGAAACAGGGTTCCCCAGAACGGGCCCGCGAAATCTATGTGCACCCGGGACCATGGCCCCTTAGCCGCGTCCCACTCCCTGTGGGGAAGGCGGGCATCCTCTGGTCTGGAGCATTGGCAACTCTCGCAAGTGCCGACCATGTGCTCGATGTCGGCGTCTAACTGGGGCCACCAGAAGTAGCTCCGGGCCAGCGCCTTGGAGCGCACAATTCCAGGGTGGCTGACGTGCAGCAGTTTAAGCACCCGCGGCCGAAGGGATGTAGGGATCACCACCCGCTGCCCCCACAAGAGACACCCCCTCTCTAGGGACAGCTCCAGCTTTTTCCTGAAAAATGGGGTGAATTCCTCCGCTGGGGACGACGCTGGCCACCCTTTCTGTACCCAGGAGCTAACCGCCGCCAGCGTCCTGTCCCTGCCTGTCGCTTTAGCGATGTCAGTGGGTACTATGGGGGGCGAATCCAAGACTTCTATCATGAGCACCTGGCGGTCTCGCTCCTCCTCGCCCCCATGGCTCTGTGTCTGAGGAAGGGGGGACCTCGACAGGGCGTCCGCATGGCTGATCTCTTTCCCGGGCCGGTACACCAACGCGTGCTGGTAGGCCACCTTGGATTTGGACGGTTTGATCCCCTCAGATGTTACTCGGAACCCTAAAAATTCAACCTCATTCGCGAAGAAGACGCATTTGTCTTTTCGCAACCTCAACCCCGCCTGTTCGAATGCCGCCAGAACCTTGTCCAGCCTTTCGGCCAACTCGACCTCGCTCCCCCCGTTATCAATACGTCATCAAAATATGGCAAAACCCCGTCCAGCCCTTTTAAGAGGCGTTCCACGAGCGACTGGAAAATTCCAGGCGCCGAGTTCACGCCGAATTGTAGGCGCGTTACCTGGAACGCCCCCTTATGCGCGACTATGGTCTGTGCAGCAGCTGCAGCAGGGGTTACCAAGAGTTGCTGATAGGCTTGCGCCAGGTCGAGCTTAGCGAAACACTTTCCCCCATGTAATCTGGCTAGCAAATGGCTGACCACCGGCACCGGATACGCATTAGGGCGAATTGCCTTATTAATGGTGCACTTATAGTCGGCGCAAATGCGAACCTCCCCATTGGCCTTCAACGCCGTGACAATTGGAGTTTCCCACTCCGCAGAATCAACAGGAACAAGAATCCCCTGGCCCACCAATTTGTCCAGTTCTGCCTCTATTTTGTCCTTTAGTGCAAAAGGCACTCTGCGCGGTTTGAGTCTTATTGGGCGGACCTCCGGGTCCAGGTCGAACGCTACTGGGGGTCCCTTGAACTTCCCAAGTCCCTTTTTGAAGACTTCGGGGTGCGCGTCGCACACCTTCTGTATTGGGTCAGTCCCAACGGCGTGCACCCCCCCCCCCCAATGAACAGACCCAGGGGTTGAAACCATTGAGTCCCGAGGAGGCTGCAATTTCCCCCTTTAAGGACGACTAGGGGAAGCTCCGCGGCGTGCTGTTTATATTGGACCTGGAATTTCCCCACCCCCAACACCGGGATACTGTTCCCTTGCACGTCCCGAAGCGTGGACCTCAACGCTTTGAGCTTGGGCCGTACGCGGGGGGCAATTCTCAAAAACTCCCCCTGGGAAATGATTGAATATGAGGAGCCTGAGTCAATTTCCATCCTAACAGGGGCCCCTTGCACCAGTACCTCAACAAAGTAACGGGGGTGTCCCATGGACACGCTGAAAACTGGGGCGTCGTCGTCGCGGTCGTCGGAGATGCGGCCCACGCCGTCCTGCTTCCTCGTGGGCCGGGCACCATCCCTTGGTCTCGTAGAGCGGTCCGGTTTCGCCGAACGGTCTGGCGAGCTCCTCCGGTCCTCGCGCCGTCGTCTGCAGACTTTGGCGATGTGCCCGCGGCGGCCACAGTTGTGGCACTCGGCCTTTCTAAACGGGCACTTAGCGCGGTCGTGGGCCGCTCCACAGCCGTCGCAACGCCGGCCGCCCTTTCGGACCTTCCGGACGTCTTCCTCGTCACTGCTCTCTGTGGAAGATTTCGACGCTCGCCGGGCCGCGTGCACCGAGCCTGCCGCTTGGTCGGCCTGTGGGAGCCTGCCCTGGAGCTCTTTCACTCCGGCCCTCGTGGCTTCTGCGGCCTGTGCTGCCTTCACGACCTCATGCAGTGTCGGGGGCGGCTCCTGGTTCATCAGCTTCTGCTGAACTTCCTCGTCCCGCAGGCCACACAGCATGCGGTCCCTGAGGGTGATCTCCAGGTTCTCCCATTTGCATGGGCCGGCAGCCAGCCACAGGGCCGCTGCGAAAGCGGCGACCGACTCACCCGGCGCTTGGACTCTCCTCCAGAAGGCGTCCCGAGCTGGAAACATCGACACCGAGGGCTGGAAGTGGTCGCGCATCGCCTTCAGGAGCTCTTTGGCCTTCAACTCGCCCACCTTCTTCGGTGCGATGAGGTCGACCAGCACCCTCTTGCCGGCGTGCCCGAGCATTCTGGTGAGGATGGCTCTCTTCTTTCCCTCGTCCGTGACCTCGAACTCCACCAGTGCGCCTTGGAAATCCATTTCGAAGAGTTCCCAATCTTCCGGTTTGTTGATGTCGAAACCGGCGTATGTCTTGGTCCCGTGGGAAGCCATATCCCATCCTCGTCGCCAATTTAGTGTATGGGCACCAAGACACCGGGACAGCCGAAGAGCTGGCTTAACACAACTTTATTGCATACTGGTCAGAGGGAACATGCGGTAATGGCGGACGAACAGCTCAATATATACAGTGGCTATACATTTGAATGTGGCTCCTTGACAGTCTATTGGCTACTGTCCGCGTGACGTCATTGCAGGTCACGCCCTTCTTGTCCAGGTGAAGGTGGTGGCGGGAATCTTCCCGCGCTGTTGTTCTTAGGTGAGTCTGGACCATTGAGCTGGACGCTCGCTATTGCCATCTGGTGGTCACTAGCTCGCGTCCTATTAGGGTTACAGTGATGCAGCTGAAGGTTACAATGTTACACGTTGAAAGGTTATATTGGATACACATGGATAGGTACATTGTTTAAAGGCACAGGCTTTAGAACACAACAGAATGTTCAGGCTCAGGACTCACAGTTGGGAGTGGTTGTTGTAAAGGAACCCTTGCTTTTCTCCTACACACCTACAGCTCATTTATCAGCTACATCCTGCATCTTTCTGATGTGCTCAGCTCTGCCTCCTCTCCACTGAGAGTTGGTTCCTCAGTATGTGCTCCTGTCAAGTCTTGATCAATTTGATCAACAGGAGGCAGCTCCATGCTGGGATGAGACACAGGCAGAAAGTCATCCTCATTGGACCTGGGTTCCAGGGTCAGAAAGTCTTCCTCATCAGACCCAGGTTCCAGGGTCAGAAAATCTTCCTCATTGGACCCAGGCTCCAGGGCCAGTTGCAATTAAAATGTAGCATCACAAAGGCAAATTACACAGTGATCCCCAATCTTCAGTGACATGGAGGCTGCATTGGGGTGCCCAATGCCAGAGAATGGCCACATATTAAATCAAAATGTAACAAAATGATTAATCTATCAATTTAGATCCAAAGCAAACGTTCAGAGATAAACAAGCAGGTTGAAGGGATGCACAGAAAACACTCAGGACCACAGGTTGAGGACCCACACAATAGCAGGTTTATATAACCCATGGTGGATCCCAATGAATACAGCAGAACCTTGATTCACTAATTGTACTCATGCTAAAGTTAATTTACTATGTTTTCCCCATACAATATTCATACTTTCTAATCTCATTTAAAAACCTTTACTCATAATCAATCTTTGATCCCCCCAACATCACTTCTACAAGCTACCATCCTTCAACGGTACATTCTACAACTCCACTTTTCCACCCCACCAATAAGCATTGACAGCAGTAGATCGCCCATTTGAAAAGTTTTCAACTACAATCAAAATTTAAAATAATTAGACTAAGTTTTGCAATTGATGAAATATATACCACTAACAGATACTCATACCTGTCATGTTTTGGGAAATTTCTGTCAAACCGCTGTATTTTACACTCTTTCCCGCCACCATCCCGTATTAGTTAGACTGCAATTAGACTGGAGTTTCCTGTTTTGGCCGGGAAATTTAGTTTAGTTTAGTTTAGTTAGTTTAGTTTATTCGATTTATACCCAGCCCTATTCAGCACAGGCTGACTCAGGACGGCTAACAACATATACATACCCCAAGGTAACCCAAGGGGTTTACATATGAATATAAAATTCAGAACAAATACATATAATAAGATACATAAGTATACAACTAATTACAAATTATCAAATTATACAATCATACATCAATATAAAATAATGCAACATACATAACAGGCCAAGGTCCAAGGAACTCAGCATCGATGACAGCCATGGCAACAACAGAGTCCTTATGGCCACAAAAGCCGGCACAGGTGCTTCCACTTCCCCCGCAGTTCAGGAAGGAGCTCTGCGTCTTGGCAGCAGCCTCAGCAAAAGCAGAGTCCTGGCAATTTATTGCTTTCGAACTGCTAGGTTGGCAGGAGCTGGAACAGAGACGGGAGCTCATCCCATCACACAGTACTCGGGTCACAAACTGTTGAACTTCCAATCAGTGCCTTAATCACTTGACAGAAATTTCCCGAAACTTGACAGGTATGCAGATACTCCAAGCACCTCCTCCAACCTACAACTTCTCTCAGCCTATCTACCTCTGACAAAATGGCTATGCAGGTCATGATGGCCATTGCATCCAAATCAATTAAACTCAGCTATCCAATAACTGAATAAAATAGTCAACAAACTCAGAAGCATGTTAACTAAACTCTCATGGATATTATTGGAAAAGCCATGCTACTTGGAGCCACTGTGGAAGAACAAGCAAGCAGAATGAAAAGAAAGCCCAGCTTGCAGATAAAACAGTGCAAGCCTAGTCAAACTGGCCATTGCAGGAGTGGCTGCAACTATACCTACCTTAATGAAGCAGCAAACAAAGAAGAAAGGAAGAAGCCTCTGTTGATAGGTTCCCTTGCTACTTTAGTGTTCTGATGCAACACCTTCTATAATAAATATCGTAATGTCAGGCTAAATATAAACTTGGATACATTTCCAAGTTCATATTTTAACATACTGTATCTTTAAAAGTGCACTTTTGTTTTTTGATGATAAATTGCTTTCTTTGCATTTGTAGAACACTTCCTTCTTTGGAAGCTGGTTGAAGTTAAAGTGGGAAGCCCCCACTCAACTTGGTGGGATGGGTTTCAGAATAGAACTGGTCTGGGTGTAACCGTGCTGAATGGCAGAGCATAGATTTTAGTAACTTTCTCCTCTAAAATCCTCAGCACGGGCAGACTATGATTCTCCTTGAATCAAAGAAGGCTTACGTCCAAGTAAGGAGGTATAGATTTGCTGCATTCATGCCCAGTAAACCTATGTTTCTGCAGTGAAATACATCTTTAGATTTCTTTTGCATATCCCTCTGCCCATTTTAGCCAGCTTCCATGGCCCCATCCCTTTTTATGAGATTGGCTGATCACTCTTTGGAAATGTTTACAAAGTCATGTAGGAGTAGGAGTAAGGTAAAGGTCGTCCTTGCTCAAAAGCCAGTCGTATCCAACTCTAGGGTTCAGTGCTCACCTCTGTTTATAGCCAAAGAGCCAGCACTGTCTGCATCTACAGATGTTTATGTAGACATGTGACAGGCATGCCTAGACACTGGAGTGCACAGAACACTGTTTACCTTCTTATGAAAGTGGTCCCTATTTATCTACTTGTGATTTCTTGCTTCTGAACTGCTAGATTGGCAGGAGCTGAGACAGAGTCAGTAGCTCACTCCATCGTGCAGTACTCGGGTATTGAACCAGGGCCATAGCCAGGGGGTGGCCAGGGTGGGCATCACCCACCCCGAGTTAGCAGCCCCCCCCCCCAACTCCTGGCTGCTTATATATATATGACATTGTTGCCCATCCCTGAAAAAATATTCACCCACTCACATCTAGAATCCTGGCGACGGCCCTGTATCAAACTCTGACTTTCCAGTCCTTAAATTCAGTGTCTTAATCACTTGAGCCACCACAGTAGGAGTAGGATTATGCAAATAACCCAGCTTCATTCATGCAGGAGCTGTTGTGCTTGCCTCCCCCCAAAAAAACATTATTTGTCAAACACCATCCATAGGTCATTGAGGACAGGATAATCTTTTAGTTGTTGGACCAACATGTTGAAATGGTTTCAATATAAAACTAGTTTGGTTGTTGCAACCTCAGCTGTCACTTTGTATGAGTGGTTAGGCTCAGGGGAGGGAAGAAAGTCTGCTTAAACCTGTTCTCTTTCCATGAATTTTTACACAATAAGTAGCGTGGTTGGAAAAATATAGTTTATAATGAATATAATTAAGATGTCTGCCTGATCTGGTAATCAATATTCAGAAACTTTAAAGAATACTAAGTTTCATAACTAAAATATGGTATTGTTACATTGCAGATACTAAAAATCTGGGAGAAGTGTTATGGGTTGATTTATAATTTTATAGCTAAAGCTCTGTTATTAGTGTTGTTACTGGTTAACACAGCAGGAACATATTTTTAGCTCAAAAGCTAGTTTTGAGAACTGTTTTAAGTTACAGTATAAATGATTGGGTACATAGCATTAGAAGGAAAATTTATTTTTCCTACTCTTAAGGAAATTTGCACCTTTTCCAGAGAGAAGGAGAGTAGAACATTACTGCATTAAGTAATTGATTAATAATAGTAGAGGTGGGGTTCACAGAAAGAATCTCCTCAAAAAATGTGGCATTCTTGAACCACAATAGGGCGTACCCTGGAAATGGCAGCCTTGTGTTGCCTGCTAATTTTTCTCACACTAGGTTGGACGAAAGGAACTGCAGAATGAACTCACCAAAAGGTGCCTTCATATTGGCAGTTTCACATCTTGCCTAGACACAGAGGAAGAAGAATAGTTCAAGACCTAACCAAGTACCCAAGAACTGGTAGAAGAGGGATGCCTCCTAAGGTTGTATGTATGTATGTATGTAGGTAGGCAGGCAGGCAGGCAGGCAGGCAGGTAGAAGTAGATCCTAGGCTAGTTCAATAATAACATCTCTAACTTGAAGAAGTTCTCAAAAGCTGGGTTTTCTCTCTGAAATATATTCCAATTCTGATAACCAAATTCTGATAACCAAAGCTGCAAAATGAAATCATTAATGCTATCAGTGAGTGCAACGCAGGGCTTTCCCCCTGGCCACACCCACTATACCACACCCACAGTGTGGTAGTAAATTTTTATGGAGCCCACCACTGAAAACAACCCTACAGCAACCTTGAGACCCAATGTGATATGGTAGATATAAGAATGAACCTGGGCTCAGGAGACCTGGTTTGAAAGCCTGCTTAGCCATGGGAACCCGCTAGAGCAGGTGTGTCCAACCTTGATGCTCCAGCTGTTCTTTGACTTCAGTTCCCAGAAGCCCTGATCAGCAGGTGTACTGACTTGGGCTTCTGGGAATTGATGTCCAAGAATAGCTGGAGCACCAAGGTTGACCACACATCCTCTAAAGGGTGTTGCTGGTGAAACTGGTCTTGGAGCATCTTACATATCTTGAAAATCCTATTCAGTGTGAGTCAGATACAATGTGACAGCATATAACACACATAACACACATATCAAACTTGTCCCCCTCCTTGCTAGCTTTTTCTTTTAAGATAAAGGAGGAGCATGGCTGATTATAGGTCACTTTCTGTTGACCATCTCACTGACAAATAGTGGAATGGGAAGTAAGTTTCTGTTGTTGGGGCTGATACAACATGAACTTCCCTTATTAAAGCCCAAGTAAGCTTGTGTCTTACTTGTTCTGTTTTAAACACATTTATTTATTTTTTAAAAAGAAATTATACAGTAATAAACAAAGTTTCAGTTGTCTTCATGTTTTATGCTAAGCATTAAAGTGGTAGCTTTTCAAAAGAAGTCTAGCATTATCATTCCATTCCCAGCTTAAACTAATACCATGTTTTGTCTTATGACATGTACTAAACATTTCATCAGAAACTGTTCCAGAGGGGTGTGCCAGATTACTCTTCTGTCATGAATGATTTTATTAATCAAGTGCCTTAAATACTACCTTGAAGCATTTCCCTGTACTATTGTTTGGCCTGTACCAGCGGCTAAACTGTGGCTTCTTTTAATAACGCATTTGCATAAGTTGATCTGAAAGATCTTCATGTGATGGCATGACTCTAGGATAGGCATGTTATCTTGGGGGGGGGGGAGCCTGAGGTGGTGGTCTGAAAGAGATCACACTCAAGAATTAAATAGTCTTTATAAAATAGGAATAGCTCTACAAGCAGTAAAACAAATGATTATCATTTCTTTTTGGCAGTTGACTACATCATATCAGAGAAAAACAGAGCTTTTGAGCACTGACAATCTGGTATATTGAAGTATGACCATTATTTTTTATTTTCCACATTTTTGGTCCAAAGACAGTTCTGAGTAATTGATTCCCATAATGAGCTATGGTTCGTTAGTCAATTTAATTTATAATTGAATTGGATGGATGTAACTCTGTGTAAAATTGTCTCTGAAGAATCTGTTTTGTTCGTCTGTTCAACTTGTGACAGGGATGGAAGAAAATCTAAATTATTCCCTCATGCAGGAGCGGAAAACTCTAAAAAGTCTCCTTCTCCCTTGTGAAATTAATTTGGTGGTGGGGGTTTAACAGTTGCCAAGTAAAACTGCCATGCCTTTACTAAAAAAAACACCCCAAAAACAAGAAACAAGCCTTTCAATTAACACATTCAGGTCTGGAACAATTAAAACTCCTCCACTACCACACAAAATAGATTTACATATTTACGTGATACCTGAGGTAAAACTGGAAACAGATTAGCAGAAACATTGAAGCATTGGACATAATTAACAAACAACAGGAACTCACCTTCTTTCTTATCCAAGACATTGCATTAAACTATTTTAAAGGGAGGTTCAGAGTCATTTTGAATGGTATAGAAAGGCAGCAAAAATGGATTGCCTTGGAACAATCTGTTTGTGCTTCCTTTGCAATTTTTGATGTGGGAATTCCATCTCCTACATGATGAAATGGATAGGATCTGAATCCTATGACTCTGAAAGCCTGTCTATACCAGGCTATATCTTGTTTTTTCTGCCATTTTTTCCAGCCATTTGAGTGGACTCGAGTTTCATCATCTACATGTGCTTTAATTATAGTACTGTGTCCCACCTCTTCTAGCAGCTATCTCACTGGCACAGCAATAGGGCTGCAATTATTTTTGGTGTGCTGCTAATTATCCCAATCAGTAGCCTGTGTAGATGGTTAGTTCATACCAAAATTGAGCTGTGAGTAGTGCTTTCACACTAAATATGTCACACTGATAATACTGTGACATATTCAGTGGGTTGTGACATTAAAAAGGACGATGGAGAAACCCACTTCACATACTTTCATTGAGTCAATTTTTTAAATAGTTTCCTAACTGAAACAGCACACTTTTTTGTGTACTATGCTAGGCAAATGTATAGCTGGTTCACTATGTCACTTACTTTACTTAACTAGCAAAGAAAAGGTAATCTCAGACGTGCCCTTCCAGGACCCATTATATGTCTGGAGGTGGACTAGACTAACTTCCTGCACAAACCTGTTCTTGCATGTGGCTCTCTCACTCTCACGCCCACTGTAGCTAGAAAAAAATTCCAAAAGGAAGAAGAAAGAGTCATAATAAGGAAAACTTGTATCTTAAGCTCCCCATTCTTCCCCCAGATCTTGTTTCGAGTAGGTGAAAAATCTTGTTTCAAGCAGGTGAAAAGGTTTCTCAGGGAGAATTCCACCAGAGAGGCTGAGGAGGATGGAAGAGGGAGTCCTCCAAACACATCTCCAACAGAAGAGGGTGAGGAAGGGGACGGGGAGAGAAGTGTCAATGATTGAACGAGGGAGAAATTGCACTGATCTAAGAACCAGTGTGGACCTTTGTCACAGGAGAATAAATGCCAACAGTGTGGATAGAAGGGTTGCTCAAGAGAGAGATAAAATGTGCTACAATACAGATAAGAAGGTTTTCTGCACAAAACAATGGGGTACACAGAGCCTACTCAAAGATTGTGGTATTTCTGACCCATAATTGGGCATACCCCAGGCAATGGCAACCATGTTGTGCCAGCTAATCTTTCTCACACTAGGTTAAGTGAAAGGAACTACAGAGTGGGTATTATTTTTGTTCTTCCTGATAGTTTTAATTCATTCAATTTATTTAAATTTTATTGTAAAGATTTTTTAAAATATGTTGTATGCCGCCCAGTGTGGGAAAATAACCCAGATGTGTGGGATATAAATGCAATGAATAAATAATGAATTCACCAAAGGTAGCTTCATTTTGGCAGTTTCATGTCTGGCCTAGACATGAAGAAGAAGATGCTCCAAATTCTTTGTGTAGACTGCCCCTGAGCCACAGCATTTTTGCATCTTTGTACTTAACACATCTTAATTTCTTTCTTAAATAAGCCTTTGGTCGGATTTATCAAGGCTCCTCCTGGGGAAAGCTTACTGCTAGGAGGTGTCTCCCAGATGAATATTTTTTCAGGGAGAGGCCTCCCTGTTCCAGTCATGTTTAACCAGAATATACATGGGTTAAATCATGTTTGCTTGGCTGAGAGAACATGAGGGAGGGATAGCTAGAGCAGATGCAATGATGTTACCATCTAAAAGTCTGATATGACCCTAGCCTAATGATAAGGCAACCTCTTTATTAATATTATTATTATTTATTACATTTATATTCTGTCCATCTTGGATATTTTCCCACTCTGGGAGGCATACAACATAATAGTAATAATAAAAATATTTACAATTTTTAAAATGTAAACAGATTGAATAAAATTATAAACATCAATCAAATTTAACACCCACACATTTTAAAAAATGCCAGCATCATCATCAACAACAAACCCTATTAGCAACAGAGAAATTAATCCCAACCTAACTCTCAGTTGTTGGCAGTATATTCTCAAAGGCCTCTTTAAAAAGAAATTATTTTAGTTGTTTTTAAAATATAGACAGAGATGGAGCCTGGTGCAACTCAACTGGAAGATAGTTTCATAGGAGATATGTTGGTTTCTGGTCGGTTGCTATATGCAGCTTCAGAACAGTTACTTTACAGACTATATCTCCCAGAATCCCCCATTTAGTTTGGCCTCTGGCTAACTCAGCATAGCATATGGGCTGCATCTAGTTTGCTAACTCAGCAGTTCCTAATCCCTACAGATCTGCAGTTCCAGGCCACTAAATGTTGCTACACTATTAGAAGAAAACATTCTGCTCAGGCCTCCTACTAGAAAATACATGTCTGGGGACATAAACGAAAGAACTCTATTTGTTTGATTGAAACCCAATGATCATAAGCAGTGATGCACTGCAGCGGCAGGTTCTGTCAGGTTCTGCAGAACCGGTAGCGGAAATTTCCCAAGGCCACATCCACTTGGTTGGCCATGCCGACCTCCATAGCCCATAATGCAGGATGTTTGGCATTGCCCACAAATTTGGCCCCAGCCAAAGATTTGGCCAGCCCACAGAGTAGGTAGTAAACAAATTTGCAGTGCATCACTGATCATAAGTAAGATGTGAGCCTAACTTGGCTTTTAAAATTGCCACACTAAAATCCTGCTCAAGTCCAGTTAGAAGACTTCAATTCTGCCTCGGTTTAAACAGCCCTAAGCATCTGATGTGCTGGCCCCAATACAAGAAAGCAGCTAGCTTAGAGGGTAATGAGACATTTGATAACATCTACCCAGATGACAGAAACATTTGGGCCATATCACAAGCTCCAGGGGAAAGCAGAAATCTTCCAGCATTCAGCCATTAGCCAATTTGATCTTCCTCTGGATGAGTCTTTGCTGACCTCTGATATGGTGCCTTCCCCAGTCTTGTATGTGAAGGCTGCATTTTTCTCATATATATTAATCAAGATAAAAACTTAGTTAAACATTTAACATTTGTATTTCTTACTAAAAAGGCAGCCACAGATCTAGAGCACATCATTTTCCCCCTCGTATACTTATGTCCACAGAAGGGAATTCCAGAGTCACAAAAGATTCATAGTATTACTGTGGTTTTAATCTAACATGCACAAATACACCAGTGCCAAAAAAGAAGAAAGAATTCAGCTGGTGAAATGTAAACAGAGCATCAGTACTAGAGGACAGGGAATGATAATCACCTATCCTCAGTCCCAAAAGGCAGATATATATAAAGATATATATCTTTATCTTATAGCCAAAAAAGACTGCCTTTGATATATGCTGGGTGTAAAAAACATGTATGGGAGAGAATTTTACATGGATTTGGAGAGGCAATCATGACACACAGCTCTTCAAACTCAAATGGCCTCCAGTTAAGGGGTCGCTTAACAATCTCATTTGTCTACATTTGCATCAAGTCCTCAATAAATTCAGATGGCAACAGGCTTCCAGGCTCCTTATGTTATTCAGATAATAGGGGTTTTCCTTTTTTGTGTAACTGTAATAGTGGAACTGTAGTGTCTAATCTTTGTCATATTTCAAGAAATGCTCATAAGATGTCTTGCCTGAGCCAGCTTTCTCTCCCTGCCCCCAGGAATTCACTCAGTGCTACAACAAAGAAAGCTACCAGAGCTGACTATTGGGCTACATAAGCCTTCTTCATCTGGATGCCTCCTGAGATGATGGACTACAGATTCCCTCATCATCGGACAGCATGGCTAACAGCTGTGCTGGCTGGAGTAACTAAAACCATAATCCAACACAAATGGACAGAGTGAGATTGAGAAAAGGTTTGATGCCTCATTCAACGGTCAATATTTGTACTGGTACATATATTATATCTTTGACCATAGCATGAGGAACAACATAAAGTATAGAATACTCCAACTTGCTCTGCAAGGAAAGATCCCTGGGAAGAGAGGCCCTGGACATGGATGGACTTCATGGCTGCAGAACATGAGAGACTGGTGTGGTATGTCCATGGAAGAAATATTCTGAGGAGTTAAAAACAGGAAGACTATTGCCATGATGATAGCCGTTATCTGGAATGGATATAGCACCTGAAGAAGATATTATATTGGATGGCCGGTGTTTCTGATTTTCAATTAAACATGGTCTATTTAACTTGTTTATTTCTAAATGAAAGGAGTGTAGCATGTAACAGCAGAGGAAGACTGGAGCTGTTTCAGAAAGACTTGTTTTGATCTATAATGATTAGAAAATTAGTTGAAAATCCTTCCATTGCACTTTGTTTCCAAAATGAAAGTGTATGAGACAGTAGAAGTTGATTTTCTCTTATAAGATACATGACATCAATCATTTCAACATAATGCACAAAAGCAAACTCTTCAGCTCAGATAAGACGTGTCATTGTAAACTTATGTTCTGAGGCACTTCTATCAGTATGATCAATCATTTAAGAGCTTGTGTGACTTACTTTTTATTTCAGTCTTTTAAATTCTTTTTAACTCGTTTGCTAAAACTATTGTTTCTAATCTGATGTAGATCAATATTGCCATTTATTTCAAAACTCATATGGTCAGAAGTCAGAAAATATTTTAAATGTTTTTTTTAAATACTGAAAATACTATCTTAGGAATATGGCAGAGCAAAAGGAGGTGATCTTACATTGCATAAATCAGGGATTCTCAACCTGCGGCCGGATGCAGCCCGTGGCACCATTTCATGTGGCCCCCCACTGCCTCCACTAAACCAGGAAGTGCCATGTGGTGGAGGAAGGGCAAAATGTACATCCAGCCCCCGAAGCTGTCTGAGGGAGCATGACCCAGCCCCTGGCTTTAAAAGGTTGAGAACTCCTGGCATAAATAGATACAATTCAGGATACAGTATTCTCCTTTGAAAAAGCAGTCGGGCACAAAATATCATTAGTATCAAATGGGAGAAATCCCACTAGGATAAAATTAGATATTAAAGTCCATCTGAAAAGAACATCCTATCTAGTGCCTTTTAGTAATTTCATTTTTTTTAAAAAAATAATTCATTGTTTATTTATTTATTCACATTTATGCCCTACCCTTTTGGTGTAAGTACCACTCAGGGTGGTTTACAGCGGAGACATTGGCAGTGGAGATTGGGTTGATTGGTTTGTTTGTTGTATTTGGAAAAGTTTTAATGCTGTACACTGCCCAGAGTGTAAAAATTACTCAGACAAGCAGTTTATAAATGTAAGAAATAAAAGAAAGGGTTTCACTTATTTTTGAAAGGAGAAGACGGAAAGCCTAGCATCATGGGCCCTTTATTACATAACTTGGGGGCCACTACCAAGAAGCCCCTCTCTCTGGTCCAGATCAAATGTACCTGTAAAGGTGTTTGGACCAAGAGGGGAGCTTCCTTGGAAGATCTTAAGACTCGAGGAAGATTATATGGGGAGATACCATCCATCAGATGGCCTGGACCCAAGCCATATAGGGCTTTATAGGTTCAAACACAATTGTTTAGCAATGCACTTTACATTGTATTTTCTGGAAATTGTAGGGTGCAGAATAATGTGGGGTGTTGTACGTCAGTATCCATGACTCAGAATGCCAGGAAATGGCCTGGTATTATGTCCATGTTGTCAGCAGGAAAAAGGATGCCAAGTTTTACATACCAAAAGCCAGCCTGAATGTTGAGAACACTAATGGTGGCATTGAAGACAGTCAACAGGTACCCTCTTGTGCTCACTATCATTCACATTTGTTGAAAAACAGCAATTACAAGTGCTTTTGTTTGGGGGATGAGTGGTTAGCTGTTGAAAAAGGAGTCTGTTTCAAGGATTTTTCTTTGCTTGGTGTTTCTATGTCAGGAATTCTCAAGCCGGGTCATGCTCCCTCAGACAGCTTTGGGGGCCAGATAGCCATTTTGCCCTTGCCCCATCACATGGCACATCCTGGTGTGATGGAGGCAGTGGGGAGGGGCACATGAAATGGTATTGTGGGCCACATCTGGCCTGTAGGTCACAGGTTGAGAATTCCTGTTCTATGTAAATGGTACTATTCTCTATGTGAATGTAGGCCATCTGGGCCATCTCTGGTGTTGCCAAAATTACCAAAAACTGTCACTGGAAACCAAGATTAATATCCCCCATACAATGTAAAAGAAGGACAGGGCAAAAATAAATTCATTTGAAATGTGATGTTGGAAGATACCAACATTCCAGGATTTAGTTTCAGTCTATTTGCTGATATCAGCTTATTAGTTCTGAGTTTATTAGTCAGGAACTAAACATGCACACAAGAGTGGAATTACTGCAGTACAATGCCCTCTACTCCAACCTCATGAAACTGGTCCAGTGGGATATCTTGTTCAATGCTGTCAAAAGCTCCTGAGAGATCAAGGAAGAACAATAAGATTGAACTTGTCTTGGCCCTCCCCTGTGAAGGACTCCACCAGAGTGACCAAACCAAATTCTGTCCCCAAACCAAACCTGAACTAATACTGAAATGGGTCTAGATAATCTGTATCCTCCAAAATTTTCAGTAGCTGCACCACCACCACTCTATTAATCAACTTTGCCAAAAATGGGGTATTTTTTGCTAGATAGCAGTTATTGTAAATCTAGTGTACAACAGCAATCCCCCCCCCCCCTTATATGTTGCATTGGTTCTCTCATGAATCTGGGTGAAGTATAGTGCTTCAGGTGATAATGCAACCACAAGAAAGGGATAAATGACGGCAAGAGCTGGTGTCTAGTACAAGCAAAAATTGTAGTCTTCATTGATCTTTGCTTCAACCAGCAATACTGCCCGTTTAAATTCTATTTTGTTTTTAGATGTGTTAATTTTAGCTTTGTATGTTATTATATGCTGGTGGTGCATCTGACACGAATAAAGGAATGAGAACTTGGATAAGTTACTTTAGATGGGCCTAGCTGAGGCATTTTGGGAGCTGTTATCTCAAGAAAGTAAAATTCCAAACTATGGAAAAAAATGAGACCAAAGAAAGCACAAATCATTTTATCAAACTACTTTAGCTGCAAGTAGAGAGATTCCACCACAATTCAATTCTAAACCCCTTGTTCTATTGGAGGGCTGGGTCCTCCAGGTTGTTAGTTGGCATCAGCTGGCTGACCCCAGCTGGCTGATAGCACCAGTTCACCAACATCTGGAAGCCCAAAGAAGCCCTACCCCTGTTTTACAGTATAGCTTTGTTGCCAACTAGCCATGTGGTTTGGCATGTGCGACAGCTTTAGTTTGAGATAGATTTTATTACTCTGGTCCACCTGGAGTTTATGAACCTTATGGATCTGATTATGGTATTAAGTTTTCATATCTCACAGACTGAAGGAGAAGTGAGATACATAGCCAATTTATTGAATCTCAACTACAAGATCTCACACAGTTTTCACTTCAGACCATAAATAAACCCAGGTTCCCTTGAATGTGTCCTTCAGTTATAAACCAGGACCCAAATTTTCATTTTGTATTATCCTTGCTTTTAGCTCACAAAAAGTAAACATTTGAAACAGCAATGTCTTAAAAAGGCTGTTTTCAGAGTATGGTGTTTTTTCTCCCTCCTCCAGGGAAAGGGGAAGAGAAGATTTTGGCTACATTAACTACAAAGCACCACCCACGAGCTGGGAGCTTAATGCAAAATGAATGGAAGGTCAAACTTTAGTAGAGCCATTAATCTGTATTGCCACATACCCAGACTGGAAAAAAAATATGAGAAATGTAAACACAATTTCCAGCCTACATTAGATAGAAGAAGATATGCATAGTGTAAAGAGATAACCTTTTGTGAACATTGGGAAGTTTGGCTTTATTTCAGAGTTTTGCATGTCTGCCTTTGTTCCTGTGTGTGTGACACACATAAATACTTTCTGTTGTGAAGTATTTTTCATCTAATACTTTCTCAATTTTTATTTTGGATGATGCAGGAAATGTGACTTCTGATAAAAAAAGGGGAGCAATGTGAGGGGAAATATCCCAAAGGATAATGCGATTTTTCATCTTTAATGTGCTTCTGACCTTACTTCATTCTCTACTTATCCTTCTTCTTGGAGTTATTGGGAGATCATTATTCTTTTTTGCAGGTGCCCCTTGGCCTCCATTTTTTTAACTTTTTGTTTGCTTGCATTTTCTCACACAATAATTCATTTCTACTCCCTTTCCATCTTCAAGTTCTGTTCTCCCTCCCCCCCTTTCTTTACTGTTCCCCCACTTTGTGTTTTGCTGCCTTTGGCTTTCAAATAATGCTCGAACCACTTTCTCCTCTTCCTATCACCTTTATCTTTAAACATATCTCTCTGTGCTTCCATCTTTCCATTCTCCTATATTTGGTTTGTCCTTCTGCTCTGTCAAATGTTGCACACTGTCTGTGGGAACATTTATGAGAGGGGAAAATTTTTACCACTGTGCTGGAAGCTTGTTCCTATTCTTTACTTAGTCAACCCATAACTTATGGAATGGATCAAAAGCAAACCTAAAATTAAAAGGAAGGGATATGCATCAGATTCATCTGCATTTTTGTACTCTTTATTTCTTTATTCGTGTTAGGTCATTGCACAATTTAAAACTATGGAAGCACATGAAATATAGGTAAAATTCAAAATAATTAAAATGTTAAAATAATTAGACTATTTTTGATCAAAAGCAGAATACTTCAATAGATGGGATTCCCAACCTAAGGCCCATGGGCTGGATCCAGCCTGCAGCACCATTTTATGTGCCCCCACCCCTCCAAAGGCATTCAAGAAACAAAATGGCCACCCCTTTTGAAGCTGTTGGGACAAAATGTCCCCCACATCATGCAGGCAGGGCAAAATGGCCATCCTGCCCTCGAAGAACTGACTGAGAGAGCGTGACCTAGCTTCCGACTTGAAAAGGTTGGGAACCCCTCTACTATTGTACATGGAGTGGAACATAAGTTGCATGCACATAAATGATACATTGGTTAAATTTCTCCACATTCAAAGAAAATTTATCTTGTATCCAAGTAACTCCATTTTACTCGGTTATTCTTTGACCTTCCTACTTTGCTTCAAAGTCTATTAAGTGACTGCCAGATGATCCAGTCAGAATTTTGTCCTGATGAGAGATGCTCTTCTGCATGGCGTGTTGTTTTTGTTCTCCATCAGTTTAGCGTACTCTTTTATGATTTACTGTTTTGAGCTTGAGAGTGTACAGAAAACTTTTCCTTACTTTAGCCATCATCAGGGGAAGGGGAGAGGGAAATGGTGTCAAAATGGATGGTTTGAGTGCTGTATTATCTTATTTTGTTCATTATTTACTAGCACCTCTCAAAATACTTCTGGAGAGGCAATGCCAGCCAAATAATAGACTTTTTTTTGGTGGGAGTTGGTTTTAGACAGCCAATAATAATCCTACATGATTCATCAACAGCTACATTCACCTATTTTGGCACATGTTGATTTATAGCATATGGTGCTAGCATATTCTGCTGTGGAATAGCACAGAGACAAATCTGTTGTTTTCATTGTTTGTGAGTATGACCCAAGTTTGACTAAGGCAGTTTTCTAAGTATTTCTGGTGGCAACTTTTTGTATCATGTTTAAACAATGTTTTGGTAGAGTTCAGTTTAGGTTGATGCCCAATATCCTAGGGCTAGGACAACGTTACAGGTAACATGGAACTTCTTCTTTGCTTTTCTGTTCTTTAAGCTTCCTCTCTGCTTGTCTGTTCTTTAAGTGGAAGGCACAGATCTTTGTTTTTAATGGATTTGGTTTCAGCTGGTTGCTTTTATAAGGAAAAATATTCTAATGCAGAAGTTAGCTAGTGCTACATGTACTTGATGATTTCTCCCTGGACTGTCAAGGCAAAATCACCAGCATAGATGATCCTGGAGTACAGGAACATTGATTGATCTGAATATTAAAAGGTAATGGTGCCAGGATGCTACCCGTGGAAGACTGTTCTTTTGATTTCTCCAGTGACTGTGCCTCCCTTGAAATTCAATGAAGAATCTTTGATTTTGAAGCAGAATGGAGAACTTTCTGTTAGTCCATGATCTTTAGTAAGGAGGTAGAGCTTTTTGAGTAGCGATTGACAGTATCACATGCTTCCATAAGATCAAAAATGCTGCAGCAGTTATTTTATGGGTTTCAATGTCATCTTCTTTGTGTTAAGTTAGATTAAACATTTGAGCAGTACAGCTACTGCCAGTTCTAAACATTGCCTGTTCTGGAATTAGAACATTTATGTTCTGAAATAAGAACATTTATGGACTATATGAATTAATATAACTCATTTGAACACTTTGTATAAGTGACATAATAGGGGGATTGGCTTGTAGTTTTTGGGATTTGACAGTTCTTTGCCTTGTTTCAGTATAGTGATTACTTTCATCTTCTGCCACATTTTTGGAATAATTTGTCTACTTGTTGAGCAGTTATTAAAGAGTTGAAGAACCAATTGCTTTATGTTTTGCCCAAAAAGTTTAATTTGCTTGATCCAGTTATCATTGAATCCCACTGCTTTGCCATTCCTTCATCTTCTTAGGGCTTCTTCTAGTTCTGCCAATATGAAGGCAATCTGTTCTAAATATCCCCTTGATATTTTATTTTATTATGCATTGATTAGCCTTCCCTGCAAGGAGTAGTTAGTGTGGTATTTGGTTTGGGGTTATATTTGCATATAAGGTCCTTGTGTTCAAATTGTTGTTCAGTTTTCTCAATAGTCTCCACAATTTCTGGCTGATTCTTATCATGTTCATTTTTGCTATAGTGTCTATCCAACAAGATATTTGTGTTCTGCAAGCATTGAGATCAAATTTCTTCTAGTTTTTACTGTAAGTTTATTTTGTACTAAAAAAGTCCCCTTTGGAAAATTTCTGTTCAAACCTGAGATGAATTTGGCTTTCATCCAAAGTAACTAGAACCAAACATTGTGAGGTCCTTGCAAAAGTAGCTGCTCTTCATGGGAAAATAGCATCTGTTTTCATTCTTCTGAAAATGTCTCAGGTTGGGAAATGGTGTAAAGTAGGAGTGGCCAGTTCTTGGACTTAAATTCCCAGAGGTCCTGATCAGCAGGTGTGCTTACTTAGATGTTTGGTAAATAAAGTCCAAGAACACCTGGGACACCAAGGTTGGTCACCCCCGGTGTAGAGGGCTTAATAGGCCCAACTTCTACAAATCATGTTTTAGTGTTCAAGGAATGAAGAAGCAGATGAGTGAAGTAGTGAAATTCAGCTCTTTATTAGTGGGGTTTGAACACAGTTTGGATGGGGCAAAACTCGGACTTATATACACTATAAACAGTAACAGTAACAATAATACAACAAGCCCATTGGCTAACAGAGTGTGCACATTTTTGATCCTCTAATTTGCATAAGAATAGATACATGAGAAAAGATACATTCTGCTCCTGTCAGAAAACACAGTTAACGTACATAACACATGTTTTATAAGGACTACCCTAATCATTATACTCTGAGAGAGGCATATCTATTTCATACTACCCTAATGGCATAAAGTGAAGAAGACCTAAAGAAGCTCTTGCTTAGGTTGAAAGAAGAGAGTGCAAAAGCTGGCTTGAGTCTCAATATCAAGAAAACCAAGATAATGACAACAGGCCCTTCAGTCCCTGGGAAATAGATGGGGAAGAAGTAGAAGCAGTGACAGACTTTACATTCTTAGGATCCAAGATCACTGCAAATGGAGATTGCAGCCATGAAATAAAAAGGTAACTGATTCTTGGGAGACAAGCTATGAGAAACCTGGGGAACATAGTTAAAAGTAGAGACATCACCTTGCAAACAAAAATCCACATAGTCAAAGCAATGGTATTTTTGGTAGTGGTGTATGGTTGTGAGAGCTAGACCATTAGGAAAGCTGAGTGCAGAAGACTTGACACTTTTGAAATGTGGTGTTGCAGAAGAATTTTGAGAGTACCCTAGACAGCAAGGAGAACAAATAGGTTGATCTTAAAAGAAATCAACCCTGGCAGCTCCTTGGAAAGCCAAATATTGAAGATGAAGCTAAAGTACTTTAGACACCAAATGAGAAGAGAGGATTGATGCTGGGAAAGGTTGAGGGCAAAA
Organism: Bradypodion ventrale; assembly: GCA_035047345.1. Taxonomy (NCBI): domain Eukaryota; kingdom Metazoa; phylum Chordata; class Lepidosauria; order Squamata; family Chamaeleonidae; genus Bradypodion; species Bradypodion ventrale. The sequence goes on from JAWDJE010000004.1 coordinate 118,481,826, forward strand.
GAAAAAGGGAGCAGCAGAGAATGAGATGGCTATATGGTACTGTTGATGCAATGAGCACAAAACTGGGAGGGTTGAGGAGAATGGTGGCAGATAGGGATGCCTGGTATGCGATGGTCCATGGGCACAAAACAGTTATCCTGCTTGTGAATCTTCATTGTTCTGTGATTGGCTCATCCGCAAGAGCTATGTGACTCAAATGGAGGTGAATTGAGAGAGTGGTCCCTTTCCCTCACATACCATACATACTCAAGTATAAGTTGGGTTTTTAAGCCCCCAAATGAGGTCCAAAAATGGGACTTGACTTTTACTCAGGTCTACGTATACACTCAAAAACTTACCAACACAAATGTCTAAATTAATTAATTTACTGTATTTTCATGTATATTAATTATTGAAACTCACTAGCAGCTGCTGCATTTTCCACCCCCAACTTATACTCGGGTCAATCTATTTTCCTAGTTTTAGAGGTCCAAATTAGGTATTATATTCGGGATGACTTATAGTCGAGTATATACGGTATCTGGAAATCATTTGATCCAAGCTTCTGTACCGGTTTGTTTTTCCTTGAATGTATTGTGGATTATTCTAATCTGAATTTCAATACCACAACACATCCTCTGATGGGAAGCCAGAGAATGGAGCAAGCAAAACATCTGATATTGGCAGAAGAAGGAGAATTAAAGCAAATAGGGAGACTGGGAGTCAAACTGCACTTCAAGATCATCCATCCCTTGTTTGAAGCACTCTAGCCGGAAGCATTCCACACAACATTGTCATCCTCCGCCTGAATCTGCTGGGAAACAAGCCAGTCATGCATCAGTGGACTTTTTATTTTGGTGGCAGCAGTTTGTAGCCAGAAAGATACCATGGCAGGGCAGTAGCTTCCACAATGGAGAAAAAGCAAAGGCATGTTGCACTCACTAAGATGCAACTGTCTCTCTTACCTGAGTAAGGCTTCAGCAGCTCTGTAAAGATGACGCTATTTGGTGAGTAAGGAGGAGAAGGGCAGCCACCAGAAGATCCCACCTTTGATGCATCTCAACATCTATTGTGTGTGCATAACAATCAAGGTTGGCCAGCAGAAATTGTCACTTTCCAAAGGAACGGGGCATTCTGTGCTTTCGTTTTCAGGTTGCATTTGTGCATAGGAAATGATCATTTAACTTTGTCACAAGTTTGCTCCTACTTTTGAGAAGACAGCAGCAATCAGTCTTGCTAGGGGCAGAGAATGGTCAAAGATAATGTTGAAAGATGAAGGTGGACTGCATTGTTCTTACATGTTGCTGCCCTTCTCTGTGGCCCTTAAAGTGCCAGAAAGTGTGTCCAAAATTGCTTTTAAGTTCCTGCTTCTACATGTGTTAATGAAAAATGACAAGGATGTGTGGTCAGTCAGAACAGTTTGTAACTTCAGAGAGATCTGTAGACCCTGATTAACAATGAAAGCAGCCACATAAGAACCACATAAGAACAAGCCCAAGAAATGAGACTTGAAAAGGAAAGATCTTCTTATGGCCTGAAGACCAGTCACAAAACAAAGACGTTTAATTTGCAAATTGCAACAGGCAGCAAAAATTATTACTGTAACAATCAGCACACACAGTAAAGGAATCCCCTGTTCTAGCAATCAGTGATTTGTAATATGCAGTTCTGTCTTTCTTCTGACCATGCATTTATGAATGTTATTTGTTAGACTTTAAGCCCCTCCAGCTAGTGTGGAGGATTTTGCAAGATATAAAACCAAACTTTTACAGCTTTTTGGATGACCCTTGTTTTGTCTCATTTTATCATCAGGCAGCTGGAGTTTCAGGCAAGAATCTTTCTCAGCTCTAAACCCATGATGTGACACAACTAGGCCTGGGACCTCTTAAAGGTCAAGCACATGCTTTGCCATTCAGGTAAAGCGCTTCCCCTTCTTTTAAAAATGGCATGAGGAAAAGCCATAATTTCTCATAGCCTGAGAACAAACAGGAAATGATAGGATGACATGGTGTGTTCAAATACTAGAAATATCAAATTATTTTGCACTCTTTTCTATGATTACTTGCATTATGCCGTTATGCAAATAGTCTGTTATTTATAGAGAGATGCATTATGGAGTTATGTAAATCATCTATAAATAATTAATAGTTTTCATCATTATTTGTGAGAAAATATTCCCCTAAAGCATGTAATATCAGGTATTCAATACATTGTGGCCCTCCTGAATGCTACTCTTCATAAATTTCATGGGTTTGGGGACTATAGTTTCCAAGTTATAGTTTAGGGTCTACAGGTCTCTCTGAAGTTACAAACAGTACAATTTAGTTTAGTCACTCAGTGACTGCAAGTATTGCTGAAGAACACTGGGGGCTATGTGGATAGCCATAACAGTCATATCATATTTAATTATGTCTAACAAACAGGGCCCATATTAATTGCATTTGAAGAAAATCTATAAATTGTAGATGTAGGATGGTAAATATGGAGAGCTCATCAAAACTCTTTTGGCTTCCGATCAGAAGCAAATCTTAATTTACTCTCATGTTCTTTACTGTCTAGCGCAGGGGTCCTCAAACCTTTTAAGCCAGGGCCCAGTTCATGGTCCCTCAGACGGTTGAGGGGCCAGACTACTTTTTTTAATGGCATGTTTTTCAATGAGAAGTGTGAGAAACCTCCCTTCTTCTCCACATAGGAACCCCCTTCCTCACCCGTTGGGCAGGAGGCCGTGAACTTCGCTGCCACCAGTGAGGCTGTGTCTGAGGTGAGCCATGCATACTGATGGGGTGTATGTGTCTCTTCTACTCAAGAGATGATGAGACCCAGCGGGTGAGCAAGGCCTGCTTTCCTGCCTGCACACTGCTTGCCTGAGGGGGCAGTTGAGCATCCCTAAGCAGTGCCAGCATCACCTCCTCCTCTGTCCCACCTGCTCCATGGTGGTCCTGCCATCTCTGCGGGCGGTGGCTCTGGTAGCCTGGAGGTGGGTGGTGCATTGGGGAGAGCCCACAGATCTGTCCAGGGCTCTCTCTCTCTCTCTCCCACTTCACTCCTTCCCACACATGGAGCATAGCCACCATCGCCATTGCTACTGCATGTCCTTTTTCTGCTCCCAGAGCCAGGCCTTCCCATTGGCCTGGTGAGACACTCCACCTCATTGGCTGAGGAGGAGAGCATGAAAGGGCAGTGTGACAGAATTGTGCTTGATGTGCTCCCTAATCCTAACCCAACAGCCAGTGATGCACTGCAGCGGGTTCTGTCAGGTTCTGCAGAACTGGTAGCGGAAATTCTCCCAGGCCACACCCACTTGGTTGGCCATGCCCACCTCCATAGCCCATCATGCAGGATGTTTGGCCATGCCCACATATTTGGCCCTATCCACAGATTTGGCCAGGCCACAGAGTAGGTAGTAAAAAAAATTGCAGTGCATCACTGCCAACAGCAGCCATAGCTCCCGATAACAGAGGGCTATGGCTGCTAATTATCATTAGATGCAGCACTCACGGCCACAGTGAGGATTGGATTTTTCAATGCAGAGGGCCGGATACAGCCCATGGGCCACAGTTTGAGGACCCCTGGTTCAGCATTTGCACCCATACATGGTGTTTGGGAATAAAAGAGTATGGATGATGCTGGTCTCCAGTGACCCTTGATGGTATTTTAAAAATCCTTCATTGCTGCTCCTCTGAGTCCCAGTATTCTTCTGACTTCTTGGCTCCAGTCTCCATTTGGATTTATGATTGAAAGAAACATATACAAATCTTTCACTATTCCAGTTTCTTCAATAACTTATTGAAATTGTACATTTACTCTGCAGTCATTATGTTTGTTTTCTCAATGATCAACTGCTTAGAACAGTGGGAAATGTTTACAAATCATATGGACAATAGAAACTTATATGCAGCATTAGCCATCGTACAGCAAATGGCTGATGGGAGGTTTCCATTTTATCTCCTGCAGCCTTAGGAAGCCTGTGTTGGGAAATGTAATAATATTGTATGCTTTCGAACAATGCATATGAATGGGAGGAGGGCTTTCACAACCAAACATGTCTGTCTCTAGCCACTAACAGAGCTATGATTTGTGCCTCTGGATCTTGAGGTAAGACCATGAGCTTCTGCTATTCCTCTTCCTGTTTGTTGGTTTGCATCTTCCACTGCTTTTTGTTAAGTGCTTGCCAATATGCATCAGCTTGAATCTCTCTTTCTCTCTCTTCCAGTCATAGAAGACATAATTTCCCCCAAATTAAACTACTGTACTTTTAAACTGCATTTTCACTTTTTAAAGTTCTGGTTAGTGAAGGGGATGGTTCCAAGGGAACTTATGCTACTGCTCTCTCATGCACTTTCTTTGCCATTATTGTGTTTATTTTTCTGCTTTATTCCAAAAATATACATTCAGCAGTCTTTATACATTGTGGTTTTATTTATTTATTTATTTAAATTTATATGCCACCCAATAAGGAGAACCCGACTCAGGGCAGCGTAACTGTAACTTTAGGCTTACACCTAAATATTCACAACAAAAATGTGATTGCAAACTAATCAGTGACTATTCTATACACTTTATGCTGGAAGCTGTTAACAACTAGAACACACCATTATTATTTATTCAAAATTGCTTGCTTCCTTCCCTTTGATGCCCTGTGTTATTATGCACTCATACCAGAAATGTTGGATCTGAGTGCTCACAATATATACTTTACGCAATAATAATACTTATAGATCTTTCATCTTTACTACCCTATATTAATTGCCAAAACCACAGTGATTTATAGCCACTGTGAACATGATTATTAATTTTCCTGATGATTATACCTGTGGGTGGCAACAAATCCACTCTTGCTAGAACTAGCTTTGAAACGTTGCAAAATTCTAAAATGTCCATAAGGTAATAACAACTAATTTTTACCTTAATCAACCTGCACTTTAAAAGAAAATAATATAGGGCACTTGTTCCTTGTGGGAAAATTTGTTTGAAATATACTGTATGTTCTGAGTTATTTATGAGAATAATTATATATTTGTTTCTCATGTTTGTACTGGGGAATCAGGAACAGAAATTAGTCAGGGGTATATTTTTAAAATAAAAGCTATGAAGCTTGTTTTGTGTTATAAAGAACTTTGAAACGAACAGGACTCCAAGTGAGAAAAGTTAAGCAGGTATTGTTACAACAGTGACCAGTGGGGCTACCGGAAGCTTGGAAGGATACACTTTCCTACACTCTTCTAAGAATAATGAACAAAGTCCTAGCGAGACAGTAATGAAAATGGGATTCCATTTGAAAGTACATGGCTCCTAATTGCACACTGACCTATGTAGATGTTAACAGCCTTGCATCCACATTACAATTCAGTGGAAGCTCATAGAGCAAGGTGTAAGACAGGGGTTCCCAACCTACAGCCCATGGGCCAGGTCAGGCCCACAACATAGGAAAGTTGGCCACCACTGGTGTATGCAGTCACTGGCACTGAGTAATGACCATGGGGAAAAGGAACTATGACAGAGCCAGCTTTATCATTAAGCCATGGGTGAAGGTTCAATGGCTGAATTTAGTTTCAGGTACGTTTTGGGGCATATCAGTAGTGGGTAGTTCCAAAGGCAAAAGTCAGCAAAGCCAGGCCTGATAGATGGCAGAAATACCTGGTCTGGCACTAAGCAGAGTTGAAACAATACCACGGAGAAAAAGAGGTGACTGGCAGCATCACAGTCATGGACCCATGATGTCACCAGCTTGTTCTGAAGAACTAGCCAACACAAATCTTTGTTGCAATATTATGATCTAAACAGATGTTGGAATTTTGGAAGGAAGTTCCCCACGAAGTCCCCGAGACCCCTGTCTGCCACCCTCATGTATCCCTATAGTAACATAGCCCATCTATGTTGTTGTTCAGTCACACAGTCGAGTCCGACCCTTTGCGACCCAATGGATCACATCACGCCAGGCTTCTCTGTCATCTGCTATCCTCTGTAGCCTGCCCAGATCTAAGTTCACTGCATCAATGATGCCATCTAGCCATCTCAACCTCTGCTGTTCCCTTCTCCTTTTGCCTTCATTCTTTCCCAGCATCAGGGCCTTCTCCAGTGAGTCTTCTCTTCTCAAAGCCCATCTATACATCATCTTATAAAGATATTTTATATATGACAGATATTTCTGTAAGGCAAGTCTACTTGCTCTAATGGACCTACTGTATACTGGATATTACCTATTGGGGGGCATGACCATTGCCACCTTGTAATCACCACTCTGAATTTTTCACTTTGGTGAAAGTCACTACTATAGAATCAAGCTTTCAGAAAGGGAATGACTGGGAGACAAAATTGCTGCAAGGATGTAACTTTTAGTTAAATATGCCACTAAAAAAGAGCATCATAAGTTTTACAAATGCTGTACTCACAAAAGTGTAGTAAAAACCTCTGGTTTGAAGGGAAAAGTCACGTTTGAAGCTGTATCTCAACAAGTCAAGGTAATTCAAAGCACAGATCAACCTCCTTTTTACTTAAAACATTTTTTATCTTTTCCATGCCAGAGTTCTACTCTTTGATTCCCTAAACAGAAAGAAGGGCTGTAGTGTCTCAGTGGTTAAGAAGCTTGCCTTGTTAGCTGAAAGGCCAGCAACTCGATAGTTCGAAACCAGGCTACTGCATGACCGAATGAGCGCCCATCTCTGTCCTAGCTCCTGCCAAACTAGCAGATCAAAAGCAAGAAATTGCAAGTAGATAAATAGGGACCACTTTGGTAGGAAAAGATATTGGGGACATGAAAGGAGCCTCATTTGGGCATCCCCTGAGCAGAGTTTCTCAGCAAAAATTCTTTCAACCCAGAATAATTTCTGACACAAAATTATTACTATAACAGAAAGAAAAAACTCTGCTTATTTAGGACAATACCCATTAAATATGAAATTCTCCCTTCCCCCTATATGAATCAAATGAACTGAACCAGTGATGATCAACTAACTGGTTATATCTGTGTTATCGCTTGCTGCTTGTAGATGTTCACTTTATCAAACAAGAGTTTTATTTCAGCCATTCCATGTTACTAATGATGTGCCATACAGGTGGTATGGTAGCTAATGGTATTTTTCTGATGTGTACAAAAAGGGTACAAGGAAACAAGAAGAATGGATCAATGAGCCCTTGTTTTGAGTGAGAAGGGGCATTGGGCAATTATTTGAAATTATTTATTTTAAGGTACAGCTTCAATTGTAGCATTCTGTTTTAAATTGGAGATTACATCCCTTTTCCCTTCAGAAATATGTTCTTTTTTAAAAAACAACAACAACAGCAGCAGCACAGGCACACATAGACATTAGTGCTGACAGAGAAAAGCTATCTTTACTGAACAACTCAGGTAGTGGAGCAGTTTTAAATAAACAAAGCACACGGGCAAGAACAAATTTGGATTCACCAAATCCAATCAGACCAGCTAGATGTCTGGGAGAAAAATCATAAAGGAAAAGGAGTTGCCATTTAAGCCTCACTTTTAAAGACGTAGCTCTTCTGCACCTACCACATAAACAGCTGTTGTGCTACTCAAAGTTTTCCCTGAGAAATGCATTCAAGGATTACACATATTCTACTAAAAGTTTATTTTGGGCAGCATTGAACTGCTCCCAGTGCCCATCATTGCCAGGGCACCGGTAGCGGAAATCCCCCCAGGCCACGGCCACTTGGCCAGCCATGCCCATCTCCCTACCCCAGGCCATGGTGTAGGGAGGCCAAGTGAGCATGGCCCACAGAGTTAGCCACGCCCAGAGAGTTAGCCACGCCCATGGTGGGGGTAGTAAAACTTTTGTAGTGCATCACTGATTTTGGGGTGTCTGTTTAGAAAACTATAATCACTACCTCATAATTGACACTCTAAATTGTTCACTTCTCTAAAAGATACAAGCAGAGGCTTAAAGCTTTCAGAAGGTGATGAGTCTTTGAGGCAGAACTCTAGCATCAGTACATAATAGCCATAATAAAAAGACAAAAAGCATAGCCTCCTCCATTCACTTCTATGGGGAAGATAGCATGGACACATCTCATCAGCTATAACTAAGTGGCGACAAAAGCCACCATATAATCAATCAATAAATGTTCACCTATTCCTAATGGATAGTACATAGTGATTTGTAATATCCATGAAGTTTAGTATTGGATTTTGCACTTATATATTCAATGTATACTAAATAATGTCATCCTTTTTTAATTGCATTAGCAATTATTTAGAGATGCAAATAATAAAATATGTACTGCCTTTCGGGGAAAACCCAATCGCCACAGACAGATGGCTATTTAGAAATAACTGTAGCTAAAAGTGGTACCCAGTTCTGAAACTCCAATAAAGCATGAATTCAAATAATTATATACCCAGTGGAGCCTTTATAATGTTTGCAAGCATTGTTTTGGCCTATGCTGTAAATTGTATTTCAGACTTCAGAAATGATTTATATGACCTACTAAACTTTCAGATGTATCATGTCCAACTGGAATTATGAAGTCCAACAGCTAAGTCAAATACAAATTTAATTAGATGCTGAAAGAAACACCATGCTTAAAATGTAGGGGGAAAGGGCAGACAATTAGGTCAAAATGGCACTAAGGGATATATTTTCCCCAAGGACAACAGAAACAATTTTAGAGTAATATTAGAAGAAATAAAATCTGGAGGTAGCCAAATGCTGCTGGATTTTCATCTGGATGGAGACTGCTCAGTTGAACATTAACATGTGAAAGGCCAGTTTCTTGTCCTTTTCAGACTCCCATCTACTTTCCATTCCTAAGGTCTTAACCATATATAAGAGAAGTAGCATGAAAGTAGCTGAAGATGCATGCCATTCTAATATGTGAATGGCCAGACACACAAGACTAGAGCCTTATCCAGGCTCTACACAAACAGATGCTTAGAGACCATCCATTTCCTGTCTTTGCTTCTCTGTATGGAAACAAAAGAAAGAAGATGTTCTTGCTTGTGTATCTGTTTTACATGTGCAGGAGAGCCCAGAATTTTCAGGGCTCTGACTAATGTGTGGAGACTATACAAGTGCAAGAACATCTAAACTGCACACAGGTCATTTACCACATGGAAAACAAACAATGAGATAGGAGAAGCTAGTTTCTTCCTGTCCATGTGTGGTTATTCTATTTGTTTAAATAACATATAAATAAGGCTTAGGTTTCGATACCTAAGAGCTGCACTTGGGGACGTAAAAGGAGCCTCATTTGGACGTCCACTAAAAAAATCATTTCAACCCAGAGTAATCTCTGACACGAAATGAAAATGAAGTGTGATTCATTGGAAGCTTGCTAATAAGAACAATTTTCAATCACATTATTCCAGTCAGATTGCCAAGGATCACATAATTTGACAGATATAAAATCATCCTTTTGCATCACCATGGTCACTCTCAAAAAGAAATCAACAACAAACTTAACACTCAAAATGTGGTTATTCAAACTGTTATAAAGAAATACGAAAAATGACTGGAAGGTCATGAAACTTTCAAATTCTGATAAGAAGTTCCACAGAATTTCTTCTTTGAGATAGCAGAGCAAGTCTAGCAAGGATTTGGCTCAGCATCTGGTAGTTTTATTAGGATGCCAAGTTGACGCTTTTAGTCTGAAAAAGCTTGCTCAGGAATGGTCTTTGTGGATGGGAGGCAGCCAAGAAACCATTTTTGCAGAAGGGGAAACAGGATGAAAAGGCTAAAATATGCTAAAGCTAACAAAGCTTGTAATGAGGATCAGTAGAAAAAGAGTATTATGGAGTGATGAATCCAAATCTGAAATTCTGGGACCAATCATTGACAATGTGAGAAGAGTTGGAGAGAGGTGGACAAATGGGTGCCTGCAGCCTTCAGTGAAACATGGTCAAGGGTCTGTCCTGGTTTGATTTAAAAACAAAACAATCATTCAATTGTTCTGTGCCTGCTATGTTTTTTAACTGACAGCTGGCTACTTAATAAAAGTGTAGTCTGCTTCTCAAAAGGGAAAGGGCACTAATTGTGTGCAGCTTGCATAGATTATGGACACAATGAGGAAAAATAGGGATCCTTTTCTTGCTCTCAGCTGAAGGAGAAGATCTCACACAGCTTGAAAATTCCTCATCTAGGTATCATTCTAACTCAAAGAGAATGAACAAATTGGTAAATATGTCATATACCCAGTAAGTGGAATGGTACTAGGCTACTAATTCACTCGTTATTGCTGAGCTAAGAGCTACAATACAAGACCTTAGCTATTGGCCATAGTAGCACTAGTGTCTCAAAAGCACAATAGAGAACAGGTTGGCAAGTTCCTTTTCTCGAAAACTGCCTCAGTGGCACACAATGATGTTGCTTCTTGATTTATGTTTGTCACAACTGGATATACAATGAGTCTGTCACATGGAGCTGCTTTACTGGGTTAAGCTAGTGCCCAGCTTGGATATGGGTAAAGTAGCTTGGCTTCAGTAATCTATGCTCAGATGACCTGCAGGTTACACTAGTGACCTGTGCATGACTGACTTAGAAGCTACACTTTGAAGGATTGTGTAAAAATCTTAAATAAATAAATGTGATGTTTGAATGGTCAGCTATAGAAACTCAGTGGTGGTGGTGGAAGTGGGGGAAGATGACAATGGTTAAAACCACCCCTTAAATATGTCAAATACCTTGAAAACCCTAGTAGGTTTGCTGTAAGTTGGATGCGATAGCATACAGCATAACCATATATATCAAGAGAGCTTTGATGTAATCTAGCTATGTAACAGTCAACAGTGTTACCTTTCTAATATAATCTTCATAGCTATCTCTTCATGATTTTTCCAAAACATGATTTATAAAGCTTACTTCAATAATTGTTAAAACTCTGTTAAAAACAGTATTATGAAAATAAGATAAAACTCACAATTTTTCCAGTTGAAAAATTTCCTGATAACTAAAATAGTTAACTAGGCTGGTCTGCCCTTCTTTCTTTCTTTCTTTCTTCACCTGATCTGTCTGGGTGGTTAAATTAAATGATCTTTTTCACAAAGGTCAAAAGTTAAGTGTCTTGGTTTCACAAGCCTTTGCCTGTAATGGGATGATAATCCAATTCCTTGACATGAAGAACGAATTCTCATCCTGTAGTTATTAAATATGCAGGAAACATGCGTCTGAAGATAAATATATAGATGTAATGAGAAGAAGAGCTGGAATTGAACATGAGGATAATGCTAAAAACCTCAGTGGAACAGAAGGTTAGGGCTAAGAGGGGAAATTACAAAGAAATAAATTATAAATTCAGATGCTCAATAAAAGGATTCTCTTACCATCACCCATTTGAATTGTTCTAATCTAGACAGAATGGTAGATCTCTTTCCAGCATTTGTTGCATTCAGTTGACCATGTGCTTTATGTGTAGTAATGGCATGCTAAGCATACACTATAGAAATTTCCAACCATGTGAAGAATCCAGATTCAGTCTGAGGTTAGCCAACCTGTTTTAGGTCATATTCTTAGACCGGCTGTGAGATTGGTGCTATCTGCATGTGCAGGATTTTCAGACTGATGAACAGCTATGCACAATTCTGGGAAATATCCTCTCATTTTTAAAAATGAGCATAGCATAATGTGTACATTTCAGAGGCATTGAATAAACATGCCTTAATCAATGGGGAAATTATTCAAATGAGAAGCACAATTCAAAACATGTGCACAAACATGCAAACATTAGGGCAGAGGAAAGAAAGGGCTGTTCTGTAACTATTCCTTCTCATGTGATATAACTGAGTACAGAGAAGCCATGGAGATGGGCAAGGTACTCATATATGCACCCTAATAATGAGATGAATGCATTTGTTATGCAAGGGAGGACACCCATGGATGAATGGAAGAGAGGAATTAACTTTTCTTTTCATTTGCCATATTTAGATCTATTTTTCTTCAATGAGCTCAGGGCAGAAAACATGGCTTTCCTCCTCCTCACTTTCATTCTTACAACAACCTCATGAAGTACATGAGGCTGGGAGATGGATTGGCCAAATGAGTTTTATGGCTCAGAGAGGACTAGAATCCAGATCTCCCACATTCTCATCAGTCCAACACACTTATTAGCCCTTCTATTGGGGTACACAGAAAAGGCCTCCTCGAAGATTGTGGTAATTTTGTACCACAATAAGGTGTACCCTGGTAATGACAACCTTGTGCTGTCTGCTAATCTTTCTCATACTAGGTCAGGTGAAAGGAAATGCTGAATGAAAATCACCAAAAGGTGCCTTCATTTTGGCTGTATCATGTCTGACCTAGACATGGACATGGAAAAAGAAGAAGTCCTTCTATTCACACATACATGATACTAATAATTTTTTGCACACAAAGGGCTCACTGAACAAGAAAAATAATAATCTATTTTCTTCTCACACACACACACACACACACACACACACACACACACACACACACACACACACACACATTTTCCTTCATTGCACAGAAGCATCCCTTGCCTCCCATGAATCAGCTATTCACAGTGTATTAACCAACCTTCAACAATTTAGTTCATTTGTTTATAACTTTTGTTCAAACTTGATTACAGTTGATTTGACTGATTCTAAGCCTCCTTGCCATTGTTGTTAAATATATCTTCAATCTACCACTTTAAAAATGATTCCAAGGATTTGAGTAGAAGTTTCTGTCAAATGGTGGTTCCTAAAACTGCACTGTTTTGGCTAAAATCTTATCTACAAGTGAAGATAATGAGGATTAAGCAGCCTATATTTCCCTTTGACTTCTCAATGCAGAGTCACAAAAACTGGCCAAATCCTTCCTTGGTTACTAGCTTCACATCCTTCTTATCCAATTCCTTGCCTTTCAAAATAATTGCTTGGGAGTGCTTTGAGAAATGTATTTTCTATAATTGGTTGCCTTTTGCTCTCATCGGTTTGAGATATGTACATTCATGTGTAAAACAGATGTTACTGTGATAGCTAGTATATCAGGTTTTAATAATATTAATATTTAAAATATGATCATTGTTTTAAAAATAGGGTGTGAATAAGTGAAGGGAAAATGAAACAAGGTTAAATGGTGGGAATATACATCCAGAATCAATATTTTAAGTAATCTAGAGTGCCATAGGTTCAAGACGTATGACATGTGTGATAAATAAAAGTGAAATGTTTATTATGGCAAATTGGTTTTTACATAATGAGCAATGTTGCTATGCCTCTTCAAATATACATTTTACCAGAATTATTGTGATTCAGGATGAAAAGAGATTCAGCATTAAGTATGAAACTGGTCCTTGTATGCTTGGCTTTTCTTTCTGTCTTTATAAAATAATTTTCTTTCTGTCTTTATAAAATAATTTGGGCGGGTTGAGGAGGATGGTGAAGGACAGAGGTGCCTGGAGGGTGGTGGTCCATGGGGTTGCGAAGGGTTGGAATCGACTGTGCGACTGAACAACAACAACATATAATAAAATCATGGTAAGCAGGTTTCTCATTCAAAATACTAACCAAATGGTAGTAGTTATTTTGCCATACTTTGGCAAAAAATTTGCCATAAGTGGCTGATGGAAACACTCCCCATGAGGGTATTAATCTGATTTCACTGGAGAGGTCATTCATAATAGTGGACATAGCAATGGAAAATTTTCAATGAGCATCAACCACTGATATTATTTCTTGAAGAATAATTTAATGCATAACTTAATTCTTAGAAACAACAACATCAGCATTAAAAAGGCAGAAATAACAAATCAGAAAGTGTTTGAGTGGCAATTAGAGCCAATAAACAATATGGGTGTTGGGGTGTATGTGTGTGATCACACTACCAAACTCCACTCTCGCCTATTCTTTGTCTGGAATGAGCCAATCTGTTTTCACATACTTGTGCAAACTGAATCTCAGGTAGAATGTTCATAAAAGTAGGCCGGGGAGGATGGGTTCAGAAAACATTGCTATTACATCTGCCTTTTTACTTCTTCTTTTGCCATAACTGAATCCAAATATTGGTGATCAGCCACGAAGACTCTCCAGAGAATATAATGCAGTGGCCTTTCATCTGCCTTCCACATCGCAGCATGACACCCATACCACTGATCCAATCATACCTGTCAAGTTTTGGGAAGTTTCTGTCAACACCCCACCCCCACCCCCCGTATTTTACACTCTTTCCCGCCATCATCTCATATTAGTTAGACTGCAATTAGACTGGAGTTAGACTGGAGGCCAGCACAGGATAAGTATAGCTGTCCAGTTTCCCGTTTTGGCTGGGAAATTTCCCTTATTTGACAGAAATTTCCCAAAACTTGACAGGTATGGATCCAATGCTGCAAGTTACTTGCTGGTCCTGAGCCCTTTTGGCACACAAAGTCCTCCTCAGCCCCAGGCCAGTATAGATGAAGCTGCTGCCATTCGTCAAGATGGATACAAGTGGGGTTTAATCCGCTTAGGGACCATCACCCTTCCCTGTGGACTTCGGCAACCAAGGTCATTAGTCCTCAAGGTTGTCAGGTTAGTTAACCACTGCCTGACACTCAGTGTTGAGTAACTGGCAGTATGGTGTACTCTATTACCATACTAGGATAACCTGGCCAGATAACCTGCCTGCCTTTACCCATGCCCATTCTGCCAGGTAGACCAAACTGGAAACAGTTCTTGCCCATTTGCATTAACACACATGTAGTCTGATTTTAGGTATGGGCTAAACAGCATGACCTGTTATACTTCATCAAGTATAATTCATCAAGTATAAGACATACCAAGTTGTATTGCTATCAGAGAGTGGGCACATGGGCTAACTGTGCCAAAAATAGCTTTAGATTACTTGTTATATTTTTAAGGTATATACACATATCTTTTTTTAAAAAACTGTGTAGTGCTGCTTTAATGCCTGATATACTTGTTTGTTTATTGTTTTGTTGCCTCAAGCACTGCCCCTCTGCCCCATAGTTGTCTCCCACTTTCCATTAGATGTCAGCCACGACTATGTTGGTCCTTAAACTCATGCATCTCTTTCATCCAGATTCATGTTTGGATTTACTTCTCTTTCGTTAACAAGAAAGTGTATTAGATAATTTCAGCTAAAGTCACTTCTCTGCGCATCAATCTTCTTCATCAATATATTCCCAGTGTATTCTGTGTCGTGTGGCATTTTAATTAGTTTTGCACGATGTTGTGCATTCAGCAAAAATAAAAAACCCAAATATGACAAATGTGATTAAATGTTTCAGTTTTGAGAACATCAGCTTAGGTAAGCTTTTACACAATAAAGCATTAATAACCTTTTGCATGTGATATAAAACAATTTTCTGTGATTGATTAACAGAGTTGTGATGTTAACAGCAATAACAATAGATGAATACTTTACTCATTGCACAGGCAGATACAGCCTGGGAGAAGCAGCACATATAAAATGACTGTAACGTTCATCAAGGCAGCAATATTGAAGTGGAAGATTTGTGTTTCATATGGCCTAGTCTAAATATTGACAAAGATTTTTATATTTTTTAGATTTACTACAACTTTGTTGTAAGGAGTCCAATTCTATTTTCTTCACAAAAATTACAAAAACTATGATTAACGTCTTCTTTTGTGTCTACATCTGACTTTAAACTGCCAAAATGAAGCTGCCGTTCAGTTAATTCATTTTCTGGTCCCTTTCGCCTGACCTAGCATGAGAAAGATGAGCTGGCACAATGAGGTTGCCATTGCCCAGGGTATCCCCAATTGTGGTTCAAAAATGTCTCATTCTTTGAGGTAGCTCTTTCTGTCTACCCCACTATCTATATCAAGGTGTTGTGCCATTTGAGGCTCATGCAACATGACACCTTGGCACCCACTGCTCCAGAAACTGCGCCCCTGCCTACGTACGGTGCTTGGCTGGGCTGGGGCGGGGTACTGGAAGTCCACCCACCTGGAAAGTTGCGACCCACCCACCACGAAGTTCACTGACAGAGGGCAGGTCTGCACAGAGTTGCCATGCACAGCAGGCCAGGCCGGCCTGCACTGCACATGCCTCAAAACAAGGCTCCGCCTCAACCCGGATATCCGGGGTAGCAGGTGGAGCACATGAGGTACGCTGGCCATTTGGCTGCCAAGCAAGGCAGCAGCTTGGCCGCAGGTGGACCCGCCACCACTGCCTCCCTTGCTCCACAAAGTCATTGGGAGTGCCAGGACTGGCGACTGCCCTTGCTGCGGCCCAGCTGCCAATGCCGCCTTCTGCAGACGCCTTCCATGGGTGCTGCACCACACCCAGCCAGCCCTTGGGGGCACAGGGGCCAGCACAGCCTCCGACAGAATTCGGAGGTTCCAGCCACCACCACCATCCACCCCTCCAGGCTGCCGTTCCCCCAATGCCGATGGAGCCCTCATGAGCCCCAGTTACTGGTCACCAGCGGAGGAACCACCATGCCAGACAACACACACTGCCATTGCTCCTCCTGCCGCAGGATGCAACAGGGCACTTGGCTTCCTCCACCCACCCAATGCTGGCCATGACCAGAGGGGGTTGTTTTGGGTGGCCCCCCCGGGGTTATTTTGGGTGCCCCCCCTCTGGCGCATGCCTCTCCAGATGCAGGCAGCATTGGGGTGGCGGAGGAAGCCACAAGCCCTGTTGGATCCTGTGGCAGGAGGAGCAATGGCAGCACGTGTTGTCTGGCGTGGTGGCTCCTCCGCCTGTGGGCGGTGGCTGGTGGCCGGTGGCCGGTGGCCGGTGGCCGGGGTATGCAGGGGCTCCATCGGCATCTTCTTTTGTGCATGCGCCGGAGTGGGGGGCACCCAAAAGACCCCCCAGCTTGTGCCTCTCTGCACAGCTTGCCTCCGTCAGGGTTGGCCACAGCCCTGGCGGAATGCTGAGAAGCTGGTCGAACTTTACTATCTAGAGAGTCAAGTTCACCTCACCTGTCTTCCAGGCACTCTGCCAGGGCCGATCCATCCGGAGAGGCGCACACTGGCCACAACACATGCTCCATTCAGGGGAGGCAATGCAAACGTTAGTGGCAGCGCTACCAACTTCAGAGCCTCCGGCCTCCGCTGCCAACACCTTGCCCTGACGGGTGCTTTCCTGTCCTCTGCCGGCCTTTGGCACCTCCGGCCACCCTGCCCCCACCACAGTTGCCACTGCCAGATGACCGCCCAGCCAGGTGGGCCTGCCGTAATGAGGGGCTGCCTGCCCGTGGGGGGAGGGGACAGAAAATAGAGCCAGTGGGTGGTCGTCGCTGCATCTGGGTCACCCGCTGTCCACTGCCCCTTACTGGTGGCCCGCATGGGCCTGCCAAGAGGGCCCTGAGTCCCTCCTTAGGCAGGGCATGTGGAACATGCCTATTGAGCATCGGGGGCTGTGAGGGGTCTGGGGGTGTGTCCATGGGGCAGCAGAGGAGGGCGCGCAATCCAGGAGGGGTGTGGGGGGGAGCGTCGGGCTGACTGGCAAGGGTGCGGGGTAAGGATGGGGGGGGCTACCAAGTGCAAGGGTCGTGTGCGCTTGGAGCCAGGTTGCTTGTGCTCGGTGCCCCCTGCCCTTTCCACGGACCATTTGTCAGTTGGCCCAATGCTCCCCACACACCCCTCCTGGATTGCACGCCCTCCTCTGCTGCCCCATGGACACCCCCCAGATCCCTCATGGCCCCTGATGCTCAGCAGGCATGATCTGTGCGCCCTGCCCAAGGAGGGTCCTGGAGCCCTCTTGGCAGGCCCATGCGGGCCACCAGTAAAGGCCAGTGGACAGCGGGTGACCCACATGCATTGCCAAACACCCACCATGACAATGTTTTCCACCCCCTCCCCCTGCAGGCAGGCAGCCCCCCTTGACGGCTGGTCCACCTGGCTGCACCGTCTTCCGGCAGTGGCAACTGTGGCAGGGTGGCTGGAGACTCCCAAGGCTGGCGGAGGGAGGATAACCGCTCATCAGGGCAAGGCAGCAGCCCACCCACTATGGCTTGCAAACCAGGAGGGGTGCAGGCAGGTGGACGTCGGGTAGACTGGCAAGGGCCTGGGGTAAGGGTGGGGGCCCCCACTGAGCACCGAGCGCACATGACTCTTGCCAATTGGCCCAATGCTCTCCCCTGTACCCCTCCCGGCCTGACGTTCTCCACCCACCCATACCGGCCCCTGTGTGCTCGGCGATCCACCCCACCCTTTCCCCGGACCCTTGCCAGTTGACCCAATGCTCCCTCCCACCTTTCCTGCCTTGTACGCTCTCCACCACTGCCATGTGGCACAGGCCCCCAGACTCCTTACGCCTCTCCCCTCACTGAGCAGCCGTGTTCCATGCCCCCTGCCCAAGGAAGTACTAGGGGCCCTCTTGGCGGCCCGCACACCAGGTTGGGTCCCACACCCAGGCAACACTGGGTACCCCTGCTAGTGATTAACTAAGAACTAATGATCTATATCAAGCCATCCAGATAATTTTGCAAAGAATTTATAACCTGATCTTGCTTTACCAACACCCAGTAAGCAATCCACAGATGCTCATGGTCAAGCTAGACAAGAGAACCATTGTACAATTAGCAGATGGCACATAAATCCTCCAGTGATGGTACCATCAGAGCTTTTGGGACTGAGCAATAAGACTTGTAAATGAAGCCAAACTTTATCTTCTGATGACCAAATTTAAAACAAACTGATTAGCAAAATGTAGAGGTGAAGCAAGCTCCTCCTAGGACTAACATATGCCTTTCACCACATAAGGGAGCTCGTATTTAAATGTCAACCTGATTCTCTTGTATAGCTTGAACCTCAGTTATATCATCAAATGAGAACATTCTGTAATGCTAAATAATTTAGCTATGTTTCATTCTGTGTATTCTAACTCTGGAGTGAAAAGAAACTCAGATGGAGTTTTCATGTCATTAACTATCTGACAGTTTACATTTATAAAGCTTTGCCTCTCATTACTAATAATTAGACCCAATAACATGTACAAGTATATGCTTCACAACACTACAGTTTATGGAATATTTGTAATTCACAGAATGCCCTTTCAAAATGAGTCTCTGGACTCATACATGTGGAAATATTTTATAAGATTTATATACCAATATTATGTTTACAGGAATGATCCAGTAAGTGGGATCCTATTGACAGTTCCAAGAAAATCTGCTAGATAACCAGTTCCAAGAACTGTTTTCAGTGTGCATACATGCACAGAATAATTTTACTACATCATTACGTGAATGTCAAGCACAGCAGCAAAATTAGTGCTTTCCCCTTTGAATTTCCTTCCTCTTTTTACTTTAGCAAATAGCAAAATTTTGTATCTTAATGGAAGACATAGAATCGTTTGAATCTATTACTATTCATTCTCTGCATACACCAGTAAAAAAATAATCTGAGCAATCATGGATTTCTGACTGCACAAATTCTTTAGGAATCAAGATAACTGTGTAAGAAAGAAGAGATGGTATGAAATGAACAATAGTCACTGTTTTGGCTGTGTTGAGATAAAAGCTTTGTTCATTACGCAATGCCCTTCTTGAATAATCATTATAGATGACAACCGCATCATATCAGAAGCTATAAAATGACACTTAAATAGTTAGATCAAATATACAAATAAAAATGGAAAAGTGTAATGCAGAAATGCAAGATCCATTAAACTATGCAAGTAAGCATGAACTGTAAAAAGTGGATCCCATACATGCCAGCTATAGCCTTTAGCTGTTAGCAGGTGCAAGTCACTCAGTTGTACAATTCATTTGTCTACCTAATTGCACTGAAGATAGGCTTTTAGTTTGCCTATAACATTGCTAATGAGTAGGTTTTCAGTTCGATCTAACTAATTAATTCTTGTTAACTTCCTTTCCATTGCTGTTCTTTTAATTTAACCAGAGACAGCCCCATAGTTGCTACTTGCATTTAGTCTCCACCAGATTACTCTATTCATTAAGGGCTGTAATTGTTGGCCATACCAATTCCAAATGGTCATTACAACCTCTGGCTTGCATATTGAATAACAGCAATTTCCTGACTCCAACAGACTCTTACGTGAGGGAGGGGAAAATGCTAATAAAGAAAGAATAAGCGATTCTCTGCTTCATTCAGTGGTGTGTAGATTTCTTTTACAGAAGAAATTGCACGGAGGTGGTAAAACGGGTTTCTCGCAAGCCCCCTGCCTCCACCCTGAGTGAAAACAATAAGAACCAAGTCAAGCATTCCCTGCTACTGTGATTACAGCATCCGTAAAAGTGATTATATGGCTGCTGTAATCAACTTCAATGAAAGCTGCCTGTTAGAGCTTCAATAATTACTCATTTCTGTTAACAGCTTGCTTTCAGTTTAGTACTTTGAGGCCCAGAATGATATATAAAAAAACCAGGGTGTTTTAATAAAAAGACCCTGTGAGTGCAATACTTTGGGGGGTAAAGACTTCTGTGTGGGCAAAAAGGGTGGGGAGAGGAAGAAAAGTTTGCATGCAACTTTTTTGTCCTCTTCTCAATAACAACCCTCTTTTTTCATTTAAGCTTTCAGTTCTATTTAACCAGCAATAAGCACAAGTTCATGCAGGGTTCACTCATGTACTAAGTGTTTACTGAAGGAGGCACAATAGTTTAAATGAAGTGGTGATTTAAAATATTTTACCCATTTCTTTAAACAGATTGCCAGCTCTTGCAGTCTCTGTTCAGAGTATAAGAAAACCACCATAGTAGCATCAACTTTTGAGGTATCTCATTCTCTCAAGGTTCTCCAAAAGAATAGGACATGTTGAAGTTAAAGACTCATTCTTCAAGATGCTTAAATGATCTAGATAGTTTGAACAGAGTTGTGGACAGTATGCCAAGTTCTGAGTGGCATGGAAAAGATCCAAATCTCTGCCCAGTCACAAAACTCTACAAGTTTCCTTGCATTATAGTTTTATCTTTACTGAATCTATACTGAATCTCCTCCTTCAAAAATTTTTGGGAGTACCATTTAGTCCTGCCTTAGCACTTTAGAAAATGGATGTGGTATAAATTAAATAGATTAATATAAGAACAGTAATAAATATCTCTAATGCTTCTTGTAAATGGTTTAATCATCCTCATAGACATAGTAATTCAGTACAGTAAAACCCCTACTTACATGAAAAGTCTGTTCCATAGGCTTTTATGAAAATCGTTTTTTTACTTAACTCAAAGCAAACCCATAGGAAAAATGAATTTTTACATAACTCAAAGCAAACCCATAAAAAAATGAATTTTTTACTTAACTTGAAGCAAACCCATAGGAAAATGATATTTATGTAAATCAAAGCAACCCCATAGGAAAAATGAAATTTTTATGCAAATCAAAGCAAACCCATAGGGAATTGTGTTATATAAATCGGGACATTTATGTAAGTGTCGCGCCCGGCCCTTATAAGCCCTGAAAACAATGAACAGAACAACAACAGGTGTTTATTTAACAGTCTAACAACAGGAGTTTATTTAACAGTCTTTCAGGTTACACTTACAAGGCGCTCCAGACATAAGATGGCTATACGAATCCCATGAAATCAGTCCCTCTGGATTCTGCCATAGAAGAGGCAATGCCTAAGCTACACCCTTTGATTGATAGCATTTAGAGGAGACCCAGTCTTAGCACGTTGCTGGCTAACCTGTGCATAAGGGAAGTATAGATCCAGTGCAGCCCCACCCTTGATTACCCATGGGGCTTATATAGTGTCTCCCTGGTGGTGCTTCCTTGATACAATGTATTGGCCCACCAGACAATCATAACCAACCAATCATAATAGGATATACAAGTATTAACCAATGAGGAATAGGATCCAAAAGTATACCCAATCACAGAACTCTGATTAGCATAATGAGCGCGCCCCGAGAGGAAGATTGCGCACCAACTATAGCTCCTAATTTGGATGGCGGGAAACCACCATTTTCTCTTTGCAACGGTGTTGCCTGAGCAACTTGCAATTCTGCCTTAATACACAACAATAAGTCAGGCCATGGTTTTAGTGCAAAAAAGCATTATGTAAGTCAAATTTTATGTAACTTGAGGAATATGTTAGTCGGGTTTTTACTGTACTAGTTGTAGTAATAGCATCAAGTGAATGCTTGTAAAAATTTCCCTCATCTCGGTTTGGATGAATTTAAAAAGTTTTCCTTTTTTTGTTCTTTCTAAAGATACCCTTTTAGAAAGAACATGCCACGACAGACTAGTTGAAGTATATCCTTTTCACTGAACTCACAAGTAATTTTGGGATTTTAGAGTCTCTTTTGAACTCCAGACTATAGACAAATGCAACAGATATTTTCTCTCTCTCTAGCCATCCAAATGTTTAAAATATGTCCCCAGTGTTTCAGGTTTGAAAATAA
Organism: Bradypodion ventrale; assembly: GCA_035047345.1. Taxonomy (NCBI): domain Eukaryota; kingdom Metazoa; phylum Chordata; class Lepidosauria; order Squamata; family Chamaeleonidae; genus Bradypodion; species Bradypodion ventrale. The sequence goes on from JAWDJE010000004.1 coordinate 118,504,038, forward strand.
TGTTGTATGGAACAGCACATTTTATATTTTTAACAAAACTGTTTTTATTGTAGTCTTTTTTTGTTGGAGGAAAATATAAACCTCCCAGATAAAATGATCTACTGGAATAATAGGCTAACCCATTCTATGAAAGAGATCTCCCTCACTTAGAGATACGAAGCTGCTATAATGTTGGCCCTCAATGAATGTCAAAAGAAACTGCCACACTTAATAATGGTAGAAGCCATTCTGAATACCCAAAGTTTTAAATCATCTTAGTACAGAGTTCTCTGGTTACTATTCTGATTATCTTTTACCAAAAATAATTTCATTTTAACCTCAAATGACTGTTGAAAACAAAACCGTCAATTCTGAGACAGGGAAACTGCTTTTGTCAGTTTGGTACAGTTCTATAATGAACTGAGGTACGTAGATGTAGAGTAAGTAGTTGTTACTGGGACCAGCTGTTCAGTTTTAGAATTAGAGCACTAAAGATGCAGTTCTGTACACACTTGTGCAAATGACCCTGACCTTGTCTGCAAATCCAGTCAGATACTTGAGGCTTACTTTACTGACACATTTGCCATGTTAAGGAGGAGAAAAGACATTAAAAACCAGCCTTAATCTGAGATCAAGTTTGTTTGAAAAGCACAGGATGAAATAAGAAGAACCACACAAAAAAGAACGTATGGATTCCTTAGGGCTTTTCTTTTCTTCACTGACTAAATCTTCTGCAACATCCTAAAGTGTCTCTCATGGATCAAAAACGTTTGAGTGCCTGAATTATTCAAAATAGTAGCAACATCTCCAGCATCAAATGCTTTGCAGTGCTTTCAAATGAAGGTATCAAGGTAGACAGGCAAGCTGAGCTGCTCTGACACATATTTTCCTCAGGATGTGAAGAGCGTCTTGCTTGAGAAAGTGATTAAGAAAGACTATTTGGAATTATGTATAAATTGCATATAAAAACTGTACCTTTCACTAGTCTAACTTCAAACTATAGAATTGTATTACTGACAGCTACATCTTACAAAGTATAATGATGGTTTAATACCTTTGTGTGTGTGTGGGGGGGAATCAAACAAAAATGCTGTGCATGTGTGCTATACATTGTCAGCCACTGCATTGGCAAAATGAGTGATGTATAATATGATCACAACCCAGAGATTTCAGTTGCATCAACAGATTATCTCAATTGATTTTTATTCTGTTTGTATAAAAGAACAATGCTTTATAAATTTAGATTAGATAAGAACATATTTATGTGAATAAATTCTGGGATTTTTGGTGTGCCTTGGTATAATATATATTCAAAGCTCTCATATACCCCTACAGATAATTTTAAAATTACCCTATTTTATAGATAGGGAAATCAAAACTTAAACAGCAAGGTCAGATCAGTAAAACCTCTACACATTTTGTAGAGTCTTAATTTAGATCCCTTATTTTCTGCCCCAGGGATGTAGCCGAAAACCCTCCTGAGCTAACAGCCTGCCCCACCCCACCCCGTGATGCCAATCTTAACCTATAAGAAAGGGGTTGGGTCGTGCATGTGCGGAATGCATTTCCACACTCATCCAGCCTATCCCGTAATGCGCCATTCACACTTGCCTTACTTCCCTGACATCATTGCCACAAGGTCCGGAGAATGAGAGTGGGTCCTGTGCCCCACAAATGGCAACAAAAAAACCTCCAAGTACAGCATCCTCTGCGGCACACCAAAGCCGATCAGGCAGGTCAGCTCGAGCGCAGAGGAGGCGGGACAGCCAGTGTGCGAACACTGAAGCCAATGGCTGCTTCGCGCGCATGCGCACTACAGCTGAGGACCCAATGTGGCCGAGTGAGGCACCGCAGTAGGCACTGCCTCTGCCCTGCCTCTGCCCTGCCTCTGCCCTGCTGCCCCTTCTGCCCTCAGCCACACCATCTGAAACAGTGGAGGGAGAATGACAAGGGCAAGAGGCAGGTATCTGTCAGGGGAGGTGCCTACCCTGGCGGATCCGTGCCTGGCGCCTTTGCATTTCCCCCTCTGCTGTTTCAAGGGCTGTCTATGAAATAGCGGAGGGCGAATGGCAGGGCAAGAGGCAGTATCCATCAGGGGAGGTGCCTTCCCTGATGGATACTTGCCTCTCGGCCTGCCATTCTCCCTCCGCTGTTTCGTGGTCAGCCCTCAAAACAGCCAAGAGGAAAAACACAAACATCAGGCAGGGATCCGCCAAGGAAGGCACCTCCTCTGACAAATACCTGCCTCTAGCCCTTGCCATTCTCCCTCTGCTGTTTCAGGTGGTGTCTTTATCAAACTTTATCAGTGTTTACGAGGGAGCAATAGAATTATGATAGAAAACTTGAAACAAATCCAACCAAACATGGGTTAGAGCTCACCTGAAGCCTTTTTCCATAGCAGTGGTGATGGCAGTAAATAAAGCCTTTTATTTTGCTATCAATGCATCATCTACCAGAACTGTTTTGACTTGTTAAGGGCCTCTTATGTCTTGACTCACAAGAAGAGAATATTGACCACTCAACAGCTTGCTGTGAAAAATTTGCCCAATACTTTGAAGACAAATGGCTTTGATCTGCTCTCAGATGCTGTGGATGATACAGGTCCTATTTGCAAATTTGATGACTGCTTGCCCTGTTTTAAAGGATTTAATCTAGTCTGTTGACCTAAGAATATGGAAATGATCCTTGCAAAGATGAGCCCATCACATATATACTGGGATCTTGCTACTCTTGGCTCTTAAAAGCAGCTCAGGGGAGGACTTGACAAGTGGGTAAAAGGAGTGATGAATATCTCTTTTCATTTTAGGGCAAAGTGCTGGAGAATGCGATGGCCTCTCAGCTTCAGGAGTTGCTATATGAAATGGATTAACTATATCCATTTCAGTCTGGTTTCAAGCCTGGTTATTGGATAGAAACAGCTTTGGTCACTTTGATGGATGACCTAAGCTGAGAACTAGATAGGGAGAATGTTTCTTTGTTGGTTCTACTGAGCTTCTTGGCAGCTTTCAATACTATCAGCCATTGTATCCTTCTGATTTGCCTCACTGGGATGAAGGCACTTTCCTGCAGTGGTTCCAGTCCTTCTTAGTGAAGTAAACATAGAAGGTAGAGCTGGGAGACTCCTGTTCAATGCTTTGGTTATTGCCATATGTTGTCCATCAAGGTTCTGTTTTGTTCCTGGTGTCATTTAATGTAATGTCTACATGAAACCACAGGTGCAGGTTGTCTGGAGTTTGTGGGTGGAATTAGTGGAGGGCTACCTGGTGGAGATGGAAGAGACATTTATAAAGATGATCCCTGGATGAGGATCCTTGTGCAGTATCGGCTGGCAAACCATACCTGTCAAGTTTCGGGAAATTTCTGTCAAACCCCCGTATTTTACACTCTTTCCCACCATCATCCCATATTAGTTAGACTGCAATTAGACTGGAGTTAGACTGGAGGCCAGCACAGGATAAGCATAGCTGTCCAGTTTCCTGTTTTGGCTGGGAAATTTCCCTTATTTGACAGAAATTTCCCAAAACTTGACAGGTATGTGTAAAAACCAGAATGAATTTACACTATGGTCCTCCAGAAACCATTATACTGAGTGGAATGAGAGGGCTAAAACCAAAGGCATCAGCAGGAGCAGTGAACACCAAACAGGAGTGTAGCAGAAGGCAACATTATTGACTACACCACTGCAGAGTTCTGGTAACAACCTGTTTCACACTGGCTGAAATCTTTTTCAATAACTTATGCTTGTATAATGCTGACAATGTCATCAACTCGAGTGTTTTTGAAAAACATTAAACATTTCCTACATCTGTCCCAAAACTCCCATGCTTCCCATGGAATAACTTTCATTGTCAAGAAGCTGCGAGAGCCAAAGCAAGAAGGAAACATGTCTTTAATTACCCCCAAATTACTGCCTTTGGTATGACTTTATCACTAACATTTTTTTAGCAATTAAATACTTCCTTCTTCCACCCTGTTCCTCCTATGGTTTCCTGATAATGAAAGAGATTAAATTGGAACCTTTGGATAGAAGCAGGAAATTTTGAAATTCCAAAATGATGATGTTATGGGCATAAGTTAAGGAACAAAGTTTCGACCATTGCCTTTTGGGGGGTGGGGTGCATAGGTGTATAATCTAATAATCTTGGCTCCCGAGACAAATCTAGTTGTCCTTTTCAACAATACTGTATTTTATTTTGTGGAAACAGCCCATCATTAGTGCAAATATGTCTTAGTAAGGACATAGATCCTCACATTTCTCCTCTTCACAAGCAAGGATGGCAAACTGAACATTGATCTACTCACAGTAAAGATGGTAAGGAATTTCCAGTGATTTTTTTTTGTTAGAGCTGTCACATTGGGTAAAATAATTTTTGCAAAAATGCCCATCTTTGCAAAAAATTACCTGGTTTTTGAACGAAATAATATGATTCATGAATCATGTATATTGTATAGGCTGCCCAGAATTAAAATGATTAATGTTTTATTAAAGAAACTGAAACACAAGATATATTGTTGGCATCTTGCTTAACAATTGGTGAGTCTGTCTGCACATGCCATGTCTGGGTGTGCTTTGCTTCTCAAAGGGAAAGGAGATTAACCGTTTTTTATGTAAAGTGTAGAGACAGGGGAGGAGGACAACTTTGTGTCTTTTCTGTTTTTCAGGTGCAGAATCCTATCAGCTTCCAATATCCTCATCGAGGTATCAAACCAAAATAGAGCAGAATGAGCAATAATTTAGCAAGTATTCTTTCCACCTCTAGTCTGGAATCTATATGTGCCTGTTAAAACAGTATATATTTACACTACCGTATAGCATTCTTATTTAAAACAGACTGTAACATTTTCCCCTAGTTTCCTGACCAGTCTTTCTCTTAATCCTTCTAAGACAAGCAGTAACCGAATAGAGTTCTAAGTAGATACTGAAATTACAATAAACACACATCCCATTCAACTGGGTCAGAAGCAATTTAGGTATACCAAATTTGACAAGAGGCACTCACTTCTTGCCATGCTGAAATGTTGTAGGTTTAAGCCACATCATTTAAACCAATGACTTTATATATATATATTTTTCACAGTATCAGAATACCAGCAATAGGTTCACATGAATCATGATCCCCTGTTATTGAAGAAACCTTCCTGTGGAAATTATGTATTTCTTTACAGCAAGTGGACAATGTGTGGGCTTCCAGACATTTTTGAACTGCAGCTCCCTGCATAGCCAGTGATAAAGATGAGAAATTCAGGCTGGTATCTGGAAAGCCACATGTTACCTCCACCTGCTTCCAATAAGACTCATGAAGCTTTTGTTTTTGAAGACTGCCATAGTTTCAGTAGATCAGTTGACAAACTTTTTGTTGTTCTGAAAATCAAATGCCACCTATATAGCATATACAGAAACGCCCCGAGTTACACAAAAAGTCAGTTCCCTGGCAAGTTGTGCAACTCAATTTTTTGTGTAACGCAAGAGAGCCCCATTGGGATGCATTGAAAAATAAAAAAATGGAGAGATCTCTCTACCTTTTGCATGCTTCTTCTTCTGCTTCCTTCCTCCTGCTCCCCCAGAGAGTAAGAACTGCCACCGCTGCCACTGCCCCACTGCATCTATAGCTCCGGTAGAGTGTGGGGGGCATATCCGTGCTGCCTGCATAGGCTGTGCAAGGCTTCTATGGGGCTCCAGTCTGGCTGGGGATGAGCTTTGGCAGTAAACCACTCCCTCCACCTCTTCATTCAAGGCTTCTGTGAGCCTCTGAGTACCTCTGAATCGTGTCCCCAGGCAAAACGGAGACTCACAGAAACCTTGGACGAAGAGGGCGAAGGGAGAGGTTTACTGCTGGAGCTCATCCCCAGCCAGACCACAGCCCTGCAGAAACTGGAAAACGTGGCAAGAGGGCTGCGATCGCCACTGCTTCCTCCACCACCACCAAGGTAAGTGACTTCTTTAGACTTCGGGTGGTAGGGTGGGTGGGGTGGGGTGGATTTTTAGTGCTCAAAATGAGTTTAGAGCTCAAAAATCGAGTTTTAGTTATCTAGCATCACTTTGAGATAGTTGGAAGTCTAGTGCTGTGGCATTTTGCTCTGCCACAAACTCTTCCAATATGTTTTATATTCTGTCTTATTTAGGGTGGCACCACCATTTTGAGCACTAAAAACTTGAATTTTGGAGACCAAAATAGCAGCAGCCCCATTTTGATCTCTAAAAATCTAAGTAAACCCCTTGCATAAGTCAAGTACTTTGCATAAATTGGGACACTGATATACAAAAAAAAAAACCTTGCGTAAGTCAAAGCTTGAATAACCCGAGGCATGTGCAAGTCAGAGTTTTACTGTATTGTTGTTGTGTATGAAACTATCGCTTTAAGAATGAATGTAGCCACTGCAATGTCCGAATGTAACCTAACAATGATCACAATGTATCTCAGCTGTTTAATGGAATGCGAGCTAGCTACCCATAGAGGGCAGCTGCGAGTGTTCAGCTCACATGGTACAAATTCCCCAATTACCGTCAGCCGCGGGAACCTTCCCATGCAAGGAACATCTGGAGAAGAAGGGCGTGACTCAGAATGACGTCACGCAGGTAGCAGCCAATATGCTACCATGTAACCATGTTCAAATGTATTGTTGCAATATAAAAGGAGCTGTACCTCCGCCATTACCACATGTTCAGTCTACCGGTGTGCCAATAAAGTTGTGTTAAGCCAGGCTTTGGCTGCTTCTATTGTCTTGGTTCCAGTACACCAAATTGGCGACGAAGGTGGGATAATGGCATATCCCAAGATCAAGCCACACCAATTCGACAACAGCGATCCTGAGCAATGGGAGCTGTACGAGTGCCAGTTCCGGCACACGATGGATGCTGCAGGCATCAACAACGCATTTCCTAGCCCAGGTTGGGCCGGCCACGCTGCGCATCCTGATGAACCTGCTAGCTCCCCGGAGGGTCGACGCAGTGCCCAGTGCCCTTTTTAGCAAGGTTACATGACTTACTGTACAAGCAGTCATGCAGCAGACAATTTAACAAATATTAATTGCACACAGAAAAGTCCACTATAGGATTCTAGCTAATGTGTCATATAGAATTTAAAATAAATAAACTTCTCTTTGAATTATACCCATTTATTTTAGAAAATTCACTTGACTATCAAAGATGCTGCCAGCAATGAATGAATGTGCCTCAATAAAATCCTGTTGAAAATTATTTAAAATTTTAATAAAGTTATGCTGTTAATAATTTCTCATCAATAATTAGAAGAGCTACCAAATCTGCTATGTTTCCCTGAGTTTTCAGTCAGAAGCTCGGTATAAAGATTTTTGTGTTTGTGTTGCACACATAGTATTTATTTAAGTTGCAAAGCAGGAAATATATATTGTCCTTCTTCCTTGTATACATACACATATTATTATCCTGTTGGCTACAAATGGTTCCAATTGCTGTGACATCTCAAGGACCCACCCTATGACTTCACAAGGGCTTGTCTCCTCATCACAGGTTTGAACCCTAAAATCTTTATTTCAACAATTTGCCCTCTATCTATTCCATCAGGACCATTATCAATCAGTTTTGCTGCTAATTATCTAAGCAATATACAGTTCTGGAAAGGGTTAACATGAACCATCAGATTGTTATAAATACCAATATTACTGATGTGGGAACAAGCTACATATGCAGCTCCATGTATCCTGTTGGGTTTTGGACTTGCATAATCTGAACAGCAGCTCCTCTTGAAAGCTTCAGAGGAAACTTCATTTGAAATGGTTTCCAAAGCAACTTATTCTGCAGCCTGTGAGAGGTTCTGTAAGAAAAAGGTGGTTAATGGGACCTCAAGAGTCTAAATCCCACTGGGTGCAAACAAACCCTAGGGGCACCTAAAGTAGTTCTCTGGATTATGGCCAACATAGGACATAAAAGCTTGTCTGTAAAATATATTTTTTTTAAAAGCTAGTCTGTGGGTTTCAGTTATCTAGCATCACTTTGAGATTGTTGGAAGTCTAGTGCTGTGGCATTTTACTCTGCCACAAACTGTTCCAATATGTTTTATATTCTGCTTTAATTAGGGTCTCTGTTGTCTGAAGCTTGGGGAACAGCCAACACCTCAACAAGTCTATCAAACACAAGGATGAGGTAGATTTTGTAAAAGAAAAAAAGAAAGAATTTATCTTCTCTATTTTCTTTATTTATTGAATAAATAATGACGGAGTGGTTTGGAATAGGAAAAGCAGTAAGACAAGGCTGCATTTTGTCACCTTGCTTATTCATCTTATACACAGAGAACATAATGCGCAATGCAGGGATGGAGGAATCACAATAAGGGATCAAAATTGCTGGGAGAAACATCAACAATTTGAGATATGCAGATGATACCACCCAAATGGCAGAAAGTGAGGAAGACCTAAAGAAGCTCCTGATTAGGTTGAAAGAAGAAAGTGCAAAAGCTGGCCTGAGACTCAATATCAAGAAAAACAAGATAATGGCAACAGGCCATATCAGTCCCTGGAAAATAGATGGGGAAGAAGTAGAAGCAGTAACAGATTTTACTTTCTTAGGATCCAAGATCACTTCAGATGGAGATTGCAGCCATGAAATAAAAAGGCGACTGATTCTTGGGAGACAAGCTATGAAAAACCTGGGGAACATAGTGAAAAGTAGAGACATCTCACTGCAAACAAAGGTCCGCATAGTCAAAGCAATGGTATTTCCGGTGGTAATGTATGGTTGTGAGAGCTGGACCATTAGAAAGGCTGAGCGAAGAAAAATAGATGCCTTTGAGATGGGACTGCAGTGGCTCAAGTCGCTAAGATGCTGACTGGGAAGCGGAAGGTCAGCAGTTCGATTCCCAAGTACTGCAGGACGGAAATGAGCTCCCGTCTTCATCCCAGCTCCTACCAACCTAGCAGTTCGAAAGCATGAAATTGCAAGTAGATAAATAGGGACCACTTCGGTGGGAAGGTAACAGCGTTCCGTGCGCTCCGGTGTCTAGTCATGCCTGCCACATGACCACAGAAACGTCTGCAGAAGCAGACAGCGCTGGCTCTTCGGCTTAGAAACAGAGATGAGCACTGCACCCTAGAGTCAGATACGACTGGCTTTCGAGCAAGGGAAACCTTTACCTTTAACTTTACCTTGAGATGTGGTGCTGGAGGAGAGTTTTGAGAGTCCCTTGGACAGCAAGGAGAACAAATAGGTCAATACTAGAAGAGATTAGCCCTGAGTGCTCATTAGAAGGTCAAATAGTAAAGATGAAGTTGACGTATTTTGGACATCAAATGAGAAGAGAGGATTCACTTGAGAAGGCCTTGATGCTGGGGAAGGTGGAGGGCAAAAGAAGAAGGGGACGGCCAAAGATGAGATGGCTAGATGGTATTGTAGACACAATGGACACGGGGCTGTGTGGACTAAGGAGGATGGTGGAGGACAGAGGTGCCTGGAGAGCGATGGTCCATGGGGTCGCAAAGAGTCGGAATCGACTGTGCGACTGAACAACAACAAATTGACTATATTATTTCTCTGATGCAGCATCCTTCAGTGGACAGAATAAAAGCTCAAAAGAACAATATAGGCTGTGATTTATCCAATGAGTAAATGCAACTGAAAACAATGGTAGTTACTTCAGAGTACATATGCCTTGGATTGTGCTGTCAGATTCTTTCTCCACCCAGATAACTGGACTGTCTTATTACACATTATAAATAAAGCTTAACAGATATTTTTTGATCCCAGCTTGGTCTCTGAATGATTGCAATCTGTACAGCAGGCAAGCACTGAGAAAGTCCAAAACAACTCATAGAATGGATTACTTTCAAATGTGTCTCTTTAATCCCACTTAAAATATAAAAAAGGCTTAAGGAACCCAACTTGAAAGGTGTGTGTGTGTGAGAGAGAGAGAGAAAGAGAGAGAAAGATAATACAGGACAGACTACAGCAGCATGTGGAGAGAGAACTACCAGAGGTGCAGGCCGGTTTCAGAAGAGGTAGGGGGACTAGAGACCACATTGCCAACATACGTTGGATCATGGAGAAAACAAAGGAATACCAGAAACAAGTTTACTTTTGTTTCATTGATTACACTAAGGCATTTGACTGTGTGGACCACAACAAGATGTGGCAAGTGATTAAAGAGATGGGAATTCCAGAGCACCTCATATGCCTACTGAGAAATCTGTACATGAACCAAGAAGCAACAGTTAGGACAGAACACGGAATGACAGAGTGGTTTGGAATAGGAAAAGGAGTAAGACAAGGCTGCATTTTGTCACCCTGCTTATTTAATTTATATACAGAGCACATAATGCGCAATGCAGGGATGGAGGAATCACAATACGGGATTAAAATTGCTGGGAGAAACATAAACAATCTGAGATATGCAGACGATACCACCCTAATGGCAGAAAGTGAAGAAGACCTAAAGAAGCTCCTGATTAGGTTGAAAGAAGAGAGTGCAAAAGCTGGCCTGAGACTCAATATCAAGAAAACCAAGATAATGGCTGGGTTGAGACTCAATATCAAGAAAACCAAGATAATGGCAACAGGTCCGATCAGTTCCTGGAAAATAGATGGGGAAGAAGTAGAAGCAGTGACAGATTTTACTTTCCTAGGATCAAAGATCACTGCAGATGGGGATTGCAGCCATGAAATAAAAAGGCGACTGATTCTTGGGAGACAAGCCATGAGAAACCTGGGGAACATAGTGAAAAGCAGAGGCATCACATTGCAAACAAAAATTAGAATAGTCAAAGCAATGGTATTCCCAGTGGTAATGTACGGATGTGAGAGCTGGACAATAAGGAAAGCTGAACGCAGAAGAATAGACGCCTTTGAAATGTGGTGTTGGAGGAGAATTTTGAGAGTACCCTGGACAGCGAGGAGAACAAATAGGTCAATCTTAGAAGAAATCAACCCTGACTGCTCATTGGAAGGGCTAATAGTAAAGACGAAGCTAAAGTACTTTGGACACCAAATGAGAAGGGAGGATTCACTTGAGAAGGCCTTGATGTTGGGAAGGGTGGAGGGCAAAAGAAGAAGGGGGAGGCCAAGGATGAGATGGATAGATGGTATTATAGACACAATGGGCACAGAACTGGGAGTGCTGAGGGGGATGGTGGAGGACAGAGGCGCCTGGAGAACAATGGTCCATAGGGTCGCAAAGGGTCGGAATCGACTGTGCGACTGAACAACAACAAATACAAATGCAATAGAATTCTTTTCAATCTGTCTCTCTCTTAGGAACAGGAACTGTTTCTTTGATCTTACTTAAAGCAAACCTGTTGAAATTGATAGGACTTAAGTTAGTCATGACTTAATTGTTTAGTTTAAATATGATTAAATATAGATCCTGGCTATATTCCCCCAAGCCTAGGTTATTTGTTTGTCTGTTTGTTTGTTTACTTACCACTCATATTGGAGGTGTTCCCACTCTGGGGCAGTTTACAAAGCGGAAATTCCAAATAAGAATCCGGAATGAACCTGTCGAGCAGGTTGACCACTACATCTATCTCAGCCATCTGATTGGGATGAACAACAATCAGAGAGCAGAACTAGCCAGAAAAAAGGAAGTAGGATGGGTGACATTTAACCCCATCAAAGAAATTTTGCTAAAAGAAAAAAGTTGACAAGAAACAACACACCAGCCTTTTTTTTATTTGACTGTACTATTTATGATCCTCTATGAGAGTAAAACATGGTTATTAACGAATGCTGAGGATGAAGAACTATCAAGAGCCATAAGAGCCATGGAAAGATAAATGCTAAAGGTATCCCTTCACAACCACATCCCCAATGCTCAGATAAGAGAACAAAGTGGAATCAATTAAGCGTTTTCTGAATACTGTATCACAAATGCAAGCGCGGCGCCAAAATGGCCGCCGCGCCCTTTGCGGCCCCCCCCACAGGACAGAGAATCCGGGTAGTTAGGGGCGTGGCCAGCTCCCTTATAAAAGGGGTGGCCACGAGGCAGCCGAGCTGCCATTTTACCTCAGCGACGGAGCGGAGAAGTTTTTTCCCCTGTGTCTCCGTCGCTCGTTAGCTTACCGGGAAGCCTTTTGGTAGCGATTCTGCCTTGCCGGCTTCCCTTTTCTGCTTCGGAGGAGATGCCTTCGAAGAAGAAGGCAGCTTCGAGTTCAGCTCGCGCTGTTAGGAGGCGCAACCCAGGTCGGAGGACCGCGGTGCCGCCTCCACAGCAGCCACCTTTGCCAGCCCCGGCCGGGGCCAGCGGAATGGGGTCTATTGCCCCTTGGCCCGGAGTGGGCGATCAGAGTACGGGCGCGGAAGGGGTTCCGGCCCGCGGCCCACGAGCGGTGGACACCGCTCCTGCTCCTGCCCACTCTGGCGGGCCTACTCCTCTTGGGCCGCAGCCTCTCCCTGGGCCCTCTAGCCTTGGGGGGTGGTGCGGCCCCCTGCCTTGGCAAGTTTCTCCACCAACCCTGCCGGGCTTCGGTGCTGGCCAATGGCCATATGTGGGTCCCGGGGTACAGGGACCTGTACCCATGCCTGGACCAGGCGGGCCGGCCGGCCCTTTGCCCATGGTCAACGTGGACACCTTGCTGGCCCGCATTGCGGCCCTGGAGGCGTCGTTGGCTCGGGCCAGTCAGGCGGGCGCCCCCTTCGGGGTTCCTTTTGAGGCGCTGTCGGCAGGAGGACAGCAGCCGGCGGGGAGGGTTGAGCTGCTGCAGGCGCGTGGCGCGGTTTCGGCCACTGCCTCGCAGCTCCCCAGCCAGCAACCAGGTGCGGGTCAAGCCCCGGTGATGAGCTCTACGTCGGTCGTGAGCTCCGACGCCCCCAGTGGGCCGGAACCCCCGGTGGGGGCGGCCCGCGGGGGTGCAGCATGTGAGTATACGGTGCAAGCGAGTACATCCACACACATTCCCAATCTAGGGGGGGCCTTTCAATGGCCTTGGCCTCGCGCGGGTGGTGCGGGGGCCACGCTGTCGGCGACCCACCCGGCGACGACGACTGCCACCTTGGGCACTGGGGTGGGCATTGGTCCTTACACTGCAGGGAATGTTCTGGGGGTGGCTGGGTTAGCTCAGGCCCCTTTTACCAGGCCGGCTGTCCCCTTTTCGGCTTTGCCGACGGCAGGGTATTCCTTGCCATTGGGTGATCACCTGGCACAGGCTACTAGGGAAAAGATATGGCGAGGGGAGTACGTAGATATCTTCTCACTCCTGAACAGAGAGCCCACCAAGGAGGAAAGGGAGGGTCAGGATGAGAAGGACAAGGAGCAGGCACGCCGCCGTAAGCCGCCGCGTACCTGGGCCAACTGGCTCCCCGCTTATTTAATATACATGGCGGTATATTTGAGGGCGCGGCCGGATTTAGCTATTCCCATGGTCCAATATTTGGACAACATATATAGGGCGATGGTCGATTTCCCGGGCCCCTCATGGCTAGCATATGATGAGGAATTCCGTATGAGGATTCCCCTCCACCCCGAGATGAGATGGGATGAGCCGTGCCAGAGGCTGTGGCTTTTGTATATGACACCCACACGCCCTGCCCCGGGGGATAGATACCATTGCGGACATGCGGTCCAGCGAGCGGTTCCAACGCAGGCTACCCGCCAGGCGGCGGGGCAGGGGGTTCCAGCCCGCCTGCTGTGCTGGACTTTCTCGTCAAATGGTTCCTGCAATCGAAAGAACTGCAGGTATAAGCATGAGTGTCCCACATGTTCTGGCCCCCACGCAGCCTCTGCTTGTCCCAGGGCTGGGGGGGCGCGAGGCAGAGGGAGGGGTGGACAGTGGGCTGGCAAGGCTGCCACGGATGGAGCTAGTTCTCCAAAAGGCCCCCTCCCCAATTAAGGTGGACATGCTGGAGCGCTGGCTCGCATCGTACCCGAAGGGGGAGGACGGGGAGTATCTCCTTCAAGGTTTTAAGCAGGGATTTCGTATCCCTTTTATGGGTGATAGGTCCCCTCAGGATGCTTCCAACCTTTTATCCCTCAGAGGAAGGGAGGAGGTGGCTGCGGCCAGCATTAAAAAGGAGTTAGACGCGGGCAGGGTCGCTGGACCTTTCCCCGCACCCCCGTTTCCCAATCTTAAGGTCTCGCCACTGGGTTTGGTCCCCAAAAAGTCCCTAGGTGAGTTTCGCCTTATCCATCATTTGTCCTACCCAGCCGGCCGATCGGTCAATGATGCTATCCCTGATGACCTTTGTTCAGTCAGGTATACATCGTTTGACCATGCGCTGCGCATGGTCCGCTCGTGTGGCCCGGGTGCCCTGCTGGCCAAGTGTGACATTAAGTCAGCTTTTCGCCTCTTGCCAGTGCACCCGGGCGACTTTGAGTTGCTGGGTTTTAAATTTAAGGGGGAATATTATTTTGATAAGGCCATGCCTTTTGGCTGCTCCATATCATGCTCGGCTTTCGAGCGTTTTAGTACCTTCCTAGAGTGGGCTTTCGTCCGCAGGTCAGGGTCCCGGTCTGTAGCCCATTACCTGGATGACTTTTTATTCGGGGGTGAACGGGGCTGGGACACGTGCGCACGTCTCCTCAACACATTTCAGACGCTAATGGAGGAACTTGGTGTCCCTTTAGCGCCCGAAAAGACCGAGGGCCCATCGACCAAGCTAGTATTCCTGGGGGTTGAGATTGACACAGTAGTGCAGGCTTCTAGGTTGCCGAGTGATAAGGTGTCCAGGATAGTGGCCCTTATCTCGGAATTGCTGGCCAAGCGTAAGGCATCCCTGAGGGAACTGCAGGTGCTACATGGGCACCTTAATTTTGCTTGCAGGGTGGTCGCACCGGGCAGGGCTTTTGCCCGGCGCTTATGCGACGCCATGGCAGGGTTATCCAGGCCCCACCACAGAGTCAGGCTCACCCGGGGTATCAAGGCAGACATGTTCGTCTGGTTGCAATTCCTGAGGGACTTTAATGGGGTCTCATTTTGGAGGTCTGACCTCCTGGCATCCCCCAATTTCCAGATCCAGTCTGATGCCTCAGGATCCCTGGGTTATGGGATGTACTTCAATGGGAAGTGGGACTATGGTGGGTGGCCACCGGCATGGGCAGGCACAGGTCGCCTGCGGGATCTCACATACCTGGAATTTTTTCCCATTCTGGGGGCTTTGATGCTATGGGGCGAACAGTGGGCTAATTCGGTGGTGCATTTCTGGTGTGACAATGCGGCTGTTGTACACATTGTCAATGCACAGACTTCCAAATCGCCCAGGGTCATGGATCTAGTGCGCCATTTTGTGCTGCGCTGCCTGCGCCTCAACGTCTTGTTCAGGGCCAGGCATGTCCCAGGGATTAATAATGATATTGCTGACGCTTTGTCCCGCCTGCAGATCTCCCGGTTCCGCGCCTTGGCCCCGGATGCGGAGGAATTTCCCTCGCCACTCCCGGACGAGATGTGGACTATTGGCAAGGAGAGGTGAACCGGGCGATTGGCCTGTCACTAGCGCCACGCACGCGTAAGGCGTATCAACAAGCATTCAATTCGTACAGGGCATTTGCTACTCAATTCCTCTTGCCAGAGACCTGGCCTATCCCGGTGGACCATGTTCTGCGGTTCATGGTTCACCTGCATGCACAGGGCCTCGCACCTCGCACCATAGCATCCAAGCTCTCGGCGTTGGCTTTTATGGCCAAAGTGGGGGGTCATGTGGATACCACCTCTGACTTCCGGGTGAGACATGTTTTGGAGGGGTGGGTGCGCGAGCGCGGGCGTTGCCCGGACGACCGGCACCCTATTTCCCCAGGGGTTCTTACCCAGTTGGCCCGGGGCTGGCCAGGCCTCTGTTTTGATCATTATGAGGCAGCCCTTTTTCATGCAGCCACAACGGTGGCATTTTTTGGAGCGCTCCGCGTCAGCGAACTCGTGATGCTGTCTAAGGCGGATGCAAGTGGTAGGGCACTGGAACTCGAAGATGTCTATGTTGCCAAAGACTGGGCCCAGTTGAGGATACGCTCCTCTAAAACAGATCAGCATGGCGTAGGCAGTGGTGTAAGACTGCTACGTTGTTCTTTGGCAGACATCTGTCCGGTTGGTGCCCTACAGGAATTCCTGGCACTGCGTGGCATGCACCACGGCCCGTTTTTCTGTCACCAAGATGGGTCTCCCCTTACTAAATTTCAGTTTTGGAAGGTGACAGCCAGAGCCCTCACCAGGGTGGGCCTACCAGGTGCCCGTTATGGCACACATTCGTTCCGTATTGGTGCAGCCTCTACAGCAGCTGCTTTTGGGTACTCTGGGGCTGACATACGCAGCATGGGGAGGTGGGGCTCGCAATGTTTTCAGTTTTATGTGCGCCCACTCCCGCCATGAGTACCAATCCAGTCACCTTACCGCCTTTTTTCTCAGTTTTCTTACAGACCCTGGGTGTCGTATTACACCGGTGACAGTATGGCTGGTGGGCCACAGCTATGTGCACAGGGCAGCGCGTTACGCTGCGGCGACAGAGTGGGGACCCCGACTGGGACTGGGTGACCACGCCAGTCTCGCATGGCATGGTAAGCCTGGGATGTTATGGCGGGAGCTGCGGCCTTTCCTTTTTTCTGGCCTGGGTGCTGACCCGCCTGACATTCTAATCATCCACCTGGGGGGCAATGATTTGGGCCAGGTCACCGGCTTATCGCTCAAGCATGCGATTTGCGAGGAACTCGCCTACTTGCATTATGTCTGGCCTGCCACAACCCTGGTTTGGTCGGACATTGTTCCGCGCCATTCTTACAGAGGGGGTGTTAACCTCCTGGCCCTTGACCGCGCTAGGCTTCTTGCCACCAGGGCTTGGGGACGGGTTAGTCATCACCCCGATATTAGTCTACAAAATTATGACTTGTACGCAGGGGATGGGGTCCATCTGTCGCGAGGAGGTATGGACCTCCTGTTGGGTGATTGGCGAGCAGGCCTGTTGACCGAGCTGACGGTCTGGGGGGGGGCGTCAGGTCTTCTTTGAAGCCCCTCCGTGTGGCGGGTAGCACTGGTAAGGTAAACAGTATGACCCACAAGTATCCGGCAGGTTCGCAATTGACTGGACAACACTAGACAGGAATAAATTAGTTAAACGTTGTCCGGTCAACGACGAACCAGGCGATGGGGTGATGACGATTGCTAACCAGCATGCATCACCCCTGTGATTTCACGGATACGCGTCAGAGGGTGGGGTCATAAGTTAGTTATTGACTACGGTCAACAATTTGTTTGTTGTCAACAAACAAATTGATACAAATTGATACATTGTAACCAATTGCCGTTGGCAATTTTGGGGTGGTACCTTACCAGTGTTACTTCGGCCTGCTTGCCTTAGGAATTATGATTGGTCGTTTTACCAATACAAATTTATAATTCGGACTAGGGCATTGAATCAATAAATGTGGCCCTATGCTGTTATCCACTTTCAATGTTGTCTGTGTCCGTTATTGGGGGGGTGCGCCTGCAATGCAAGCGCGGCGCCAAAATGGCCGCCGCGCCCTTTGCGGGCCCCCCCCACAGGACAGAGAATCCGGGTAGTTAGGGGCGTGGCCAGCTCCCTTATAAAAGGGGTGGCCACGAGGCAGCCGAGCTGCCATTTTACCTCAGCGACGGAGCGGAGAAGTTTTTTCCCCTCCACCCCCTCCCTAGTTAACAGTGTGATATTATGGTCGCTTCGGGGCCGGGTGGGAATTTTTGGTTGGGACCCATATTGGCTCCGGGTCCTGGCTTTTTTGCCCATCCCACACTGTTGCTATGGTTTGATATAGGGGTCTTTCTGTGTTCCTACTGTTGACTTTGGTCACATGGGCGGGTAGCACTGGTAAGGTAAACAGTATGACCCACAAGTATCCGGCAGGTTCGCAATTGACTGGACAACACTAGACAGGAATAAATTAGTTAAACGTTGTCCGGTCAATGACGAACCAGGCGATGGGGTGATGACGATTGCTAACCAGCATGCATCACCCCTGTGATTTCACGGATACGCGTCAGAGGGTGGGGTCATAAGTTAGTTATTGACTACGGTCAACAATTTGTTTGTTGTCAACAAACAAATTGATACAAATTGATACATTGTAACCAATTGCCGTTGGCAATTTTGGGGTGGTACCTTACCAGTGTTACTTCGGCCTGCTTGCCTTAGGAATTATGATTGGTCGTTTTACCAATACAAATTTATAATTCGGACTAGGGCATTGAATCAATAAATGTGGCCCTATGCTGTTATCCACTTTCAATGTTGTCTGTGTCCGTTATTGGGGGGGTGCGCCTGCAATGGAAATTGTGCTGGGTTGGACACATCTCTCGAATGACAGATGGGTGTTGGACAGCAACAGTCACTGAGTTACCACTGGGGAGTTACCCAGAGGAGTAAAAAGACCCCTTGGCAGGCCCCCAAACAATAGGAAGACCCTATCATGAAAATTTTTGGTCAAACCTGGAGAAGAGCACAGTAGCGAAACGAATGGAAAATGAGTTGCGACCAGCAGGAACTTATCCCTTGATAATCTGGTCAATCAAGGAATGTAATTAATATAATTGTTCTTGTTTTTAAGACCAGTAGTTGTTTTGAAGGCAGTTCCATTCTATGTACAGAGGAGAATGGATGTAGGTCAGTTCCATTTTACACCTAAGGTCCATCCCTTCAGCCAACAGATGTGAAACAAGGATTCACACATTACAAATAAAGTGGATATCCTGGGTGGATACACTGCACTTGTCCAAGATTCATGGCCTAATTTATGAAATGGGGATGCCCTACATATATGCAGGGAATATGCATAATGGAATAATAATGGTGTACTGTCAAGTAAATTTCTACTATATGCCACCAAGTCAGTTCCTTCCATGATTTCCTTGATAGAAAGTAACTTGAGATGTGATTTACCATTTTCATCTTCTGAGCTTGGATAACAACACAGGTTGACCAAGACCACACAGACTGGATCTTCTCCTATAAGACACAGAGGGGAATTGAAGTGCTAACTCCTATGTCCATAGCTTGGTGCTCTGTTTCACAAAGCTATCCAGCCAGTTGTGAACACCTGGATTAACAAATATCTTAATCCACTTGCATGTAAGAGATCCCATCCTACTTTTGCCAAATATTTAACTGATGGGATGGCTAATGAATGTATTAGTCTTGGGAACATGGCTCCCAGAGGCGATCTTTCTGACAGATTCACATGTCTAATAAACAGGCAATGAATGGTTACTCCTATAACCAGTGATGCACTGCAAACAATTTTACTACCTACTCTCTGGGCTGGCCAAATCTGTGCATGGGGCCAAATCTGTGGGCATGGCCAAACATCCTGCATTATGGGCTATGGAGGTGGGCATGGTCAACCAAGTGGGCATGGCCTGGGGAAATTTCTGCTACCGGTTCTGCAGAACCTGCTGCAGTGCATCACTGCCTATAACCCTAAATGTCCATGCTGTAGTAACTGTAGGCCAGTTGTGCTTCCTTGCAATAGGTATAGACAGCACATGCATTTTTGTTTGTTTTAAAAACAGCATGCCTCCTCATATATTATATACTTCAACCAGGTTGTACACAGAGTCTCTTATAGCTTTTATCCATGCTTTCATGTGGTATGCCTCCTTAATCTAGTTGGGACCTCCACTTTTTAATATCAATTAGATTAATCGAAACCCATTTAAAGTTTCAAAAGGGAATCATTGAGTGTGCTGGATTTGCTCCCATTGCTCATTATCTCATTTGGGACTCTGCCCTCTCAACCAAAATGTACTTTATTCTGCTTTAAAATAAGAGTAACTGACCCTGGCTGGCAGTCAGCTCCCAACCAGAAAGTCCTTTCATGCTAAATTAGAATAACTTCTTGAATCCAGTATTAATTTAGGAAGGGAAATGAAGAAAACAAACAACCACTCCCTCTATATAGTTCCCATGCAGAGCATTTTAATATACTTTTGTCTAATTTCCTTACAGCAATGATTGAGTTGGTGCAAACACTGAAAGCAAAATGTAGCAGAATGATACGGTTTTGTGTTTATAATTTTCTCCTTTACTAGCTAGCTAACTTAAATAAACTGAGGCTATGAATGGCATAACAAATACAGTGAATTCCCTAAGACATTTCCTCAATGTATACTGTGTATATATATCAAAACTCACCCACCCACCCCAATTGAAAATGTAACTAAGTGACCTGGCTTGTTTCCTAGGAAAATGGTTCTGAAGCTATTAAAAATGAGGTTATTTACACAACACTATCCTGTTAATCAGAAAGTGAAGTGTGTTTCCTCCTGTAGTAAGAAAGCAAAAGGCGCTTTGAAGTAACAGCTTTGATGTGGATCCTCTGAAGAAGTCAATAATTTGGACAAGCAAAGCATCAGTGAGTGACTTTCTATTGCCTTTGGTTGCCATTTTCACCTAAATAAAGAACTGATATTTTTTCTACTGAAAGAAAATGGCTGCATTTGCATTATCATATTTAAGTGGCAATCCAAATAACAAATCTAAGAAGAGTATAGTCTGGTACACACCAGTGCTATAATTAACATAATTACATCTTGCACATTAATTGTTTGCTAGGGCACATCCATTTGAAATATGCAGGAGTATAACTGGATATAAACCAGATTTAGTGACTAAACTACACCCTCTACATCAGGGATTCTCAACCTCCAACCCAACAACTCATCCGGCCCTCACCCTTTCTCCAGCTGCTGCCGCTGCCACCACCTCAATCCTTGTCCACGCCACTTGGCTTGGCGTGTCCCTGGCAGCACTCAGTAGCAGTGTGGATGTTGTAAGGCTTAGAGACATGCCAAGCCAAGTGGAATGGGCAAGGATTGAGGCAGCATCAGTGGAAGTGGAAGCAGAAGCAGTGGCTGAAGTGAGTGCATGGACCAGATGATTTGGTGCCATGCAGCTCCTCCATGCATGGAAAGTGGCATGTGGGGGAGTGGTGGGTGGCTCAGGGTGGGCGCAGGCAGCGGGAACACCAGTCCAGCCCCTGAAAAATTTGAGGGGATGTGAACCAGCCCCCAGCTTTAAAAGGTTGAGGACCCCTGCTCTACATCATCAGTGGTAAAATATGTCCCCCTTGCCT